>JBBBDQ010001346.1:197500-797500 GCA_037127315.1 Ascarosepion bandense | reverse complement strand
TTTTTTGTTTTCTTTTCCAGTGTCTTTTAAACAAACACTGAGTACCTTTGAAAGAACCATTAGTAATTATCTTTAAGCAGGAAAGCATGAAGCTATTAAGCAACCCAAGTGAAGAAAATGAGAATTCAAAGTAACCTGCTTGTAATAAGATTGCTTTTCTCTAAAAATAATACAACCCATTTTTTTTTTGTAGTTCTGAGATACAATTCTTTACTTTTCATTAAAGGACCTGATTAAACTGTTTTCAACATCCTCCTCAGCCAATACACATTTAATGTGCAATTGGGCATTACACAGAAGAGAAATGGGCTGCACATTAATCTTTGCAATGGATCTTGATAGTTTCAGATTCTGGATTCAGTAGCACCATTGTTGCTGTCACATTTCAGAATATCAGGTAAAGCTTCCTTATTTTGGTCGCATGCCAAAGCACAGCAGGTAGAATCAGTAGGAAGCCAGGCTCATCACTGAGAGAGAGATGGATGGGAGGAGAGAAAAAACTGTGCAGTTCAAAACTACACAGCACCAGGGGGAATTCCATCATATTTCATTCATGACTCAATAGCAGTGATGTTATTGCTGTTGAGTACCCCCTCTCTTATTTCATTATAACTTTCTATTTCCTTGCTTGGAGATCTCCACTAGATGTGTATCAAAGTAACAATTCTGAAAATTATGGAAAATAATCTACATTTCAAAGCAGGTGACTTCAAGCTTGAAAAAACTAAGTTAGGTTTTTGTCTGTCATGAACATTATTATGAACAAATAAAAATCAAACAAATTATTTGTGAATAAGTGTCCTTTTTTTTATAAAGTTCACCCAATACAAAGCACACGAGCCACTCAAGGTAGAGGGCTACAGCTAAAATCATTATGATGAATGATTGAACACATGATACAGTGTGTGGCAGGAGTACCTCACACACAATGGAAAGACATTAATGGCAATGGTGTCTTCATCTAGCTAATGTCTTACCATTATGTGGAAGATATTTCTGTTGGACCATGTCCTATGCTATGAATAAGCAACTACAATTGTTTTTATGAAATATTCTTGGTTTTTCAGTTACTTTGTAATAAAACATTCTATCATCAAACATGCTAGAGAAAGCTAGTGCATGTTTCTGAAGTTGTGATTAACCAACAGGCTTTTTAACTGAATAAATATTCAAATCTAGTTTAATCCTGTAGATTATACAAATATAGGATGGTTTTGAAATGTTCATATCTTGAGCCATTTAAAAAGAAAATTGACCAAATGAACAAACATCAGTTTTTTTTTGCGGGGAAGGGGTCCTTGATCAAAGCAAGAACTTTGCAGCAATTGTGGGTGCTTGTGAGAGAGAGAGAGAGAGACAGAGAGAGAGAGAGCAATACAAATAATAAAACTAATTGAAAAATAGAATGTTACTTTACAAAACTACTAGAAAATATATGAGTGGCCAAAGCAAAATCCTGAGCTCTAGTTGTAGGTCCAGAATAAATATAAAGGTTCTATTTACTGGCTATTATATCATCAATGATTGTAAATCTACTGTTGGACAAAATTTTTTGCAGCTCATTTCATGACTGCTAAGCTCTATAATGATCCCTCCTACTGTGTTTGCTAACCAGCCAACCTTTTGCGTCATCTGTTATCTTTATCTTATCCATCTCCATTTTTGTTGTTTAATCAACTATGATCTGTTGGTCTATTCTCATGTCAATGTTAGCCCTTACTTCTTAACAATATCCCTAGCATTGCTCTTTCTATTGATTTTTGTGCATTTCTGAGTTTATCTTTAAGTTACTTTACATTTTAAGTATATTAGTACTTTTCATCATGTTTCTATCTATATTAAATACTTTTTAAACAATCATGCATCAATTTCAAGTTTCATTAAACACTACAATAAAAATAGACGATATCTTAAAGTAGTTTTTCATTTATCTTTGAAAATAGTGGAGAAGTTAGGTCTCCAAAATGAAAAATAAATACAATGTGAAAATTAAATAAAATTTATATCTTTCATCCATATTTCTTTATACTTATTAAATGACGTAATATTTACATTGTTCAGACTGTTGTCCTCATCTTTGCAATATTCATATTTATGATATTTAGTACTCAAAGACACATGGCCTTGTGGATAAAAGTGTTGGTTAGGTCCAGTGACTTGACCCAAGGAGTTGTGAGTTCAATACCTGGCTATAGTGGTGAACAAGTAAATTAGAGAGTTGAGTTAAAGGAAGATAACTAAGATATCCGGGAGTGGCATGGCGCATTGGTCAAGAAAAATAGACCCCAGTGATTAAAATGAAGAGTTCAATTTGAAATTCCAATCACCTGGAAAAGGCTGGTGCATACAACGGTTGAAATGTTGTGAATATGAATATGGTAATAAAGATGAAGACAGCAGTCTGAAGAATATAATCTTTTATCCATTTAGCAAAAGTTGTATTATTCATATTTTTATCCATTTTTGTCCAACTGATAGAGGAACACTATTGTTTAGGATGTATATGCACATTAAGTCAACTGAATGTTTTTTTTTTTGGTTTTTTTTTTTTACAATGATGTTCAACTTACATAAGGTTCAGGGGCCACTTGAGGTAGAGTGTTACAGAGTAAGAAGCACAACTTATGTGGGCATATGTGGAAGATAACAGTTAACCCTAAACTTTAACAGGTTAAGATTGTAGTGGTTGGAGAAGTACCCTCTTAGGAGTCAATTCCACAAAGCAACAGTGTGTGGGAAGCTGCAGCTTCAATGGAACTTACATCTCACAAGTGAAACATGAAGGCAGTTTGCTGTAATGTATGTGTGGCATGGTGGTTCTTAGCTGTAAAAGTTTAAACTGGTGGAATGAAGGTATGTAGTTCATCTGAACCCTTTCCATGGAAATAGTGATAGAATAGCAAAAAGCTTGCAACATTCCATGGAAAAAGGCTTGCTGGATGGCAAATAATTCATCATATGCAGAGATGCATTTGGACTATTGAGACTGGAAAGTGAAGATTGGGCAGCTCCTGCCATTGTATGGCAGCAGTACTCCATTCCCATTTTGAAATGGCTGTGGTAAAGGCAGAGGATAACAAGAGGATGAAGTGGTACAGGGAACCAACCATTTTTCAAACATATTTAGCAATGAATTGTATGTATGAATTCCACTTGGGTTCTGGGTTGAGTTTGTTTTAATAGGTATTCAAAGGCATGGAGCAACCCTGAGAAAACACCCATTCATCACGATAAGTGAAAAATCAGGGCTTGCTTGGTAATGATTGAATGTTATTTGTTTGGCCTTTAAGCATTTAATATAACCAGCCTATTTTTCCTTCCATTGAGCTGTTAAAGCTTGGTCAGAGGAGAATTTAACTGTCAAGATTTGGTCATCTAGAGTTTTGGAGGTGCACCCATATACCACTGTATCATGATATTCACAAATGATCAGAGTATACTTAGGCAGATCATTTATGAAAAAAAGAAAGTGTTGAACCAAGAAGCAAGCTTTGGGAATGCTTGTGTTGATCGCTTGGGCAGAGAGCTACCTGTTAGGAGGGGCATGATAATTGAGAAGATTCTTCCAATGATTCCATAGCTTGAGAGCTTATGCACTAATCCTCTATACCACATCTTGTCAAAGGTCTTTGAAACAACTAATGTGATCATCTTTGAGATTTATTTGTTATCTAGTGCCTCACTGATTCTGGTGAATTATGACAGTTAGGGTACCAGCAGTGAACCAATCTGATTGAAATTCTTACTGCTTGCCACTCAAGAGGTTTTTCCCTATTGATGGCTTCATTCATTTTTTATAGCTTATCAATATTTTGCAGGTTATGTAAGCCAGAAAATATTTTTAGATCATAACATTTTTCTTTTTTTTGGTGGGGTGGGGAAAAGATAATGATTTATTGATAAAGTCTTACTAATTAAACCATAGAAGTAGAAGAGGTGGATTCATACCTTTCCCAAGGGTATTTGCATGTAAGTGAATATAATATATAGTTGGAAGTTGGCTCTCTGATTAACAATTGTGAGCCATTATCCATTACACCACCCACACATCCAAGCTTACAACACTTGGTATTCCAAGTGGTCACCATCTAGTTACTGGCCAGATTAAATGTTGCTTAACTTTGGTGATTGTATGTGTCCTTAATGAGGTGAACAACAACCTTCAGGTTGATTATAGCTTCAGAAAGTTTGCTAATGACACCGATAGGCTGATAGGTCTATACTGAGAGGGGAATGAATGCTTACTCATTCTTGAAAACAGAGCATACCCTTGATATCTTCTACAGACTTAAGAATTTCATTTTCAAGCAGAAGTTAAATAATTTCACTAAGATTGGGGTTAACTCAGTATTAATATCCTTAAAGATTGCTTGCTTCACCATATTAAAGAGAATTCTCAAGTATTTGGACTTTCACACACAAATTAATCTTACCTGTATGCTGTGTCTGGTAAGAGGTTGCTAATCCTGTATTCTGATGCAGAACTGATATTAATCAGGGATTTGTCTCCAATGTCAATATTGTAAGAAATGATTTCACTGCCATTGCTATGGGGTTCTTCCCATTTCAACAAGATGTCTGTGGCAGTTGAGTGGACCCGGTAATGTACCACGGCAGCAGGACTAGAAGGGGGTGTCTGGCACTGACACACTGGACTATATGGACTTGATCCAGCACTGTTTATTGCCTGTTTAAAAATTAAAAAAAATTAATATTACATAAAGCCTCCCATTCTTTTTTTATGAAAACTAAATTTTGGTTATTCTTCCCATTAATAACTTGCAGAAATATTTCAAAGTATTTTTTCACAATTGTTTTGCAATATTTAACATTGGAGATGAAGGGTGCTGGCCTAGTGAAATATTATTAATCTCCATGCAAATTATAAAAACTGATGAGATTGATATCCAATCAATGTACATTATTATTTATTCAATTTCTACTTCATGTATTTACACAAAGATTAGAAAGTGGGAAGAATACATAAAGATATTTCTTACCAAAACTCTAAAAGTATATTTTGTTGCTGGAGTTAGATTTTTTGCCTCAAATTTCCGCTGGGGACCAACATGAAGCTGAAAGGAATCAATAGATTTAAACAGAATTAATAACAATAAAAAGCATAACCAAATTTTATAGTGTCAAAAATTAGTTGCGTAAAGCAGAAAGGGTTATGATGTTGCAACTTGGCTATTTTTAATAAGATTATAGAAATATTTACTTGACATTAAAAAAAATTAAAGCATTAGGCAGTCCGTGTAGGTAAAGTAATAAACCAAAATATAGAATGGTTGATATCCACTAACACAATGATTAGTATGAGACAAGAGTGTGGTTATAGAATGTAAGTGATTTCCATATTTCTTTTTTGATGCTTACCAATTCCTTTTCTAATGAGCAAAGAAATGTTGTCTATATCTGTTTGTCAGGTTATATACGGTTTAGAGTTCTCTCTCTATCTATTATTTAAACCCCATTCTAGATATTCTCCATGTTAATGCAGAGTTTTCGACTTCATCTTTGTATTCATGACATTTTGGCTGTTGTATGTTTCAGCCTTCTTCAGATGATTGAAATTTTTAACTAAACCCTTTATTTTGTTCACTGGGGGGAGATTGTTCTAGTTCCACGATCCATGCCTCTTCCAGATGTCTCAGTATCAGTTTTCTTTAACTTCAAGTCTCAAAGTTTTTGTTCACCTCTGCTGTAGCTAGGTATTGAACTTACAACTCAAGAGTCAAGTCACTGGATTCAACCAATGCTTTTATAAACTGGGCTAAAATTTAAAATCCAGTGACTTGACCCAAAGAGTTGTGAGTTCAATACCTGCCTACAGTAGAGGTAGAGGTAAATAAAAACTTGGAGAGTTGAGTTAAATTGAGATAACCAATACTGAGACTTCTGGAAGAGGCATGGATCGTGGAACTAGAACAATCTCCCACAGTGAACAAAATAAAGGGTCTAGTTTGAAATTCCAATCATTTGAAGAAGGCTAGAGTGTACAACGCCCCAAACATTATAAATATGGTAACAAAGATTAGAACAAGTCCAAACAATGTAAATAGTGTAAATAATTACAATACCTTATCTCAGAAATATAGACAAAACAGATTAAAACTTGCTATTAAAAAAATATTGATTTTCACTTAAAATAAAATCATAAATTCATCTGTTAGAAAAATATTTCATTCTTTTAGTTTGTAGTAACTAATGTTTTTTGCCTTTTGTTTTATCCTTTGGCAAACAAAGGATATAGATTGATTTGAAGAATTACAATGACCTGTAGTGGAAAAGTGCTTCTTGTCTGTTTCTTCTACCAGATAAGTCTAAGACAAAGAAATGAAGACAATGAACACTTTTTTGTTTGAAACAACAAAATCTGTATGAGTTAGATTTTCCTGTCCATTCAATAGCTACATGCAACTTTTAAAAGACCTTTTTGGGTTTTAATTATTCTAAACATCTTTGCCATTAGAACAGGTGTGTTAAAATAATAAAACTAAGAACAAAATGTTCTTTTGAACATTCAATCTCTTAGTTTGCCATGGTTTTTTGTTTGACTTTGCATAAAAGCAAAATTACATCTTCACATCAGCCTATTTTGTACTGAGTTTAAACAGAAAGGAAGTGACTTTAAATGGATGAACACCTTGTACATCTCTAGCAAAGCCAGATGAATGTGAAGGTCATGAACACACAGACAATGGCCTAAAAACCTGGATAGATGAATGTTTTATCAAAGGTGTTCTAACAGTTTAATATCAGCTGAGGATGAGATTTATATTGACATACATTCACTGTGTGCACAAATCAAAGAGAGAGAGAAAGAGAGGATAGCAAACTTATATCAAATAGAGATTTTAAATATTTAGTAAATTAAGTTTGATGAGGGTTTACAATAGTTGAGCACACAAAGAGGATCAATGTCATTGATTCACCAATAGCCTAGGGAGAAATGAATATAAAAAAAATGACAGAGATGATCAAATTTGTTATTATGAACTTAGCAGAAGAATGCTTTAAAGAAAGCTAAATTCATTCATACTAAAAGATATTTATAAGCTTGTTCCAATAACAGATGGAAGGGTGACAGTTACAGTTTGTCAATTTACTTGCTAACTCAAAACTATGATTGAATATCATTTAATATATTGATACCCATATTCTTCTCCATATGCCATGTCCCTTCAGGATGTAGGCAATCATGGACTTCCACTTGGCTGTGTCTCTTGTCACTCTCAATATATATTTTTCTTGGTATCTTTTCCAAACTGCTCTGCCATCCATTTGCTCAGACCTACCAAATAGGTCTTGTGCTCTCTTGCTTTCCCTCTATCCATCCTGTGAGTATTAAATTCTCCAGGCTTCATTACATGTCCCAGGAACCTCATCTATCTCTTCCTGATGTTAAGTATAAGTTTTCTTCTTGTTTGCATCCTCTCCAACACCTCATTGTTGCTCACATGCTCTGTCCATGGTATACTCAGCATCCTTCTGTAAAACCAATTTTCTGCTGCTTCAAGCCTCTCCATCATCCTTGAAAAGATTGTCCAACATTCACTTCCATATAGAAGGAAAGATACCACATGGCAATCCAGCACTCTTTACTTTGTTTCCAATGAGATTTTTCTGTCTCTCAGTACTCTGGTTGCTTCTGAAAGGCATCCTTAGACATGTCAATGCGTCTTTGGATTTACACGTCACACTTTCTATCCTCTGTCGGAACACTTCCCAGGCATTTAAACTTCTTCACTTGTTTTATTTTAATTTCTCTGACTTGTAGTTGGCATATTGGGCTCTTCTTTTTGCTGATGACCATATATTCAGTTTACTTGAAGTTTATGCTCAGTCCTTTCTTCTCGTTTTCTTTTGCTACCTTCTGTGGTAAGTCCTGTGTTTTCCTTTACATGTCTGCTATCAGCACCATGTCATCTGCGTATCTTATATTATTGAGATTGTGGCTGCCAATGACGAATCTTGGCAAGGTTTTTAGTTCTCTCAAAATTGCTTTGCTGTACAGATTGAATAGATTGGGGGAGAAAACACATCTTTGTTTTATGCTCCTTTCTATTTTTGTACTCCTTCTGAGTTTGCTTCTTATCTGCACACAAGTGGTTTGGTGCCAATATAGATTCTTGATTATCCTAAAGTCTTTTGCAAAAATTTTGAGTTTGTCAAGCATCTCTACCAAGTCTTTGTGGTGTACTTTGTTAAATGCCTTTGTGCAATCTATAAAGCACAGATAAAGGTCCTTTTGCATTTGTATTGCTCGATACCCATATTACTTGGCATTATTTTCTTTTGCACTGATGAATACCAGCAAACAAGACTATATTTTCATTGGCTATATCAAACATGTCAACAAGATTGATGAATTTAATACTTTATTTATACCAAAATAATTCAACAGTGTTTTTATACACATATATATATATATATATATATATATATATAAGGACCTAGGCCCATATCAGTAATGGCTAATGAAAAGGTTCTTGATTCAAAATAATTAGAAAATAGTTCCTGGCTTTTGCTGGTATCATACAAAACAATGATTTTGATCTTCAAGAATCAAAAGGGCTTTACCTGTGTAAAGTCTGCATCTTCCTTGTGTTGCCATTCTAGCCTGTAATCTGTAATTGTAGCACCATTATTCACTGGCTTTTCCCAGTTCACTTGTATACAATGAGGAGACTTACAAATGGTTGCTGGTAGCTTGGGTGCATCAGGTACACCTGGGCCGCTAACAACTTCTAATGATTCAGACCAGGGACCAGCCTAAGATTCAAAGAGAAAGCACTCATAGTTAATTTAAAAAAAAAAAAAAGAAAGGATAGGAAATTGATTTACTATTTACAAAATGATTTGGATCACTATATCAGCTTGGCTTTGTCAATTAATATGCAACATTATCTGTTTTTAATAAAATTAATCAAAATCTTTGAGAAAAAAAACAACTTGATAATTTAGGCCAGAATTTTTTAAAAATGGAGAATTATTATGATTCAGACCAGTATACTCATTTTCGCCTTGGGCCCTCTCCAAGTGTACCAGATAGTTCTCATTCTACTTTCCATGGTTAGGAAATGTTTCATGCCAATACTTACCAGTTTTATTTACCTTATTGCTGGTGGGTGACTCTTCAGTATTGAACTTACAAATGTTTTAACTCATTAGATTATGTGCCTCTGAGACAATTTTTTGGTGTATGTTTAGAGCCTTAAACTATACTGTTTTCTTTTTTAACCACAAGGACCCAGATGGCATTCATCTCTGTTAGGTTTACTTAGGAAGTTATCAGTATCTAAAAAAAGATGTGTCGATTCTTTGTCATCATGTCCTCCAATATGTTTTACTCTCTCTTGACTTCATTTCACAGAGATTCACTTCTCTTCCTTTATATACACACACACACATACAGTGTGTATAAAAAATACTTTACTAACTTTAGGGGTGGGTTTCTGACACTAAAACACAAAAGTTCATATAAACATGTGTCTGCAAATCCTTTGTTTTTGAGTTATTAAATTAAAAGTTTACAGCAGACACTGTTGAATGTACAATCCAAGATATAAACCAAAAATACATTAACAAAATTTAGGGCAGGTTCCTGACACTAATACAAAGTAAAATGTCTATATAAGGCCATTGAATATGAGTGTTGAATGGTTTCGCAGGCTCCCATAACATCTTGATGAAGCCTCTGTACATTAGTAATGTCTGTGGCATAAACCAATTAAGTTATTAAGTTTAAATGGTAGATGCTGTTAAATGTACAGTCCAACATGTAATTGAAAAATACTTGTTCAAACTTGGGATGGGGTAGTCCTTTGTTAGGCAAAAGAAAGTGGTCGCACACATAAAAATCCAAGGGATTGAGGTTGAGGGAACATGCAGACCGTAGAACCGGTCTTCACCTATCTATCCATTTCTCATGGTAGATGTCAGCCAGTGTATCATGAAAAATAAGACTAAAATTTGCTGGATCCCCATCATGAATGAACCACACGTCTCTTCGTATTAGCCTAGCTGGTCTGGAAGTGTGATTGAAATAAAGTTCCTGTAGAGAGCTCCTGCATTAATCTTAAACTGATGCTGGTGTTTAGTCTGTATTGTACCATGGGGATTCCAGTCTGCCCACAAATGTTGGTTGGGTAAATGTATTATTCAATCTTTTTTAAATGTTGCCTCATTCGTAAACATTTTGTTATGAGCTTACTGTGCATGAACAGGTGGATCTCTACTTGCCATTCACCATTGTCAAACAAGGAAAAAGCCTCTTGGGGGTTGGGAATAAACATAAGACTTTTGGCTAATAAAAAAAAAATGAATAATATACATCCATGTATAATTTAATTGCACACTGACTACAATGGAATTCAAATATTTTTTTATTGTGAAAATTTCTTTAAATGAAAGTAAAAGTAATGACACTGGGATGGTTAATTTTGAAATGCACTTGGGATCAAATACTTTGTCTTTGATAATAAAGTCATCTTTTAAAAATTCCCATTAAATACAATTACCAATAAGATGTTTTTGATTATTCAAATTTATTTTTAATTTCTAATTTCTTTTTTACAAGTCACTATTTTCTCTAAAAAAATGATTGAATAAATTCAGTAGTATCAGTAATACAATTTCTTTTGAATAATTTAAGATAGCTTTTATGAGATTTTTACTTTATAAAGTTTGTTTGTTTATTCTACAAGAAATCCTGCCAAGATGAAGATTGGAAATATGCTTAAATATCCAAATTGATGATAAACAATTTTGGATTATTGGATAAACATGAAAACAAACTGTTGTTTTAAGGTTTAATAATATCAGGATGAGAGAGAGATTAACAGAAAGAAATATATAGATACAAAGAGAGCAAATTTTCTTAAATTTAATATAAACATTGTCCTCTTTAGTATATATTTTTTTCTACCAAACATTTTTTTGTCATCATAAAGTTGTCATATTTTTGTCCTGGATGTTTTGCATCATGAGATAATTGTTTTTCTCATGTATCAGATAATTTTGAAATGATTGCAAAATTAGTGGCTAAGTGTTGAAATTATCAAGGAAATGCATCACAGGCAATGGCATACAATATATTTGCAGTGGAAACAGTCAATTTGAATGTTTTGCTATTCCAAGCAACAATAGTTGGCCCAGAGTCATTTTGTAATTTCAATAACTTAATAATTGATTTTATTGGGGCAGATTTGATAATTTGGTTCCATTAAAATAAGTTGCTGGAAATTGTACCATCAAATTTAGAAAACAAAAAACAATAAACTTACCCCAATTTTATTAGCACATCTAACTTGAAAAAGATATGGTCTCCCAGGTAAAAGTCCTGCTACTACACATTCTGTATCTCTGCCCCTGTACACTTCCCTTGTTGTATTGTCTGGGGACACCATTTGGACAATATATTCTGTTACAGCAGAGCCACCATCATTTGCTGGAGTACCTGAAATTACCAAGAGCAGCACGAATTGATAACAATGACTAATACATTTTAGCATATATTTAATGATAAAATTTGAAGACAAAAAAACCTTAAAAGTAATAAATGGATTAGAAATGAAAATATAATTTAAATAGACTTTTAAAGAGAAGGGTGCACTTGTTTAATGATATATCAGCTTCTTCTGGGTCATTTGATGCTGAAATTTCATTTTCTTGGGAGCATTAGTAATTTCATTTACAAAAATGTATTACTGGTAAATTTACTAGGAAAATTTATTTTTATATTTTCATAGTGCTTTGACCCTAGGTTGTGGGTTTAACTATTTGCCCATAGTTGGGACCCTAACAGGTGTTACCACCCTGGGTCAGGGTGGATCTAGGAACAACAGCAATCAGGAGGCTGATAAATACTTGAAAGACTATCATTTTTATAGAAAGAAGAAGTTGCCTTAAGACGCAAGATTAATATTTAATATTAGTTGTCAACATTGATTAATATTCAGTTGATAAGAAGAAAGATATAAAGACATTATTGAAACATATGGTACATACCCCATCGTAAATTTAAGGATTTAGCCTTTGGTTTACCCTGAAGCTTTGGTGCTTGGCAATGGCCAGGAACCACAGGGGTTGTAGTAACAATACAAATTTCAGAAAACTAGAGAAAAAAAAAAAAAAAAAAAACACAATAAGAAAAAGGAGTCATTGAAATTGGAAATAATTTAGAATTGAAATATTTACAAATATTTGGTCTGAAAAGAATTGACAAGCACTGAATTTAATGTACAAGTCATAAAAATTATACTAATTGTTAATAAAAGTGATAACAATACTTATAGTATTAGATGGCCAAAAAAATTTAAGTAAAAATGAAAGAATGTTTAAAATCTTTTTTTTTTGGCATTAACTTTACCATTTTGTTCCATTATCTTTTGCCATATTTCAGGTGACTTCATGAGTCCCTTCTTCAAGAAGTTATTTTTCTCAGCATAAAAACTACTGGTCCTTTTCACAAGTTTCAAAGAAACTGAATTTTTTTTCATTAAAATGATTCTGTAAAGATTAGAATAAAGGGTAATTTAAAGCTGCAATTTCTGATGAATATGGCAGAGAAGTTAAAATTTTCTAGCCAAGTTGTAAAAATGTTTGATTGGCAAAGAAATATGTGGCCTTTTAACATTATACTGTTAAAATATTATGCCCTTTCAAAACACTAATGATTTTCATTGATTGATGTTTTTGGTTGATCTATTTATTTGGAAGCAATACTTGATTGAATCAATCATTTGGTTCTTTTCAAAAAAGCTAGTACAGAATTTTTTTACAATTCCACTACACACACACACACACACTAGCAGTATAGCCCGGCGTTGCTTGGGTGTAATGAAAGCTTTAAAACTAATCTTGGAGCTTTAAAACTAGTCTTGGAGCTCAGAATCAGCATAAAGAATATTTGTGTGAAGTTTGGTGAGAATCGGATAAAAATTGTGGATATTTTATAAAGGACATACAGAGAGATAAACCAACACACACTAACATCTTGCCTTATATATATATATATATATATATATATATATTATCGATTTTCTGCACTATTGTAAAAACTGCAACCTTGAAACTTCTGAATATCGTTTCTTATGTCTTTGTCTATGAGTGTATCAAATTTGATTAAAATTGGACCACTTCTTCTATAACCCGATTTTTTCGATTATCGATTTTCAATATTTATCGGGGGTACCTCGACATAAAACCTAGCTAAGAACACTCGCAGACACTTATAGTACAACTGTGTAAATTTTCAAGAAAATCGATTCAGCCGTTTCAGAGTCTATAGGTAATGGACACACACACAGACACCCACACAAAGTTCCATTTATAAATAAGTTTATATATATATATATATATATATATATATAGCATCACTTTCTTTGAATGATGATCAGCATTTGGTACAATTGGCATTCACTCATTTACTGTATGATTTCTTGAGCTTCATATTGCTATGTATCTATTTTCATTGCCCATCATAATTTATTTGAAAATGGAACATTTTTTAAATATGTTAGCGAGTCACAAATTTAAATATAGCTCAGTAAGCTTTTTTGTTTAACTTAGATGGAAGTTACTGTTGATAATGTCTGCCATAATTTATGGATAAAGCACAGAACATAATCTGTTCAATGAAACAGCATCAAAGATTAATTATCACTTCTGAATCAGATACTCTACTGAACCGAATTAGATCGACAATACTTGGAAAAATATGGCCGCCTTTTATACATGTCACATTGAATATTTTAAGTTTCCTGATTGGTTAAGCCTTTTATTGGTGAACTATAAAAATGGGTTAGCCCATGGCTGTCTGAACAGTATACAAATATACATAAAAAAAGTTCACCCCCCCCATACATTATGGAATCTTCTTGCAAAATATTAGTAAAGTTAATATCCATATGGAACAAATATTAATACAAAATATATCTTTTGTTTCGTGATTAAAAAAAAAATTTTTTAAATCAATATTCACAAAAAAAAATTTAGTTATATCATTCTGTTCACTGTTAAGAATCTCAGGTTAATAAATATTAATGACAATATTATAAATGTAGGTTGTGATCACAATCAAAAAAGTGGAAAGGTTATTTTACCCATAGCTGGGACCCATTAAAATAAGCAATATCACTCTGGGTCAGAGTGATTCTTAGAGTTATTGGGCTAAAAGTAGGATTATTTACGTTTATACCCTGAAACTAACCATACCAAAAACTAACATCTCCAAATAACTAATGGATGCAGTTTTACATCATACCCAGGATTAATAAGAACATTATAGGTCAGTACCAAATATGACAGGATTGAAATCCCTCAGTTGTGATTTTGTAACTGGCTTTGTAAACAAACTTGGCACGTTATTTTCCGCTTGAACATACTCAATTCACACTGTCTTCTTTTGTACCTGATCCCTAACAAATTGATATTTAATATCAATATGTTTTGATCTTTGATGTATTATTGGATTTTTAGTTAAAGCAATACTGACCTGATTGCCACAGTAAATAGTTATAGGCTCACTTATTATCAGTGTTGTAATTGTTTTTATTAGTAATTTAAGAAAAATAGCCTCTTGTGTTGTCTGCAATAATGTAATATACTCTGCCTCATATGTTGAAAGTGAAATCATTTTTTTTAGATTTCCAGGCAATTATTGGATTATTTTTTGCCAATCTAAAACAATAGCCTGTGATACTTTTACGGTCTGGAGAATTTGCCCAATCAGCATCACAAAATTCTTCCAGTTGTAGTTGGTTTTTTGATTGCCGAAATACTAGGCACTGATTCTTAGTTCTTTGTAAATAACGCAATACTTGCTTAGCTCTTACTAAATGTACAGTCCTCGGTTTATTTAAGCTTTGAGACAACTTAGTAACCATATAGCAGATGTCTGGCCTTGTTGATGTCATAATGTAAATAAAACTTCCAATCAATATTCTGTATTCTTTTTCACATGTTGCCATACCATCTTCATTATTCATAACTGTGTTTAAATCCATTTCACATGGAGTAGTTCGTGTTTTACAATCTTGCATGCTGAATTTAGATAAGTTTTTCGATGTATCTGGATTGATCCATTGTAATAGTGTTGTCCTTAAATTCGAACTGTATACCAAGAAACCATGATAGTCAACCCAAGTTGGTTATTTTAAACCTTATATTTAAGGAATTTTTAATAAGGCAGCTTCACATTTTGAAGCAATTAATATATCGTCGACCCAAATAACCAGAATTGCTAATATTTCATTAAATATTCTTGTGTATAGGCATGGGTCAACTGGAGAGGGTTCAAAATGTTGTTCAATGAAATAAAAATGTAGTAATTTATTCCACATTCTACTACTCTGTTTGAGCACATATAGTGACTTTTTGAGTTTCCACACATAATTGTCACCTTTTTTCAAAACCTTCTGGCAGTTCTATATATATTTCATAGTCAATCGAAGTGTTTAAATATGCTGCTTTAACATCCATATGGTGTATATCCATACCCTAATGTATAGCCATTTGTATCAAAATTCTGATTGTTGTCATGTTTGTTGTGAGACTAAATGTTTCTACATAATCTTCCCCGTATATCTGAGAGAATCCTTTAGCTACAAAACGAGCCTTATACACTGGCGAGCCATCCTCAGTTCGTTTTACAGTATAAACCCAGCAACTGCCTGTAATATTTTTATTATCTGTGGTTTTTCAATTCAAATGCATGGCAGCTATCCATTACTTGGAATTAGCAAATTTATGGCTTCTTGATAATTCTTCAGGATACATTGCACTGAATAGCAACAATCAATGTCGCAGATATTACATTGACCCATTCCAAAATAGTTTGGTTTTCTTCTATTTCTGGTTGGATAATGTGGAATTTGCCCCTTCTCTTTGGTTATATCTCTTCACTCGTGGTCTGCATCTGATTTTTCTTTGCCTATCTTATCTGGTATAACCCCTTCCTTTAATTGTGGATTTTGAACGGGTTTTTCATTTATAGGCCCTATCTCATAATTAGGCCATATTAGTTTGTGCTGTACCAGTCCCTTATTAATGTTCTTTTCTTCGTGATCCTCCACTCGTTCAAAGGAATCTCTAAATCTGACGCATCTGGTTTTCCTTATTATTTTACTTGGTAGAAAATAAATCATGTGGGCTGGACTTATTTTGTCATAACCAACGAATATGCCTCTTTCCCTTTTTGGATCTTGTTTTGCCCTGTGGTTGACATATGTGTAGCAAATTGTGCCAAAAACATGCATACCACTTACGTTGGGTTTGTAGTTCGTATAAGCCTCGTAAGGAGTCTTGTTAATGTTACTATTATAGCAACGGTTTCTTATATACATGGTTGTATTTAATGCATAGACCCACAGATTTTTGGGTAACTTAGATTCTATTAGCAAACATCTAGTCATTTCGAAAAGGGTTTGCCAGCTATGTTCTGCGATTCCATTTTGATGGAGGGAATAAGGACAAGTTTTCTCATGTTCTCATCATTTATTAGGAAGTTTTCGTAATCATTAGAAATAAATTCTCCACCATTATCTGTTCTATTTTCACTTTTCTATAAAGTGAAATATCAGATAAATACATTCTTGTAGCTTGTAGGGTATCCGATTTGTTTTTCAGAAAATATATAATAAGTCGTGAATATTCATCAACAATATTTAATATATATGAATAAGTTCCAATATTCTGTGAAAATTACAGAACGGAATCCTACTTTGGTATTTCTGCTCAACTTTATCAGTCTGTCTTACCTTCTTGGTATGTTGATTTGCGATATTTATTTTATTCTAATTTCTGTCTTTAATTTTTGTCTTTAATTTGTCTGAATTTTTTAACGGGTAGTATTTTGCTATTGTAAATAATTTTTACGTTTAAATCTCGTTTCGACTTATACTAAGTTAAAACTTAAATTTTTATTATTGTTATTATTATAATTATTATTGGAGTAGATAGTACCCTCCATCACCTGATTTTACACTCCACCCACTTCTATTGAGCAGGAGTGGAGGTGATCGCCTTGTTTCTTGTTTAGGAAGGGGTTTCCGGTACACTCTCCTTCGACTTCGGTCGTGGTTTCCGGCTTTCTCTTTTCCAATCTTTTCACTTTTCCTTATTTTTTTTTCAATTGGAGTAGATAGACTGAACTATTGCCCGGTTCACACTCCACCCACGTCTATTGAACAAATGTAGAGGCTCATCCCTTGTTCCCTGTTTAGGATGTGGTTTCCGGCTTTCTCTTTTCCAATCTTTTCACTCTTACGTAGCCTCCTGCACACCAGTGGCCTTACCGCCTTGCCTGGGGTGATATGATTAAAAAAAAAAAAAATTCCTATTGATGAAATAGGATCAGCTAAGTTGCAATAAACTCTGAACAAGATGTCTGTTGTTTTTGGGATTTGATCCCTATTTCTAAATTTCATCATTTTCCCTTTAATACACATATCACAATGTTGTAAACTGTTGGGAGATGTAATTTTCATTCCAGTGATGTGTTTTTACAATCTTTCAACATCAGAATTACTACAGTGGCCTAATGTTCTATGCCAAGTCCTCAAGTTGTGGGTGGTTGGTTTTACAAATTTAATACTTTTTAAATAATACAAATGACCATTTTGTTGTATATTAAATTCAGTTCCGTCTGGGTAAAAATTAATTTTCACACCAGTTTTAACAGTGGATTGAACTGAGAAAATATTTTGATAAATTTAGGTATATATAAAGTACCTTTTAATGAACATTTACAAATATTTCCTTTAGTATCACATAAATAAATACAGGCATCACCACTTTTTAAAACTAAATTATTAGCTCTGGTACTATCAGTCAACCCAATAAAGTGGGAATCTGGCTTGATGTTGGAGTCAAAATTAATTTTTTTTTCCTCTGTAATTACATGATTTGTCACACCGCAGTGTGGACTAAGCAAGAATTATAATTATTGGGCATAGTATACAACCCAAATGAAAAAGCATATGTTTGAAAAAAGCTTTCACATTTTTACAAAAATCACCCCTTGTATGAAATCGACATTTCGCCCATACATGTCTGCTCTTCCATAACTAAAACAGATAATATTTGATTTTCTATTATTATTATTATTGTTGTTTCTGTTGTTGTTGTAATGGTAGTTTCTAATATCAGAATTCCTAGTTTGGTAGGTTTGAGGGACTCATTTTTTTGAATGACGAGTTCAGTTGCATTACGTTTTGTCCTTGATTTGAAGGATCACAAATTTTTTCAGTTTCTTCATAACTACGTAATGCAATTTTAAACTCGGTGAAAGTTAATTTTTTTCTTTTTGGGTTATGACTGTTGTAAATAGTTTAAATGTTGTTGGTAATCCCTTTAAAACTGTGGCTATTAGCAGTCCATCTGAGATGTTCTCACCTGCCATTTTTAAGGCATTGTATTAGTTCGGGGAACACAGTTGCAATTCTTTCCATGAAATCATCATCTTTCTGGTCTTCTTGGCAAAGAATGATGTCCTGAAGTTTTCGTATTCTGAGGTAGCCTAGGAATTTCACTTCCTACAATTCGTATTTTGATTCGTCACCGTTAAACCAGAGTTGTAGACTGAGCCCATAACCTTTGTTGATAATGTCCGCCATAATTTATGGATAAAGCGCAGCACGTAATCTGTTCAATGAAACAGCGTCAAAGATTAATGATCACTCCCGAATCAGACACTCTACTGAACTGGATTAGACTGGCAATACTTGGAAAAATATGGCCACCTTTTCTACACGTCGCATTGAATATTTTGAGCTTCCTGATTGGTTAAGCCTTCTATTAGTGAACTATAAAATGGGTTAGCCCATGGCTGCCTGAACAGTAGACAAATGTACACAAAAAAAAGTCCAACAGTTACACATTAAAATGACAAACATAACTGAACTGGTACCATGATTTTCATTGCTTGATTTGTCTATTTTGTGTATGTTGCCTAATCCTCATGTTTATAATGTTGATTATCCTCAAGTAATATTGTGATTTGATTACTATTAACCTCAACACGACTGTAGAGCTACAACCAACAAGCTGGAAATAAACCACCATTATCACTAAACACTAGAGGAAAGCGTGACAGCCAATTAATGAGATTTGGCAAGGAAAACAATTCTCATGCCAAAAAAAACAAAAAAAAAAAAAAACAACTAAAAGCATGCACCAAGCTCTGACAGACTTCCAATTTTAAAATATTTTCGATGTCACTTAGTACCACATTCCTTGCAAGATTTCTTCTACAATCAATCAAGCCATAACACTTAGCTCTTTTCAAACTGTGCTTTCCTTGGAAGTCAAATAAACAACTCAGAACAAAAGTTTCTGTTAGAAGAAAGATTGTTCGAGTGGGGAAGATATGTTTACTCAATGTAATAATGTCAATGTGCAAAGACTATGTTTATTATTGGTTCCAAAAGTTTTGTTGCACTCATTGTTGATTTTGTGCTTTTGTCACAATGAAACAGTTCTGAGAAGAATGTCTATTCAGACTTGCACACAACAAACGCAATAGAAGGCATTCAAGTAAAGGGCGAATGTGTAACCACACTGTCAACAAATTGACTGCTCTTATAACAACTTATAACAATCATGACGGCAACTTTAACAAGTGCAATAAAAGTAAAAATGAAAATAAAACCAAAATCATTATATTGAAAATGATAGGAATTATAGTAATATTTTAAGAGCTGTTGCTAAAAAAGATAAAAAATGAAAATTTAATGAAAGTAATGAAATCATTCAGCATGATATTTGATTGGATAAAAAGAAAGCATGATTCTATTCATTTATCTCATCTATATATAAGTGGAAGTCAGCAAAATTTTATATTAATTTCCTTCAGTAAGCATTAATTATATCTACTATTTAGTTTTTTTTTTTATAGAGATTAAATAAAATATTGACAGACATTGGCTTTGGAAAATAGTTGTTACCAATAAAAAATCAAGAATAAGGAAAGAGAAAGACAAGAGCTTATCCTGGATTAAGTAGTTTTCAACATCTATGAGAATGGCAAAGAGCTCTGACTTTCATTAAGCTAGGTCTCACATGCTGTTGCTTATGAGATTGGTTCCTTGTGCCAAACTTCAGTCTAAGCCAATTGATTATAATGACAGTAGCAACTTGGAGAACTAGTAGAAGTAATAATAATAATAATAATAATAATACTGATGATGAGTGAAAATAATAGTAATAATTTCTTATGATGACAATAAAGAAACAATTTCAATGTGGTAACAATAATGACTATTTTCATCAACACCCTACCCTACTACAAAAGTAAAGAGATAATACATTTTTATTAGTGAAACACAATTTGAGGATATAAACAGTACGGGCTTTCTTTCCTCTCTTTCTAACCACTTTTTCACAAATTTCAATGCAGAAAAAAATTTTCATATTGCTCATTCATCACAGTAAAGACAATTCATTGAAGCCAAAGGAAAAGGCATGATCATTATTGCAAGAAAATGAATTGTTAATTGTTAGACTAAAACAAACACATGGACTGCATATAGAAGTAATTGTAAATATTAAATACTCAGTTAATTATTTAAAACTATTCTAAGTTGGATGACTATAAAAGATCAAGTAGTGACAAAATAAACACATTTCCAAATACTTAATTGAATTAAGGAAATAGAACTTAACATTTTAGTCACTGTAACTGCTAGTTGCATGTATGTTTTCTCTGTATATATTTGTATATACACATTTGAATAATGTCTAAATTCATTGGAAAAACAGAACCACACAATTCTGATGCTGGAGACTTGCTAGAGACAATTAACTACAAAAAAAAAAGGTCTTGTTAAAATTAAAAAGTTATGGTAGAATAATTCCAAGGTAATACTGCAGAAATTAGAAATGAGAAATATCCAGCTTTTCCAAAATTTCTGAAAAGAATATAGTTTTGAGTTGACCAACTGATTGCATATATAAGAAAAAGAAAATTTTTTAAATGAAACATTTCAATAAAATTTATTACATATTTGGTTATTGGAAAATTATTTTCAAATAAACTTTTGTTGGTAGAATTCATGCACATTACATAAGAGTAACTAAACATACAATCATATCACTTAACACAAGATAAAATAATTTTTTGTATTCATATTTTTTATAAAACAAAAAATAAGTACAAATAACCAAACCAATGAACAGCTTGACTTTTTCAAACAAGATATTATATTAAGAGAATAAATAAGGAAATTTGATATGTGAGAAGCTAGAATTCTATTTTCAATTGAAAAGTTCTAAATTCAGCAGACTGTAAATATACAAATAAAAAAAAAAACCCAAATCATAAAATAAGACCAAAAGAAAAGAAAATAAAATCCATGCACATAATTCATGTTACTCCAACCAACTATTGTTAGAACACACATGGAAATCATTGTATTGTTCCCAGATGTGTATTTAAAAAAAAAAAAAAAAGAAAAAAGTAACCTAAAACTCACAGTATATAATTACATATTACAAATCTCGGTCAATTTGACAGAAATGAGTGGGTGTGCAAAGTCCTGACTAGCTCAAAATTATTAAATGAGAAAGAACATATTCACATTATGGCTAACACAAAGAAATATTAAATGTTAAGAACTGGCATAATACAACTGTAATCCTCTCCTTTATCCCTTCTGCTATAACAACATTCATACAAATTCCAAAAGTAGTTGTTAAGGAAAAACAAAAAAGAAAGCTGTCTGGATTGTTTGGCAATTAGTATATTCTGTCGTCATCATACGAGACAAGGTCAATGGGATATCTCTAATGACTTGCTGGATGTTTATCATGTGAGATTATATGCTCAGGGCAAAGCCCATTACCTTAAAAAAATAACAAACAATAACTAATAAATAAAAGCAAATGTTTTTGAAGGGTTAAAATAAACCAATCTTATTACTAACCCAATAACTGTAAGAAATTTAAACTTTATTCAATAGTTCTTCTATGTACTGAGTCAGAATGTTGGCGATCACGGCTCTTCATAATTTTTAGTCTTTTGTAGGTAATAATAAATTTTATTTTTGTTGTCTTTCCTAAACCTAGTTTTGCCCACCATTTACTCAAGCTCAGTTTTACTATTTTATTTTTACAGCTGAAATTGGTAGATATAATTGCAAGTTTTATGCTAACAGTTTTTTCTCTTGCACTTTGCTTGTGAACTTTTCTTCCAGCTTCTTGCTTCCCAGTCAACTTTGATTATTATCTTGTATTCTTAATTCCTGTTCTTTTGTTGTTCTCTCTTCTTAATAGTGCTTTTTTTTTCTTCTCAAATCCTCTCATACTCAGTAACCCTCTACATTTTAATGGCAATATTGCCT
The DNA here is from genome assembly GCA_037127315.1 of Ascarosepion bandense. NCBI lineage: Eukaryota > Metazoa > Mollusca > Cephalopoda > Sepiida > Sepiidae > Ascarosepion > Ascarosepion bandense. The sequence goes on along the minus strand of JBBBDQ010001346.1, from coordinate 775,154 downwards.
TGCTTGGAGTGAAAAGAAAAGGAAAAAAAAGGAGAAAATAGAAATAAAAAAAAAGAAAAGATAAGAAAAAGAAAAAAGGTTGTTAGATAGGTTATGCATTGTTTTCCTCTGTTCATTTTGCCTTCAATCTGTTCTGTGAGTAACAAATTTTCCAAACCCTTTTTCCTCATTATTTGTCCTAGAAATTTCAACTGTCTCTTCTTGATGCTAAATATAACTGTTCTTTTCGTTTTCCATTTTCTCTAAAACATGCCTGGTTTATGGTATTTTCAACATGATAGTTTAGAAACTGATTTTCCTAAAGAAGTGGACATATAATTAAGCTTTATTCTTGATAGTATTTTATAATGATAGTTTGCTATGACCATGTGAAGTTTATCTCACAAAACAAGTTAAAAATGAGGACAACATTTTCTTAGAAATTTTTTATTAAACTTTAAAACAATTTATTTTCATGAAATCAACTACACATACACACACATATATATATATATATATATATAAAATTATAAAATTTTTTATATTTGGCTCTGTAAATAGAATGTAATATTTGCATCAAGCCCTTCACCTTGATCAATTTTAATATTAATGAAATTAATAGGATCGAGTTTTTGAGATTTACCTATCTGATCATCCTTTTGGATTTAATATATAGATATATATAATGGATTTTTATAGTAATACTTATTTGAGTAATGTATTAGCAAACATCATTATTGATTGTTATTGGCAAATGTATAACAAACAAAAGTTTTTTTCTTTTGTTACATTTTCAGAAACTTGTTATTTGAGAGAACTTTAGGAGAGTGATTTTTGATAATCTACTGAATAAAACACTCATCTATGAGTAGCAAAGGTCACTTGTCTCAAATTGGAGAGATTTAAAATTAAAAACAATTCTATGGTAAAGTTAAACAATTTACTGAACATCTTTTTCTTACCTCACTTTTACCTCCTGGCCCGGAACAACCAACTTGCACCTTGTACGTATGTCCTGGAGTAAGTCCATCACATGTACATTCAGTGTCTGACCCTTTATAAATATCATGAAAACCTAAAACATAAAGAAAAAGAGATACCAAAAATAAAATTAGTTTTAAAGTGATTCAACTTAAGATCTTGATAATCATTAAATATACAAGTTAAATGGATAATGAATGCTTGCATTGTTAGGGTTAAAAAGAAAAATGTGTGCATGGAGAGATGGTTCCAATATTCATCCATGGATATTCTCTTCAAATTAGACAGTATGAAATATTCAATGGTATCAATTAATTTGCAGTCAGGCTAATTTTCATATAGTAAGTATGCTTGAAGTAAAAAGATAGAGTCTGACTATGATGGCTGGTATGTAGTACAAGGTATAACAATTCAATACCCAAAATGATCACTGATGACACCTTTAAAGTACTCCTCTTATGAAGCTATAGTCTTTATAAGACAATAGTGTGATTGTTGGAAACATTTTTGGAAATTGTTTTCCAGAATATCTTTCAATAATGTAGTCATGTTTTACTGTCAGAGATGCCAGCAAATCTCTGATCTTTTAGGATATATTTTTAATTTTGGAAGTAACCAACAATCACAGAGCATTAAAATATATGGATAAGGTAGATGGCCCATTTTTGTAATGGAATTTTTAGCCAAGGACTTGCAAACTCCGAATAGATCATCTTTATCATTCCCAATCCTGTTTGAATTTGCCGTAATTTTTCTTTATTCACATTCAGTTTTTCTGTTCTGTTGCACAATTAATCTTCAATCTAAGCACAATGTATGTGTGTGTATATATATATATATATATATATTTGCATCTGTCCTTTTTATTTTACTGCCCATTTCTTGTGTCATTGTAAACATTTTCTTGCACTTTCTTGAAACACCTATGTTATTGAAAAACTCAATTTCTTCATAGCATATTCACCATTAGCCGCTTAATAGAGCTAACATTTCACAAGCAGTTTTATCAATTTTCTAATGAAACTAGATATTAATCCACTACTCCAAATTCTCTTTCACTCATTATCTACCAAAAGTTTAACATGAACACATACAACTTCTACTGTTCAGCAATGAATGTGTCTCAAGAAAGTGAAAGTTAGAAAATATTTGGGTACAAATAGGTACCTGTCTCATTATTACAGTGACATATTGCTGACATTCCAGAAATTAAATTGTCACACTTTTGCATATGTGTTGTTCCAAACAGTACTACAGATTTACTGAGGCTATCTAAATATTTCTCAGCTGAGAAATTGTTCCAATGGTTAAGAGACCATTTCAAGCATAATGGCATATTGCTAATAGAAAATATTCATGAAACTTAATTGGGTAGATATTTTATTCCCATTCTCATCATAAAATCATGCTAGAGTCATTTTTATAGGTAAACACTTATCTTATTTCTCCATTAAAAGAAAAAAATTACTTGTATGATGGAACCTTTAAAATTCATAAACTTGTCAAAAAAATATTTTTATTGATAGTATTTAAAATTGAAAACTATTAAAAAGAGTTACTGCCTTTTGCTAAGCATAAGGCTCCACAAAAATGTAGAGGAGGAGGTGAGGAAGGACCATTAAAAAAATGTTACAAATTTACAGGAACTGGATAGATGAGGAAAGAACTGAGGAAAAAAAAAATGCAGGCAAAAAAGAATGATAATAATTTTGCACCTGTGAAATTTTCTTATTCTGCTTATAAACTTTGCATGCTCTTTAAAGAGTTACTCTTCCAGAATAGTTTTTTTGAAAGAGAGAAAAAAGATATGAACAGATTTTAGTGCTGTTTCTCTTTGTTGATGATATGCCATTATAGAAATACAAATAGTACAGAACAATATGAAAGTCAAGGCTCAATACATTTTTTCTATCAATACAGAATATAATTAACCTTGTCTAGGTTCCAAACCTGTCAATCCATTTTAGATTGGTACGAGTTTGAATAGGATTACTAATGGGCCAAATGATTAGTCACATGCTAAGTGTTGCTCCACTAAGGCAACTTGCAAGTGGAGTGGAGGCTTTTCACTTTTTCTGACAATACTGATCTTGAATGAACTATTCAACACAACATTAATGAGTTCAGAGTTTTTAAGTATTTCATCAAAGCTACTCATTTTCAGAAAGAAAATGAATCTTGTAAAAAACAACTACGCACAAAGAAAAGTAGGAAAAAGAGTAATTATATTAAATAGAAATCTTATAAAATTTTAACATAAGTAAAACTGTAACCATTAATGCTTTAATGCATTATTAACATGTAATTATTACACTAGATATTTTATATATAAGAAATATAACATTTCCTTTTGGGAATTTAAAAACAATTCTAAACAAATTGGGTGGGATGTGGAGCTTTGGCTGGATTTTCATGAACAAATATATTTATTTTATGCATCATGAAAAATTGGTTTTAAATTGTTAATTTTGTGCCTTAAAAATAAACCTATACTTTAAAATATCAACCAACGTGAGTCTGAACAGAGTTTTCTTCCTAAATTATTTCTTGACGACTATGATTATGCAATAGACGTTTTTTTCTTTTTTACTAGTAAACCCTTTTATCTCATTTCTCTATCTTCTCTTTACTCTTTTCCTACTTCATCTTTTATCAATTGGGAACCAATTTAGCAATCTTTGGCTCTATCATGTATACAACTTTTCTTATTACTATATATCTCTTCTATCACCACTGTTGTTGTTGTTTTAGCATTTCTATAATATCTGTTACCTTGGTCTCTTCTTAGATCCATGTTGATCTGATTATTATCTCAGATTGATCCTAAACATTGACCTGTTTAGTAAACTTTGCTTATTTATCTCAGAGTTTGTCTTCAGGTGATTCTGTTACTTTATTATTGAATATGATTACCTTTAGCACTCTGTAGATGACTATTTTTGCCAAGAAAAATGTTAGTTCTGCTAATGCAAGTTGAATTTGAATTTCTTAGTTGTGTAGTCTATTCTTTCTGTAGCAACACTTAAAACAATCTAGACTGAAATTGAGAGCCAGGCTACTGCAATTTTAAATATATAGAACTAATATAGAAAATACTAAATTTTGAGGGAATTTCATATGCAGTAAAGAGAGAAGTAATATTTATAAATGATGCAGAGTGCTAAATGCTAAACATAAACATTCCTATTTTTCTAATTTGTGAGTAGAAATGATTACAGACAAAATAGGTATTTGAAATAACTCCATGATGTAGATTAGTCAGCAATCTTTGACAAAATTAAACGAATCTCAAACTAATTTGAAGCTTTAATTAATTGCAAATGTCATCAATATAAATACTTTCAATTTTGGTGAAAGATTAGATTTAAGAAATGGCCAATCTGTGTATTAAGCAAAGGTTTTGGTTTTCCCTATGACCATCATAAACTCATGAAAAAATAGGTAGTAAAGACAACTAATCTATTGTTGATGGCTCAGAGGATGAAATGCATATTAACATGTAAATAAGAAATTAAAAAATACAGAGAGTGGAAGTAGTACAATAATGGTATAATTTTGAAAATTTGATTAAGCTGTTAAAAGCGTGTCTATTTTTATGTTTGTTGATTAGTAGTACTTCCTTTTTTTTTGCTAAAATTGCTTTTTATTTTCTTTTTCACAGATATTATTTAAACAAGATTATTAAAATCAACAGTCAGGACTATTTAAGAATTTTAAGGGATACACTTCATCCTAAGGTTCAGGAACTGTTTCCGGGGGGAAAATACCATCTTCAGAAATTTACCAGTATAAATGAGAGCATTATCATCCTGATAATGCTCTCATTTATACTGGTAAATTTGTAGCTGAATGGCACAAGGAACATTCTAGTGAAGTAGAACATCTTATCTGGCCACCACAGTCCCCAAATCTCAAGAGCATTGAACATTTATGATTGAATTTAGAAAAACAAGTAAGAATTCGATATCCACCACCATCATCATTGAAAAAATTGTGGACTGTTTTAGATCAAAAATGAATAAGAGTTCCTCTGGAAACAATTCAAACTTTTTATGAGACAATCCCAAGCAGAATTCAAGCTGTAATTGCTGTCAAAAGCAGTCCTACCCCATATTGAAATAAATTTATTTGAACTTTCAAGGTGTTTCCATTATTGTATCCACCTACTGTAAATAAATTTAGAATAGTAAGAGGTAGCAGTATTTTTGTAAATTGATGCTCATATTCAAATATAGGATAGGCAACTTGACATGGTGTAATGGTTAGCAAACTTGTTTTGCTAGATCAATTACAACTGAATAATGAATTTCATCCTCACTGGGTGTTCCATACTTTCAGCATTGTACCACATCTAAGCTATATTTAGAAAATCACCAAATATATGAAGGCATCTTTAACAATTTGTAATTATATCAGCTCTTCTTTCTTGTGGATCACTCATTCCTTTTGAATGCAAAGATATTTTAAGTGAGCAGTTCTATAGGCTTATTTATATACTGTGAGAGTAGCAGTGAGCCTTTGACTTTAAAAAAAAAAAAAGGCCAAGACTATTAATGAAAACATGACATTTAATCTTGTAGGATAAAACTGTATTATACTATTTTAGCAGATAAAAAAATGAATGGTAATTGTAAAATACTGAAATATAGTAAAAAAGAATGGAGAGATAGACAATCACTGAAAAATTATGCAGAAATACATTTCACTGGTCATTTTTGCTGGGCTATCATTTTAAAAAAAAAAAAGGGTCAGTATTTTTTAATCATATTTTGCTATTTTTTAAATGGACTGAAGACATTTTTATTTCTATAGCTGACTAAATGAAAGAATGAATTTCCCTTTAAAATGATAAACATTGAATAATCCTATAATATATTCAAAGTATTCTGGATTGATTAAAGAAGCTTATAAGGATATGATAGACAAGAGATACAAGTACAGATCATGAACTTATAAAGGCAAAATTTATATTATGTGAAATCAAGATCATGTATCTTTGACTATGAAACATATATAAAGGAGGCACTAATCATCCAAATCTCATCCCATTCAAGTGTTTTTCCTGCTTTTCCATGTGATCAGAGCTGATTTAAAATAAGGAAACATTCCTTGTTTGAGCTCTCATTCTCTTTCAATTCATTTTTCTATGCTTACTACTTTACCAGTCTTGTAAAAACATTACATTTGGCACTGTGACTTTCATAAACAATATATTACAATTCCATTTAGTATTGACTAGAGGAAATGCATCTTATATCAAATTCTCAGACTGAGAAATTGGATTTTCTACTTCATTCATTAACCAGTGATCTATCAGTGGTAAAGCTAATTCTCCTTCAGTTTCAGGTATTGTAATCTTACATATGTATGCATTATTCAGAGACCTTTCTGGTACAGCTTTCAAAATCACTAAAAGCTTTTATAATGAGCAATATAACATTTGTATGAGTGGTAAGACAAGATTAAAGACAAATTGCAACTTCTTTGTGTTATTTTGAAGAGAAATCAAGTGAACAGTGTAAATAAAAAAGTGATAAAAGTGGTTTATGTTATAACAAAAAAGAAAAAGAAATGGCAGATTCATTTCTGCAGGAGAACATACTTTTTCTTTCTTTTTTTTTTTCAATTTAATTGAAAATGTTAAGCTTACTTAAATAATGTTTAAGTTGGTCTGCAATTGGAATTTTGATAACATCATTTACATGCTTATATTTGTATTTGAGTATAATATATGAGAACCAATCATATAAAGAAACAATAATGAATACCTTATGAAGCAAAACATAGAAACTGATGGTAAGTATTGACAAACCCAGTAAATTTTAATCTGCATAATTTTTTAACACCGATTTCAGTTTCTCATTCTTTTATGATCAAAAATATTTTACAATTGCTCCTTTATATATTTATAGTGTTGTTTGATAAACCTGATCAGCTCAGAGATGACTCAAAATAGTCAGGGTTATTATAACAAGGCAGATGAAAAGTGGAGTAGAATTAACAATAAAAACAAAACTGATGTAAGAAAAAGATAATCTTCAATATTTATTTTTGTATCTATTTTAAAGTTCAGGATAAATCTCAGAATTAAATTGTCTTTTTAAAATGAAGAACATCCTACTTTGTTTAATTATGTTGTACTTTACTTTAATAACAAAAAAAGTGTTTTTTTTTTCTCCCTTAATCAGCAAAAGACGAGTCTGTCCCACTGTGAGTGAATGACATGACCAACAAGATGAAGTATTATGAACTGAGAAAAAGACATACACTGAGCAAACTATTTCACCCTCTCAGATGATGGGAGAGAAGGAGGAAGGGAAGGAGAGAACATAGAGAGGAGTTTGCAGGAGATGAGATACTTATAATCCTGTTAGTAACATATCTATAAAAATATTTAACACACACACACACACACACACACACACACACACACACAAAAAATATGCTGAAATAATGTCTTTCCTCTCCACATTATGTTTTAAGGACTTTCTCACCAATATTGGGTGTCACTATAAACTTTAGTGTCCTGACTTTTTATAATGGGCAAACACTGGGTTAGTTGATACAAAACAAAAAGTATGTCATGAGCAGGGTTGTATGAGGGAAAACAATATATTTATTATATCCAATTAGAGAAAAACAAAATTAAAAAAAAAAAATTGTCAAAAAATGGTTTAATTAATGAAAAAGTGCTAAATTAAGAAAAAGAAAAAAAAAAGACCAATTTAGGACATAAAATATTTAGAAAACCAACATTTCTCCTGTGGTTTATACCAATTAAGTATCATCTGGCAGTTTATATATATATATATATATATATATATATATATATATATACATACACACACATCCATCTCACATCAGCCACTTTATTTTTCCCCTTATGTTTAGAAAATTAATAAAGGAATTCACAAGAAAAATTATATTCTTTTTCACATGATATCAGTTATAGTAGATTATATGGCATTCTTATGATGTGACTAGATTAATGAATATTACTAGATTTTCCAAATCTCACATTATTAGCCAGTTTAGTGAAACATTAAGAAACATTATGCTGTAATTAAAAATTATAATTACTGTGTTCTTAAAGTTTAGGAAGACAATTTTTTTAAACAAAATATTAAAAGCAGTGTCATTATAATGACAAGATTATGAAGAAAAATTAACACAAAGTTTATGCTTAATATTCTGAAACTAGTTACTTTTTTTTTTTAACTTGCTCATTGACTTTTTTTAAAGTTTCTGTATGTTGTTATGTGAAATAGACTGCACACATTGTCCAGAATAGCATTCTAAAGTTCATCTTTGCTGATAAATTGCCATTTACCAAATCTTCAACAGGGTTATGGTTGGGCAAATAAACTGGCCACTTCATCAAATAAGTGTTTTTGAAACTCATTTTATTCAGATGCCCATTAGTTTTCTTTACTGAATGTAAGAAAATGTCATCCATAAAAAAAATCATCTTTTTTAAAGTATTTGGCTTTTTGAAATATGGCTTCATGTATATTTTCAGAGCTGCCATTTGAACACTATGGAACATGCCTTGTCCATCACTTATAATCCCATTCCAAGCCATCACCATCTCTGCCTTGTTGATGTCAACTTGTAAGGTTAGTTTTCCTCCAGGAGGTGCCCAGTTTTTGCTGCATTTGCCTGGCCTACTGAGGCCAATAAAGCATCACTCATCATGTATTATTTTGCCTATTTCATTTGATTTCTCTTATGAATGTCTTTTAAAAAGAGACCGCATTTACAATTTTAAGACAGGGCATCTTGTGATTTTGACATTTTTTTTTGTTGCCACATCTAAAAATTTAAAAAACCTTGTCAAAGAGGAAGTTTAAAAAAACATTCTCTCTTGCAAGAGTACACACGAGTCTCCAAATTGCCTCTATCAGGTCTGTATAACAAATGATCTTAGATCATTAACCAACCTCTTCATAGTTCTGTGTTACCTGCAAATCATTTTTGTAATTTCCTGTGTTATGTTATAAAACATCTTTTATTCTTACCTGATCAGCCTTATGATTAATTTTAAAACTTCAAATTAAAAACTTCCCTACTACTATGACAATAGACTGCTCCTACTTATAAATATGGCAAGTCGACATATTAGATGAGTCTTTGATTTACTTTAGTAGTTTCTGTTTTATGTATGAGCATTTAATAAACAACTTCCTTGTATCTGCCACCTAGTCTTCTAGTCCTTTGATACTCTAAGGCCTTCTTAATTCTTGGCTATTTTGAACTATGGCAATATTACAATAAAATAAAATTTAGAATATGACCTTAGGCATAGAATAAATAAACATAATCAATTTAAGAAAAATTTTATTCAACATATTAGCATTATGAACATAACAGAAGCAAAACATGCAAGAACAAAATCATCCATTTACTTTAACTAATAAAGGTATAACCTTTCTGATCAATAACTTTAAGAGAATTTATCCATGTCTAAGATATTTTAGATATATATAAAAAATATCTGCTTCTATATTTGAAAAGTGAATATTACTTTAAAAGAAACTGCACTTCATGTTTAATTTTGCATACCTGTGTGTGTGTGTGTGTGTGTCTATATATATATATATATGTACGTACATACACACAAACATAAAATAAGCTAAATGTATGACAATGCCAACAAAAAGATAAGTGTGTGCACACACGCATGCATACATATGAAATTAATACCATTTAAGACAAAAAAGTCATTAAAAAAGTGATACTTCAAATCTGTTCAAGTCAAGAATCAATTGTTTTTTTTGTTTTTCTTTTTAATAATCATTTCACCCGAAGCAAGGCAGTACTGCCCCTGGTGTTCAGGGGGTTACATAAGAGGAGAGTGGTGAGAAAGAGGAACAAATTACAGTGAGTGTCAGAGAATGGATAAGAGAAGAATGAGAACACTGATATGAAGAGAGCTGTATGAAAGTAGAGTGAAAACAGAGAAGAACATGATACAAGAATTGTCAGGGAAAGGATGCAAGTCAAAGAGATAGGAGAGAGCAATTGACCTTGCATATAAATTCTTAGAGATTGTAGCTGTCAGGGAATCAAGTATACAAAAGGGAGTTTCACAAGTGGAAAGTGCGAGAAAAGAAGCTGATAGAGTAGAAGTTGAGGTTACATTTGATTGGTTTCACAGTAAATGGGTGAGACTTAGTCACTAGTCTAGTAGCTTGCATAAATGCAGAGGGGGCACCAAGAAACTAAGCTCATTGGAGCAGAAGTAGTGAAAATATTTGTAAAAGAGACAGAGGGAAGTCATTATGTCAGAGCAAAAGTGTCTTGAGTTGAGCTACTAGGTCGGGGTCAATTACATTGCAGATTCTACATTGAATTTTGTCAAGAACCCCCAAATGACTGGCAGAGGCACCCGACCAGATGTGACAGCAGCATTCAATGCATGGGCAGATGGTAGATTTATAGATGTACAAGATGAGAAAAACTTCTTGGCACTACACAGTGAACCAACCTTCCTAACAGCAGATTTAGCTATGGATTCAATGTAGTCATTCCACTTGAGGATGGCTGATAGAGTTAGGCCAATGAGGCACATTTTTTTGCTTTCAGGGAGACTAGCCATATCTATGCTGATGGGAGGTAGGAGCAATTCTCTCTGGTGGTTAAGGGATAGCAGCTTTGTTTTGGAAGCATTTAAAATTTATGAGCCATTTCTTACCCCAGTTTACCACAGATTAGAGGTCCTTTTCAAGATCAGCAGCAAGGTTAGCTTTGTCAGCCTGTGCAGATTTCTTATCAAAGTGGGAGTAAATGGTGGTGTTGTCAGAGTAGATGCCTACTTGGGATCTTATTACATCAGGGAGATCATTGATGAAAATCAGAAAAAGCGTAGGACCTAGAATAGAGCCTTGCGAGACATCTGTGTTTGTATGACAGTATCTGGAAGCATGCCCATTCAATACTATCTTCATTACACGATTTGAAAGGAATGACTGGATTAGATTAAACAAATGTCCAGTTATACAATAACTCTGTAGCTTGCATAGAAGGCCAGCATGCCAGACTCTGTCAAATACTTTGGAGATATCTAGGGCAATAGCTTGAGCTTTGCTGTTCTAATTGAGAGCTTGGTATATATACTCAGTGATGGTCGTTAGCACACCAGCAGTAGACCAGGTAAAGCAGAAACCATACTGTTTATCAGAGAAGAGACTGTGAGATGTTGCACCACTTCAGCATTTTGCCAAAAATTGGTAGAAAGCTGAAAGGGCGATAATTAGAGAGGTCTGAGGGTTCTCCAGAGTTCTTAAATACAGGAACCACAGAGGAAGACTTCCAGAAGGCAGGAAAGCAAGAAGCAGAGAGGCAGTAGTTGTAGAGTTTGGAGAGGGCAGATAAGAGTTTAGGGGCACATTTCTTCAGGATAATGATTGGGATTCTATCACCTTCGCTCACCTTATGTGGGTCAAGCTTTGAAATTATGTTAGAGACCAGCGAGAGAGTAATATGAACATCACTCAGTTGAGCCTCAGTTCTAAGTGGGAAATCAGGTATGGATACCTCAGACGAATCATATGTTGAGTTGGTGGAGAATCTGTGAGCAAAGCATTCGGCTATGTTCGCTGAAAATGTGAAGACCTAAAATTTATTGATTAAAGCAGGGATTGAGGGCTTGCTGTTGTTTAAGACATTTTTACAAAGCTGCCAATAATCTTTGGTGCTGAACTTGCAGGATGCTATATGCTGCTTCATTTTTTCAGCAAACAACAGCTTAGCATCATTTAGAATCCTCTTGCACTCATTACGAGCAGAGGTAAAAAGTATCTATCCTTATTCTCATGATCTTCACTTCCCACCACCACCACTTTTGCTGATATCCACACCTTATTCATCTTAACAATTTATAAAAGTAACCCTCTACCTTCAGTAGTTCTCAACCATTGCATTGATGAACTTAATTATAAAAAATGTAAAAGTATTTTTTCTATTCAAACTTCATCAGCAAGTATAGAATTGATACAGAATTATTTTACAAAAAAATTGACTCAACTCACACAACACTTTTTTTTTTTAAATTTCAGAGGTTTTTGCAGAAACTGATGTTAAGGTAAGCATTGCCTGCATCTACAAATGGCTTTTTCCCTACAGACTTAAAACATGCAAAAAGAATGGGGCGGGGTTGAGAGAGAAAAAAAGAAAGGAAAATTCAAAAGTGTATATTCACCTGATCCATCATCAATCTCAACATGATAACTGGAAATATCTGAGCCACCATCATCTTTGGGGGGATCTGAAATTCAAGGAGGGAAAAAAAAAAAAAACAATTACAGAAAATCGCAAACATCAATAGAAAAGAATGTCTTATGTATTATTCGATGAGAAAGTCTCTCTACAAGTTTGTGTTGACTTTACTAAGTTCCATCAGCTTGTTACTCTTTTTATAAAAAATATTTTTATACAATGAAATTATGCTTCATTTAAGGAAATAAATGAACAAGTTGTAGATAATCCTACTATAAAGAAATACATTTTATCTCTTCATAAGATATTATTAGTTTATTCAGCAAATTAGGATACTAAGATCTTTTTAATCTTGGGCTTATTATGTATACATACAGTACAAACATAATGAGCCCAAGATGAAAAAGATCTTAGTGTCCTAATTTGCTGAATAAATCGGCAAATATCTTATGAAGAGATCTTCTTTATAGTAAGTATACTATAAAGGTATGTACTGCACCACAATGCACATTTGTTTGTACTATATGCATACAGTACAAACAGATTTGCATTGTGATGCAGTGCATAACAACTCAGAACGAGAAATCGGACAGCCAAATTCAAATTCTAGTTGAATTTATTGCATTCACTTATGTGCAAATACCCTTGAGAAAGGTATCCATTTCTTCTCCCTCCTCTTATGGGTTAAATAGCAGGATAGATTGGGTTCTACAGCCTTGATTGACAACCAGTTTACCACAGAAAGAAATGGCAACCTACTACCGAAAGATCTTCTACCCAGTCAGTTAAAAGAGGCATGATAGCCCAAGTGTGGATCTTATATGGTACTTAACTGACAGTACAAACACTAAACAAACCTAGAATTTCTTGCAACCAAACATTCAACAGTAACAACTTGGAAGATTTTCTCATAAGAATACCACAAAATATCTTCATATAGAAAATGCCTTTTTAAAAAAATTAATTTACAAATTTTATTAAGTCAGAAAATTTAAGGAAAGTCAACAAAAGTGTTTAAAATACTTCACACACTACTGACTTGTTACTTGGAATATAAACTCTTTTGCTGTCCATAATGAGCTCTTGACTTTAAAGCTAGAATAATAAACTATCTTGCAAACTATTTTAACATCCTTGTTCAACAACTTTCAACACTTTAAAACCGTTTCATGCTCTTGGTGAAATTTACAAGCACACTGATAGCAAAATGCTATCAAATTGGCAATTTCAGCTGATGAAATAACGAGTGAGAATAAACAAATCTTGGAGTTAACACTGCACTATAATGAATCAATCAAGATTGTTGCTATGTTGTCAAAAGGCCTGTTGCTTTTTATGCTGTCTCTTTTTATATATTGTAAAAAACATACAAGAATAACTTCAAAGTTGAAAATGTAAAAATGGCTTGTGAAATTTGTCCTCCCACAATTATCATTGTTTAAATAATTGCAAAGAGATGCTAAGGAAAGATAAGCTGCTCTTAATTCTACACATGTTAGTTCAGTTTTTCTGTTTGATAAAAGATTGGGCAATATTTTTCATGCTTTCTCTGTCATTGTATAAACTTACTTAAAAGAAATAGAAATACCTATAAGAAAAACACAGGTAGATCATGAAGATATAACCCTCAAAAGACTTCTTTCCTACAGAGTTGATGTTATAATCAATAAACACCAATATCATTTTTATAAAAATAAAACAAGTTATTTAATTTATTAAGATGTAAAAATCACATTACTTACCCCAAGTAATCTTGAAATAACAGGCATGAATTTTGCCCTTGACTTGGGGTTTGCCTGGTGGCAGTGGGGGTTCTGGTAATGTGCAGTAAGATACAATATCACTCCATTTGCTTTGACCTTCATCATTTTTGGCTGCTAGCTGAAATTAAGAAGATATTACAAGGTAATTAATTTTTAAAAATCGTCATACAAATATAGTTTTGCCATTATTAAATATATTTCAAGTGAAACCATTTCCTGGAGTTTTCCATTCAAGACTATTATATATTTCAATAAAAATGAGAGAAATTAAAGTAAAATCTCACGACAACTTTCAATTCTTCTTCTATGTCCTGTATCACTTTAGGACATAAGTGATCATGGTCTTTCATATCTCCCTATTCCTTGTAGCTCTTAACCCCCTTCCTCTTGTTACCCCTCCCAAATCTTGTTCTGCCATCCATTTGCTCAAGCCCATCAAATTTGTCATGCATTGCTTTCCCCTGTTTCTCTTTCAATCTTTCTTGTGAGCATCAAATTCTCCAAGCTCTCCTTCCTCATTAAATGTCCCAGAAACTTCAGCTGTCTTTTCCTGATGCTAAGTATAAGTTTTTTTTTCATCCTCTCCAAAGCCTTGTCATTGCTAACATGTTTGGTCCATGATATTCTTAGTTACTTGCCCAAAATTGTAAGAAAATAATTTCCAATTGTTAAATGATAATGAGAATTCTGAAAAGGGAATTTCTACATTATACAAGTTCTATCTTACTTTCCACAAGTTTTAAATTTAATATAAAAATCAAACAGCAGATTAATGTAAATTAAATGCAAAATATTTTACCACTTTAATAATGGAAGTAAACAGCTTAAAATAAAACAAATGAAGAAATTTCATAGAGATAATAGAATATTAAGAACTCAGAGATATAATTTTATACATTAAAAATGTTTCAAAAATGAATCTCACTTAAGAATTCTGTATTAAAACAAACAAGAAGCCAGCTTACATTTATAACAATGTCATACTGTAAAGCCATTAAAAACTTTTTATCCAACATTAAACGTAGACATTGCAAGAGTGAGAATAAGAAAGAGATCCATGCTTCATAAATCTAACCAGTAAAATAAAAGTGACCAAGATATACTGATATCTTAAGGTGTCATTCAACACCAAGCTAAGATGTATCACAAGTGAATAGTCAGTTAAGCGCCATACGTGATACACACTTAGTCGATCATGTCACAAAAGAGACATGACTGACTGGGCAGAAGATTATTCCACAGTAGGTTGCCATTACAAGGCTATAGAACCCAATCTGTCCTGTTATTAACCCATAACTGGAGGGAAGAGACAGATTAATACCTTTCCCCAGGGTATTAGTATGTAATACCCTTGAGAAAAGTATCAATCCGTCTCTTCCCCCCAGTTATGGGTTAATAACAGGAATAAATAGACAAGGATGAAAAAAAAAAAATATGCTTACTTGGTTTTAAGTGAATTTCTATTACAAACTTAAGTAAAGTTCTATTAAATGAATGTTTATTATCAAGTAAATATTAGAGCATTATAGACTGTGTAATATGTCAATAATTGGTAAACATTCAAATATGAACAACACTCTTTTAGCTCACTAGCATCAAGTCATAAAACAGCAACTATTACATTTTATATTCATGAAAAGTTTGCTAAAATTTAAAGCAGAAAGATCAGTTATACAAGAATTTTATCTGGATAAACAAATGCCTAGATGGAATTCACTTTTGAATAAGTCGAATGTATATCCAATAATGATAGTTTCTTTATTTTTAAATTCTTCATTTAATATTTTTCTTCTATTAATTTCATATTCTTGCAAAATATGAAGTATTTGTGAAATGTGAATCATTTGAGCTGTAGTGATGTTACTTTGTTTTGGACAGGAAATTGATTAATCACTTAAACTACATTCATTAAGAGGTAAGCAAGAAATTCAGGTGTGTTAATGAAAAATAGGTGAAACTAAAATTTTATGATTTGCTTCCTTTCAAATGAAAAAAATTAATCAATATATGACAACAGAGTAAGTGCTGGGATACAAAACCACAATAGAAGAATGTGAAAATGCTCCCAAAACATTTTTATGAGTTCTAATTGACATTTTACAGTTACTTCTTCATCCATTGAAGACAAATTGTATTGGCTTGAGTGACAAAATTATGGGGATTTGGAAAAAATCCTCCCCTATATAAAGTGTAAGTGGAATAAATATGTTAAATAAGAGAACAGAAATCCCAAATTTTGACTGTAAGCAGTTATACTTTTTGTTTCTTTCATAGATACAAATATATGTCACAAATAATTTGTTAGATCCTACTAGTTATTTACCAATCCTGATTTTATATTTTCAGTCAAATCATTTCTAAGTTCCAATTACAGAGGGTAGACAATGGCATGCCAAAGGTTGACCCTAACTCACATTGAAAACACACACTGTCTAGCTTTTGTCATCATGCTTATTAAATATGTTTTGCAAACATAAAAACATGGAGACATGTTAAACTTAATAGAAGTTTAAAAATTAGCCTAATTAACAGTAATTTCCAAGAATTGGAGAATGAAGTGTATTAAAAAAAAGTCTCTATTATGTTTTTTTTTTGTTTTTTTTCTAAATACAATCTAAAATCAACATAATTTTTTCTTTGGGCTATTAATTAAAAATGTTGTTTAAAACCTTAAAATAGCTAAATAAAACAAAAAACATTTTCTCAGTATAATTAGTATTTTGTATGGTAACTCATTAAGATTACATAATCAACTATTCAGCAATGGTAGCTAAAACCAAACATTAAATGGCTGTGAAATAGAAAACCATTTTTTACAAGCAGAGAAAGTTGTTGGCAGGGTGGTATAGTCTCAAGATAGATCAAGGCCTCAAAAGATGTACATTGGATTTCAGTACCTCAAGTGATGAACTGACTTGGTACTTTATAGAATTTCTGCATCACTGATATTGCTTTTATATTGTAAAACACAAGAAACTGGCAAAGAAAACATTTTACCAGAATGTAAGCTCTGACAAAAACCCTAGAAAAATAACTAGTATAATGTTCATACATTCATGTGTATAATTTACTCTAGTAATTGGGTAATTTATGCTCACCAGTTTATGTATGTTTACAAAGATATTTCAGTAATACAAGGATGACAGCAAATGTTGATAAACTGAGTAAGATTAATTATTGGAAAGAATAGAAAATTATTTTTAAATTATTATAAAAGATAAAACCTTTTATTTTCCAAAAATATGTTATTTTGTAGAGTTCCATAGATATTTAAATAAAATTTGCAATACAATCCACATGGCAAGAATAACTGCAAATAGATTATTATCTACTATTCTTGATGCAATCTGAGACAACTTTTTCCTGCATTCCTCAACACAAGCAAACCAAGTATTCTTCAGCATACCCTTCAGCAAATAACAGCTTCAAGATATTCAAGATCATAGGCTTTGAACTTAACTGCCTTATTTTAAATTAGCAGCACAAACAAAAACACAGGTACATATACTTTTGATTAGTACTTTTTTTTCTTTTTTAATACTATTTTATTATTTTGATCAAATTATACACGCTTAAATATTGAGTATGCTTATACACTTGTATGTAACTGTAACTAATCTCTTTGAATCATTTTTTTTCTTAATAATATTAATAATCATAATAGGCTAAAAATTACTGAAATTTGTTTTAGTAGACTGAAATCAGATAGCTCTAAAATGACACATAGAAAACTAATTTGATCCTATTTAGTAGAATACTTATGATTGTTATAATTTTTGATAATTCAGTTTTCACACCAGTCATGTTTCATTGCTTTCACTAGAAATCAAGTGATAACAAATCTCCTCCCAGTACTTCATCCAAAGAAGAATCTACAATGTTATTTGTCTTGACCTGGCACCTGGGCATCAGTCACTTTCATACTGCCACAATGTAGCTTTCCTGTGCATTTTCTATATATAAATTTCATGGTAACTGTTCTGATGAACTTTCCTCTATGGCATCTAGATTTTATGAATTTAAGTGCAGTACTAGATTGGCAGCAAGGCCTCATCATTTTACAGTAGAAATAACTAGATTAACTGTAAGTTCTATTCAAACAGTTTCTTTTATTGCACTTCTTGCTTGTGGAAGACTCTTCCAGTTTCTTGCTTCCCAGTCTTGATCATCAAAAATTTAAATGCAATGTCAGTCATTATCTTGTCTTCTTAATTTTTGTTCTTTTATTGTCCTTTCTCCTTAATAGTATATATTTCTCATATTTTCTCAGACTAAATAACCCCTTGTGTCTAAGTAGCTTTATTGCCTTGCTTGGGGTGAAATGATTAAAAAAAATCTCAGTATTCTAGCTGATTTTGGTAATGCTATTGTTTGTGAATGGTTTTAATTCTTCTAGTCTTTCTGCAAAGTTCTACAGGATTGTGTCAAGTACACCACTGATGATGAATATAATTATCACTTTTATGTTTAGTTGTTTTTCAGTTTTCTGGTAAGACCCAGATATCTTTACAACTATTATTATTATTATTGATACAAAGTATTTCAGTGTTCAAAACCAGAAAATCATTTTATGCAAAAAGGACGTGAATTTAGAAATTCAAGTTTTGTCAATCGGGCATAAAAAGGAAATGCTAAAATATGTTATTAACCACAAGAAAAAATATCTATTCCAGAAACTTTCAATGTTAGGCTTGTCTTAAAATCTAAACATTATTTCATTTTTATCACATTCCTAATGCTTGTTTTCGGTGGATCACTGGGGTTAAGCAATGTAAACAGGAAATGGAAACAAAAAACAATATCCCTTCAGGTCTGATCTATCTCGAGACAACTCCACAATTTTTTATCACTAGAGTTACTATTTGTGGTGCAATATAATCTTTTTCATATAAAAATAAGTCTTTTACTTTGACTAATTTCATTAAACATAAGATCATTATCACATAAAAAGCCCAAGAAATATTTTTGTATTTTATCAAAAGAAGAGAACTCAAAATTTTCATTTAATCAACAAATTAAATTCTTCTTTCTCAACCATCTTATGCAAATGGAGAGTCAGAATATAGCAATTGAAAATAAAATAATGTAACATTTACTCTAAATTTGTATTCTGTGTTTCTTCGTAATTCCACAACTTGATAACTTGTATTGGGTCCATTATATGTGAAATGGAATCCATAACCCTGGAAATAAAGACAGTTTGAAACTATAATACATGGAAAGCTAATAAAAATACAAAAAAAAAATCTTTTTTACCAAACAATGTTTTATATTCAGTTAGAAAATGTAAACAAAACACATGTCCATATATATCATCAAATAAACAAAGTAGATATACATTCATTCAAACAGTATTACTGGCAAATCCATAGCCAAACATTTTAAACATTGGAAAAAAAAAAAAAAAAAGAGGCTACTTAAAAGGACAATTAGATGCTGAAACGTTTCAGCTCCAACCAATAACATAAGTGACATCTTTTACAAACATTTCATTTAAAGATGAGAGAAAAAAAGAAAAGAAAAAAAGAAGCTTTTAACAAATTTTTATTTTCGGCTATGGTCCTAGCAGAAGTGGTGGTTTCTTTTTTAATCTGGTAGATAACTGATGAAAATTATTAAAAGCTGTTATATAAATCTAATATGGATTTTTATGATAGTTGTATAAAATGAAGCCACAATTGTTTTTACAAACAGCTGTAAGGACATATTTTTTATTGGATTAATATTAGCATTTTGAGTTATTAATAATTGCACAAAGGCGCATAAAATATTACTCTGCAAGCATTTAACATTTTTAAGTCCAAATACCTATTAATTTCTTTTGCTATTCATGTTTTAAGCAAAAAAGTTATCGCTTTTGATTACTTTTAGGTTAATTACAGGTTTTATTTTGGATTATAAAGATTCAATTAAAACCAGCACTTATTTATATTACAAAAAGTTTACATCGTTTGTATATTAATTTGTTCAGACTATTCTAGCTGTTCCCATTTAATCAGTGTCCAAATTAAATTAAATAATCTCTAACCTATTTTTCCCAGGAGAAATTATTCAGTGAAAACTTTACTCTAGCACTTTTCATTAGACAAATAATTGCATATTCATTTTGAAGTATCATTATTATAAAAGATAAAAAATGCTATAGAAAAAATCGATCTAATAAATCCTTAAAGTAAGATCTAATACCTGCCAAAATATCTAAATAAATAAAATATATAAAAAATTAAAAGAAATAAATAGGATTTTAAACGATAATTTATAGAAAAAAGAATATAAAAAAATTAAAAGAAAAAACCGATCCTCTAAACTTAAAATTAAGATTAAACATACAACTTTATATAAAAAACTGATAAAATGCTAATTTGCATTTACTTCCTAAAAAATACAAGTTTAGATTTCTTGAAATAACTTCGCCTAAATACAATAATACTCCAAACTTGAATATAAAATAAAAAAATATATTAAAAAAATCCCTATAAAATATAAAAAAATATTCTATACAGAAAAAATCAAAATTGGAAAGAAAAAACACCCGACCCCTATCACGTCTATCTAAGAAACCCCAAAGTGAAAACCTAGCCACAGGATCAAAGTAAATACATGAATTAGGTCCACTAACAACAGACATCAATCAATTAAACGATAGCCAACCATAAAACTGACCACTCCACACCACACCCTCTTAGAAATTCTAACCAAAAGATATACCCGACAGATAAAACGTACATTCCAACAGATAATACCATTAATCAACAATTTCACACTTACACACCAGGTTCTTCAAAAGTCTAATGGTCAAAACTAAAGACACATTCACTTAATTATCAATAACCCCGACCAACCCCCACGACAACAACGAACCAAATATAAACAGAGAATGATTCCTTATTCTTTACTTCTCTCGATGATGTGTTTGAGTTCAAACACTGAAACAACCATATGATTGTAGAGAAGAGGACATATATAGAAGAAATTATGTACATGCTCTAAAACATAATTTATAATAAATATTCACAGCTCTATACATCATATATCGAGCACTGTTTTAAATTAATGTTTTGGACGGAAAAAATTTTTTTCTTTTCTCTCCTCATTTACTCACTCGGATATATATATATATATATATATATATATATATATATATTTTAAACTCATATCACCCCAAGCAAGGCAGTCCACTACCACTATAGCGCAGGGGGTTACATAGAGCAACTGGGTATAGGAAATGTCAGAGGGAGGGTGATAGACGAGTTAGGAGGTATGGGTGCGAGTTAGTGTGTTAGGAGGTGTCTATTGACCTTACATTTAAAGTCCTGGAGGTTGTAGCCGTCAGGGAAGCAATCATGCGAAAGGGAATTCCACAGGTGGGAAGTGTGAGAAAAGAAGCTGTTGGAGTAGAAATTGCGGTTACATTTCATTGGTTTCACTGTAAAGGGGTGGGACCTAGTTGCCAATCTAGTATCTTGTGCAAATTCACACCTAGGGGGCACCAGTGATTTAAGTTCATCTGAGCAGAAGCCGTGAAAGTACTTATAAAAGAGGCACAGGGAAGCAACGTGATGCCGGTGAGAAAGTGACTGCAGGTGGTCAGCTAAGTCGGTATCGATCACATTACAGATTCTCTGCTGTATTTTGTCAAGAAGCCCGAGAAGAATAGCAGGGGCACCCGACCAGATGTGGCAGCAGTATTCAATACACGGGCGGACGGTAGATTTATATATGTGCAAGATAGATCAGGCAGAAAGAATTTCTGGGCTCTGCACAGAGAGCCGACTTTCATAACAGTGGTTTTAGCAACGGATTTGACGTAGTCATTCCACTTGAGGTCCGCTGAGAGTGTCAGGCCAAGCAGGCGTAGTGTTTTACTCTCTGGGAGGCAAGCCAATTCCATGCTAATGTGGGGGGGGGGGGGAGGCGCGGTTGTCTGTGGTGGTTAATTGACAGCAGCTTCGTTTTGGAAGAATTGAATTTTACGAGCCATTTCTTACCCCAATCTACCACCGATTGGAGGTCTTTTTCAAACTCGGCAGCGAGGTTCGCCTTATCACCAACACCAAATTTTTGATTGAGGCGAGAGTAAACTGTGGTGTCATTGGCGTACATACCTACTTGGGATGTTATGGCATTGGGGAGATCATTGATGTAGATTAGAAAGAGCGTAGGACCTAGGATAGAGCCTTGGAGGACACCCGCGTTTGTAGGATAGTTCTTAGAGGCATGTCTGTTTAATACCACCTTCAGAGTGCGGTTAGAGAGGAATGACTGGATTAGGTCCAACAAAAGTCCAGTTATGCCGTAACTTCGCAGTTTCTGTAGTAGGCCGGCATGCCATACTTTGTTGAACGCTTTAGAGATATCCAAGACGACGGTTCGGGCTTCACCATTCTTGTCGAGAGCCTGGTATATATACCCGGTGATGCCCCAAACCCTGCAAAGTTCGTTTGACCTTATCCAGTCATTCCTTTCAAATCGCACAATGAAGATAGTATTGAACGGATATGCCTCCCGATACTATCATACGAACGTGGGTGTCCCTCAGTGCTCTATTCTAGGTCCTATGCTTTACTTTATCTACATTAACGATCTCCCAGATGTAATAAGATCCAAAGTAGGCATATACGCTGGCGACACTACAGTTTACTCTTGCATCGATCAAAAATCTGCCGAGGCTGACAAAGCAAACCTTGTTGCCGAGCTTGAAAAGGACCTCTGATCTGTGGCGGACTGGGGTAAGAAATGGCTTGTGAATTTTAATGTTTCCAAAACAAAGCTGCTATCTATTAACCATCACAGACAATTGCTCCTACCCCTATTAGCATGGAGCAGGCTAGTCTCCCTGAAAACAAAACAATGCGACTCCTTGGCTTAACTCTCCCAATAGACCTCCAGTGGAATGACTACATAGAATCCATAGCTAAATCCGCTAAGAAATCACCTGGAATTATATATATATTTATTTAAATCCAAAAGGATGAGCAAATAGGTAAATCCTCTGGCCCAAAAACATATCCATACACAGGAAGTTAAAACAGGGTGGGATTAACAATATTTTTAATGTAAGACAGAGGGAAGGGGGAAAATTTATTCTTAATTTTGTATGAAATTTCTTATATTTGTTCCAGTTATTATTTACTAAACAAAAAATTTTTTTCTAAGTTTTCAATGTGTGTTTTTTTTTTTTACCCTTCCATTCAACATTGAAGTACTGAGTTGTTTTCCTTGGTTTTTAAGGGAGTTTTTTATAGCTTACTTCTCAGTTAACCTTCCCCTGTCTACTCCTTTGCCCTTTCTTTCCTTTCAGTTTCCACTACCACTTCTATCTCTGTGATATGGCCAAATTTTAACTTTTGAACTCTTGCCTCTTACAGATGAGTCTTCTAATATCAAGCCAGGGATCTCTGCCTGCTTCAGCATTTCTTACATTCCAAAAAATGCCAATCCCACCCTATTCTAACTTCCTGTGTATGGATATGTTTTTGGGCTTATTCCAGTATAAAAATCTTGTAACACCTTTGAATTAATAAAGGTTTTGCTTACTACCTTTCCTCATTGAAATGGCCATCCAATGGAATTAAATTTATATATAAAGAATTTTAAGCTTTTTTTTCAGTATGCATATTCATTTCAACTTGGTTGACATTTGACTTGCCTTATTTAATTTGGCATACATTTTTTCTTCACCTACTGTCTATTGTTTGGGCATATAAGTAATATAAGAAACCTTTTAGAAGTTGATATCATCATAGTAAATACACTCCATCAGAAGCAAGGCGGATAAAATTCATTAAAGCGGGCGTGAAAATCCAAAAAAATAGGAAGGTAATTCCAAACCTGTTATCTCCTGCAACAGACTGGGAACTAAGGGCTGATATAGGCTTGAGATAGAAATTCCCAGAGCCAATTGCCACCACAAAACTTCGCCCAGACATAGTTTTGTGGGAACTGACAGTCCCCTGGGAAGAAAACGCAGAAGAAGCCCATGAAAGGAAAAAGTTAAAATACGATGAACTGCTGGAGAGTTGCAGGGTTAAAGGCTGGAGGGCTAGCTGCACTCCCATAGAAGTAGGAACTAGAGGATTTGCAGCAAAATCATTAAGCAAAGCCTTAACAGATATTGGGATAGTGGGAGTAAAAAAAAGAAAGCACTCAAGTCCATAACTGATACAGCGGAAGAAACAGCCAATTGGTTATGGCTCAAAAGAGCGAGTACCTGGATTTCAAAAACAAACTGTTAGATAAAATTCCCCAAAATTCTGCATTTCTGAGTTCTCTTAATTTTTTTTTTATTTTATTAATAATAGTACTCGTAAATTGGGCAAAATGCATAGATAGGTTTTTGGATTAATGTATTTAATTGTAATTAAGGTTTTTACTTGTCCATAATTTATTATATATTTAGGTGTGTTTTAAAGGATTTTAAGTACTTTTGTACACACACACACATATATATATATATATATATATATATATTTACTTCCCTAATTTCTTTTTGGAATGATTTTAATGTATACATATTTGTAGATACTTGTATTTAAAAAAGGAATTTCTTTCTTTTGATAAATTCTTAGACGAATTTTTATCCTCATTTTTTTTTTTATAGAAACGACTTAACTATATATTTGTAGATATTTATTTTTAAACGAATTATGATGAATTCTTAGTCGAAGGTTTTTTTTTAATATTTTCTTAGTAATAGCCATATGATCATTAAATTGCTCAATATATTTTAGGACGAGTTCATGTTCGGTTTGCCACTTGATGTAAATTGGCTCTGTCTGTCGCCAATTGAAAGCGTTTGTAAGACTTTGTAGGCTGGACCAGAAACTGATCATCTCTGGTCGGGTCGGCATGGTAAGGGGGGAATGATGTTGAGAGACCCAAAAACGCCTAGTGATCCACGCAAGGACATCACTGACGATACCCTCTAGCGCTCCCACTACGGTGCGTATGTTAAAATCACTTGAAATGATGGTGATATTGTGTTGCTTGCAACATGCATAAATTTCTGTCTCTTGGGCCATGGAGTTTTATTGGCTTTATGTCAATACAAAGATACATTACTATTTTTTAATTCAGGTAAACGTGTCCATTATAAATAAGTAACTGACTTAGCTTGAAGGATTGAAAGTATATATGTATGAACAATACTTAATAAAACCATAATAAATGTTTTAACCTCTTATCAATCATAAGAAAACAATTGATTTCCTCAGTTGTTCAATCCCGTGGGCTCTTTAATCTCTCTATCTTGCCAACTTGACCAACTATACATACTCATTCTCATTCTATTCACTCATCTACAGGCATTACTACATGAAGAACTCAGTATAAGGTAAGCATTCTGGCAGATACAAAACAAAACACTGAAATTTTAGTAGAAATGATTTTGTGATGGAAACTGCAGCAATTGCAATAATGTTATCAAGGCAACAACACAAAAATATTCATTGGTCATAATGAATGAAAAAGAAACACTACTATTTTCACTTTCACCAATGTAACTACCACATAAAGGCATTAAAACTGGGTAATCTGTCATTGGATGTGCGTTGTGGTACAGTGGATATCGACTCGGAACTGGGAAACTGGGGAACCGACTTCGAATTCCAGTTGAATCCATTGTATTCACTTACCCTTGGGAAAGGTATTAATCCATCTCTTCCTTCCAGTTATGGGTTAAATAGCAGGACAGATTGGGTTCTATAGCTTTGGTCGGCAACCAGTCTACCGCAGAAAGCAATGGCAACCTACTGCGGGATAATCTTCTGCCCAGTCAGTCATGTCTCGAAAGAGACATGATCGCCCAAGCGTGTATCATATATGGATGGCACTTTAACTGACTGAATCTGTCATCAATGTGGTCAACAGAACAATATAAAGTGGGAAAATGTTTTAGACACTACATTTGACTAATAACAAAGTTACACAGAACTTTTCAGTCAGTTAAGTGTTATACATGATTCACACTTGACTGAGCAGAGGATTTTCCCACAGGAGGTTGCCATTACTTTTTGTGGTAGAAACCAAGGCTATAAAACCCAACCTGTCCGGCTATTTAATCCATAGCTGGAGGGAGAAGCGACGGATTACAGGACTTTTAGACATCCAGAAAGAATGAGATATAACGCTAACAACAGAGCAAACTTTTTTCCTCCCTCTTATGATTATCAGTAGAAGCTTTTTATACTCTTTACTTATGATTTTGTCAATATTTGAATTATATCATATTGTGAAAACTTTTGATAGCATTGTTTCATATGAAATAGAAAATATGTTAACCAATTAAAAGTTTCCAGTATTTCTCATTGTTTTATATTCCTGGTTAATTTACCCAAATAAATTAAGCAAAATAATCTGATTTTAGCTTTAAACAGAAGAAAGGGTGCAAATATCCTTCTAATGAAATGATAATGGATCAATGAAATTGTTCAATTACTAGGTTACTCTTCAGCATTGTCTATTTTTAGTCTTTGGAGCTAAAAAGACCAAGTTTTACCAACTCTAAACAGAAATATACCATCCACTTCTTCAAAATTTCTACACAAAATTGTTTTTTTCTCCAGTGTTTTAACTACAAAGGCACAATCGTAAAAAAAAAAACTAGTGTTTTTGCATTTGTTCATAACAGCTGTCATATCATGAAATTGAAAAATATGCAACTTTATTTGACACTAGACTTGATAGGTCAGTGGCAGATTTAGAGTAATGACAGTTTTCTTGAATTCATTAACAACCTAATGTCCATTATTGATTATTTTAAAAGTCCTTATGCTGTTTCTGTTATTCAACCTTTTTAAAATACCAGTTGATTTTTGCCATAAAGGCAATCCATTTTTATATTTTCTACATGATATTTCTTTTCTAGATTAAAAACAAAATAATTTGAAATTGATATGTAATACAATAAAAATAATTCATTTTTTTTTATATAAACAATTTTCAATAGAGAAATAAATTTATGTATATTACAGCTAATTAAAAAAAAAAATCATTATAACTATACAGCCACATCCCATTGAAAAACTGGTTCCTGTATGATCACTGAAGTTAAGCAATGCTGAGCCTGGTCAATACGGATATATGTGACCGCTTGGGAATACCAAGTGCTGTTAGCATGGATGTGTAGGTGGTGTAGTGGATAATGGCTTGGAATTGATAATTGAAGAATAGAGTTTCCATTCCAGTTGGGCTTGTTATATTCAATTATGTGCAAATACCATTGGGAAATGCATGAATCCACCTCTTCTTCATTCAGCTATGGGTTAAATAGTAAGCTTTGTATCACTGAAACTATTATCTCTAAAAGAATAATAAAATTAAATACAAAATATTTACATCTTAGGATTAAATAATCCATAGTGGTGTTGATATGCTGCTAAACAAAAACAACCAACAGTAACTGTATAAACACTTGTTATACCATTCTTGCACAACAGTCTTTTATTTGGGATGCAATTTGAAATCTGAGTCATTAGCCAAAAATTAGAAATGGACAATGAGATGCTTAAGAGTAATCTAAGAATTAATTTAAATCATTATCATGTTATCAATATATTTGTACATCCCTAGCCTTTGTCTGCTGATAAGTCTACATTTGTAATGAGTAGATGTCGTTGAAGATAACTTTCATTTACCTGTGCTTCTGTAGCCAATCAAGATAGTAAAATTGTACAGATACAAAAAAAAAAAAAATAATAATAATGCAACACATTACCTAATGATTATACTTATTTAAAACCTATATAACTGGATCATAAAAGTAGTAGAATTAGTATTTTATTGCTTCTCATTAATTTTTTATATGAGAAGAAGGGAAATGACATTAATCCTAAACCACCATAATAGTATAATATTACAAGGAGATTCCTTTTTTTACTATTGTTACATCTATCAAACGAAACAACCTATGGTTATCAGATAGATTTATTAGTCAATTATTCTACATGGATGATTTGCAACTGTTTTCAAAAAATAATGAATTAGTTTTGTTGACAACGCTAAAACAAAAAAAAATTAGTTATGATATTGACATGGAATTTAGTCAAAGAAAATTTGCTAAGGTAACAATCAAAAGAAGCAAATTGGTACGAACAATGGATATAAAAATTGGCCAAAAGAAAAAAGAAAAATTAAAAAAAAAAAAAACAGAAAAAAAAACAAACTGTTATTCATAAATTAGATCAAGAAAAAATCTATAAATATTGGTAAATTTTTACTATTACACCAGATTTTTTTTTACTGACTTGGCTACTTGAAATAATAGTTAAGAATGAGATGGGTGTAATAGTAAAATAATACCTAAATATCATGGTATAAATAAAAGAAATTAAATGCAAAAAGTAAATTTAAAGTTGTTAATAACTTAGCAGTACCTGTTGTTACTCTTTCAATATGATAAACTGGAATCTAGAAGTGGTATAAAGAATAGAAAGATCAGAAACTCCTAACCATATAAAACATGCACTATCCATAACAAATGCAGATTAACTAGGGCAGTGTAAGTGAACGAGTTGACTCAACTAGAACCTACATACAAGATCGCCACCACAGGTCTTGAAAAATATCTTGAATCCACCAATGATTGGATGCTAAAACTTGTTTAACAGCATGAACCCCCATTCACCAAAAAAAAAAAAAAAAAAAAGAAAAAAGAAAAAGAAAGAAAAAGTAAACAAGATCTACAACTATAAAAACAAGATGGAATCATGAAATACTAAAATTATTGACCAAAAACAAACAAATATTAAGAGCCTAATATAAAAAATTAAGTGGGAAGAAAAATCCATTGCAAGCACAAGAATCTGATGCTGACAAAAGTCTGACCCATCAGTGATTGCGGAATTCTAGGTTGAATCCATAAACAGAGGGAGTTATACTAACTGCTGAAGCTGCAAACTTGCCAAGATCCTAATAGATATATATTTTAATAAATGGAACAATTCCAAACAGCTGCTTTTATACAAATATTAATTAAACTATTGCCCATCTAATATATGAGTGCTCTAGCCTAGCTTTAAAAGAATTTGATTATAGACATGATAAGGTTGGGAAATACTTGCATTGGAAAATATGCCAATATTTATAACCTTACCACTGCCGAAAAATGGTATGACCACAAACCCCTACACGTGCTAGAAGTTTTGGAAATTTATCATATATACTAACTGCACTATACAAGTCAATAAACCAAACATAATATAAACAAACAAAAACAAGAAAAAAAACAACAAAACAAAGAAAACAAACACAAAAAAAGCAAAAAAACATCACAGACATAGCTTCTCAGTATTTCTTTCAAAATATAACAAGCCAGAAATAGAAATTGGCACATCAGCACAACCATCATTCCACTAATAATAGAAGCACTAGTAATATTTGGAAAGAATACTGATAAATACATTAAGAAAATCCCAGCAATCCTATCACAAGCTGAGATGCAAAATATTGTGCCTATCATGAGTGGCATTCACATACTCAGAAAAACTATCAATGTAATTAGGTTCAATAACTTACAAAGAAAGCCATTTATTTATCTCAGATGAAAAACTTGATAAAAGATTGTATCAAACAGCAAATCAGGATAACTAAGAATAATACAATACTAAAAAGTAATCTTATAAATGCTAACAGTTTCATGTTTTTAACATTGTACTTTTTTTTGCAAGCACAAAAGTGTATAATACCATTCATGCTATGTGAAATAGCAAAAAAAAAAAAGAAAGAAAGAATTATAGTTCATAACTGATATTACTATCACAATGTAATATAAATATAAAATATTGGAGGATATTACTTACTGTTGATTCATCTTCCATTTGTAAAACAAATGTTTCATCATTTGTCCGTTTTAACCAAGACAAAACAAGTGAGTTAATAAAAGTCTTGTCCAATTTGGGATACTCAGGCTGAGAAGGTGCACAGCCACTTGTGTGGAAACTTACAGGCTCACTAAACCGGCTACAAAAGAAAACATTGGTTTGAAAAATTTGCTTCATGTGGAAAATTAAATAAACTACTCATTACTTGAAATTATTAACAAACATACAAACATGTGGGGGTCTTTTCCCCAAAAGCGAAAGTAAACAAAGCCTTTGCTATTTAATGTATTTGACAATCTCATTGAATCCTACTGGTAATTCATTCTATAAAATTTAAGTTTTATGCTCTGTTAGAGTCATACAGTGCAATTTGTGCCCAAAATGCCTCTTTGAATTTAGCTAGAATGTTAGGAAATAACAAAATAGTTATATTTTATTAACTAATTCAATCTTCAACTGAAGTGTTAATCTAAACAAGTTTGATTCAGGAAGCATATAGAGGGAAAAAAAAGAAAGAAAAAAGATTACATTAAAATGTATATATATAAAAAAAAAAGATATAATTTGTAAAATTAACAATGCAATTAGATTATAAAAATAAAACCCACATCCTATATGAAATACTTTGTAGTCTTTGTAATATGTACATACATATAATAAGTTATAATAATTCAGGATATAAATATTTGTTATTTCCTATTTCTTGTCATGTGACAGTTGACACTGAAACAAAGATAAACACTGCAAAACAGACAATTTCTCATTGTAATAATGTTGCCTGTTTATACAGCTTGGTATTCATTTTTAGAATGTAAAAAGATCCTACATCAAATGAATTTAAGACAAATACACAACATACAAATTAACCTTTTTGAATACTCAGCTGGCTTCCTTAAAGTTCAATATAAAATAAGAAAAAAGCTGACTAAAATATAACCTGAAATTATCACTTTACATTTGAATATATAATTTTACATGGCTCATGCCTGAGTTTATTAGAACATTTGCTTTCTGATCATGTGGCCCAGGTTCAAATCTCACTATGGTCAATTTGTTAAGGAAGATGACTTCTTGATGTTATCTGTTTGGAAAAGGTAATCCTATTTTGAAAAGTGCCTGGAAACCATACCATGGGTAAACTCAAACCCTGTGAGTGAAATTGGGTAGATGGGAGCTTTTGGGAGCTGTTGATGATTGTGCTAACATGATTTTACAAGTCATTGTGACCAAGACTATGTTCAAACTGTTGTTCATGCTAGATAATGTGCTCTCTCCCAGAAGCTCTAACTAAGGTCCACTCTGTGGATGTTGAATAAGCACAAATGTGCTTGAGAGGGCATCTTCAACAGGGATTAGCTAGCTGCCCTAGTAGACAGGCATTCTTAGATACTAGTGGCTGGCCATAAATATACATATAATTTTACAAATTTAGACAAAACTATTGTGATGTTCAGACATTTCCTAAGTTCAAATGTATATATAATGTGTCAGTTCAAAATCAAAGACAGAATTGGAACTATGAAACATCTGCTACAAATATCAAGCAGTATGCTTAAGGTTGACAGGAACCTTCTCTTAGGTAACAATTGTGTGTCCACCAACATGTCATCAAATAACTGGTAGTATTTAAATTGCTTTAGCAGGCATGTTCAATTTTTAAAAAAACTATATTCTAAACGGTCTATTGCCACCCATGTTGATTCACATAAGATGGAAACCAGACCAGTCAAAAATGATGGATGAGTGTCAATTGATACTTGAAGAAAAAAGAAAATTGAATTGTACAGAAATATAAAGAAAATAGCTAAATACCTTTTACCACTGTTATTGATGGCAGCAAGACGAAAAGTATACTTTGTGCCGGCCTGTAATTGTTGAATTCGGGATTGCTTCATTGATCCATTATATACCTCAACAAACTGACCATTATTTAAGCCCTGGAAAAAAGAAACGAAATTCTACAATACTAATGTGAGTGCACATAGGGTTGAAAGAAGGAAAGTAAGAGAACATCAACAACTGTTTGAATTCATCATATATTTTTAGGGTACAAGAGTTCAAAGAACTTAAAAAAATTTCCTAATTCTTTAATTCTTGACAAGAAAGACATTATTAGAATATCAATAACTCAACTTAAAAGTTAAAGTCAAGAAGTTAAAAAGAAGATGGATATAAATCTTTGAAACACAAAAGTGTGCCTTGAATTAGAAAAAAATTTCCTACTTAATCAGATCCAAATTCATTCACTTAACGTAAATTTTTTTTTTTTTAATAAGCGTTTCACCCCGAGCAAGGCATGTCACTGCCACTACTGCGCAGGGGGCTACGTAGAGTGGAGAAAGGCTGATTAAATATAGGAAATGTCAGAGGCTGGGTGATAGGTGGGTAAGGATACTGAGAATGAGGGTTGGGTAGATGAGTGTTCTGAGAATAGTTGGGAGTTAGTGTGATAGGAGGTGTCTATTGACCCTACATTTAAACACCTGGAGATTGTAACTGTCGGGAAACCAGAGTTGTGGAAGGGAGTTCCACAGGTGGGAAGCGCGAGAAAAGAAGCTGTTGGAGTAGAATTTACGGTTACATCTTATTTGTTTAACTGTAAAAGGGTGGGACCTAGTTGCTAATCTAGTATCTCGTGTAAATTCGTGCTTAGGCAGCACCAGTGATCTAAGCTCATCGGAGCAGAAGCCATGAAAGTACTTGTAGAAGAGGCACAGGGAAGCCACATCACGCCGGTGAGAGAGCGGCTGCAGCCAGTCTGCCAAGTCAGTATCAACCACGTTACAGATCCTCCTTTGTATTTTGTCAAGAAGCCCAAGGAGAGCAGCAGAGGCACCCGACCAGATATGGCAGCAATATTCAATACACGGGCGGATGGTAGATTTGTATATGTGCAGAATAGATTCAGGTGGGAAAAATTTCTGGGCCCTGTACAGGGAGCCGACTTTCATAGCAGCAGATTTGGCAATGGATTCAATATAGTCATTCCATTTGAGGTCTGCCGAGAGTGTAAGGCCAAGGAGGCGTAGTATTTTACTCTCTGGGAGGCTAGCCTGTCCCATGCTAATGGGAGGTAGATGCGATTGTCTATGGTGGTTAGTTGATAACATCTTTGTTTTAGAGGCATCGAAATTTACCAACCATTTCCTACCCCAGGCCACTACGGATTGGAGGTCCCTTTCAAGTACGGCAGCGAGGTTCACTTTGTCGTCCAGACCTGGTTTCTGATCGATGCGAGAGTAGATTGTTGTGTCGTCGGCATACATGCCAACTTGGGATCTAATGGTGTCGGGGAGATCATTAATGTAGATCAGAAAGAGCGTGGGACCTAGGATGGAACCTTGAGGGACGCCCGCGTTCATATGGTAGTTTTGGGAGGCATGCCCATTTAATACCACCTTCAATGTGCGGTTAGAAAGGAAAGACTGGATGAGGTCAAACAGCTGTCCAGTTATCCCATAGCTTCGCAGTTTGCACAAGAGGCCAGCATGCCAGACCCTGTCGAATGCTTTGGAGATATCCAAAGCAATTGTTCGGGCTTCACCATTCTTGTCGAGTGCCTGGTATATGTACTCGGTAATGGTTGTTAGCATATCAGCAGTAGACCTGGTGAAGCGAAACCCGTACTGTTTGTCAGAGAGAAGCCCGTTGGCCATAAGATGCTGAATCACCTTGGCGTTGATAATGGCTTCGTAAACTTTGCCAAAGATTGGAAGGAGACTAATAGGACGGTAATTGGCGGGGTCTGAGGGTTCGCCAGAATTCTTAAATATAGGAACTACGCAGGAGGACTTCCAACAGGCAGGAAAGCAGGAAGCAGATAGGCAGAGGTTATAGAGTTTAGAGAGGACAGAGGAGAGTTCTGGGGCACATTTCTTCAGTACTATGACTGGGATTCCGTCACCGCCGCTCGCTTTGTGTGGGTCAAGTTGTGCAATTATCTTGGTGACCAGCGAGGGTGTTATGTGGACGTTATTTAGTTGAGCCTTAGTTCTGGGTGGGAAGTCTGGTGTAGGTATTCCTAACGAGTCCAGTGTCGAATTGGTTGAGAATCTACGGGCAAAGCATTCAGCCTTGTCGGCTGGGGAGCTGAGAACTTCAAATTCATTGATTAGTGGGGGTATTGAAGTCTTGTTCCTGCTGAGCACGCTTTTGCAGAGACGCCAGTAATCTTTGGAGCCAAACTTAGAGGATGCTATGCGTTGCCTAATTCTGGTAGCAAACACCCTCTTGGCTTCGTTCAGTACTTTTTTACACTTGTTCCGTGCTGAGGTGAAAAGGCGCCTGTTTTGATTCGACGAGCAGCTTTGATAGAGCTGGAAGAAATGGTTCCGGTGGGCAATGGCGGCCGAGCAAGCGGGTGAGAACATTCTAATGTATTGGGTTGTCCGGAAAGTTCATGTTGATTTTTAGTCATTCATATTCCTACACATTAGAACGTGTCAAATTCATCAACATATATAATGTGCTTACATTTCTGATTAGAACAAACTTCAAGCTAGTTCGAGAAAAAAAGTTCAAAATTACTTAATTTGTGTTTCTTTTCCATCACTATGAAAATGGAAGACTATATAAGGTGCATTTTATACACTTGATGTTTTCTCTATCAAGTAGGTGTTGTGCTGCTTTCCCCTGTCTCTCTTTCTCTCTCTCTGTTCTGTGAGTATTAAATTCTCCAAGCCCTCCTTCCTCATTACATGTCCCAGAAACCTCATCTGCCTCTTCCTTATGTTAAGTATGAGTTTTCTCCTAGTTTCCATCCTCTCCAACACCTTGTTAGTCACGTGCTCAGTCCATGGTATCCTCAGCATCCTTCTGTAAAACTACATTTATGCTGCTTCAAGCTTCTCCTTCATCCTTGAGGAGATCACCCAACATTCACTGCCATAAAGAAGGACAGACATCACACAGCAATCCAGCACTCTTTTTAGCTTCCAATGAGATTTTTCTGTCTTTCAGTACTCTGGTTAACATTTGAAATGCGTTCTTAGCCATGCCAATGTGTCTTTGGATCTCCTCTGTCAGTATGCTTTCCAGGTATTTTAATTTCTTTACTTGTTTTATTTTAGTTTCTGCAAACTGCAGTTGCGATTTTGGGGTTGTCTTTTTTGCTGGTGACCATGCGTTCAGTTTTCTTGAAGTTTCTTTCTCTTGCTACCTTCTGTAGGAGGTCTTGTATTTTTTTTCATGTTTGCTCTCAGCATTGTGTCATCTGCGTATCTTACATTGTTGAGATTGTGGCCGCCAATGACAAATCCTGTCACAGGTTTTATTTCTCTCAGAATTGTTTCGCTGTATAAGTTGAATAGATCCATTGAGAAAACACATCCTTGTCTTATGCCCCTTTCTATTTTTGTATATCTGCTGAATTCACTTCCTATCCATACGCAAGCAATTTGTTGCCAATATATATTCTTGATTATTCTAACGTCTTTTCTGAAAATGTCAAAGTTGTCGAGCATCTCTATCAAGTCTTTGTTGTGTACTTTGTCAAATGCCTTATGTCATATCTTGGCAATGTTTTTTGTCTCTTTTGCATCAGGTTAAGAATCTCTTCAGTGATCCACTCATTTTTCTTCCAATGTGCTTTTTCCTTTGGGATGATGTCATTCGCAGATGTCACTAGAGTTACACTTAGTGCATCCCATTTTGAACTTCCATTACCAATTTGTCCTTTGTATTTCATTTTCACTGTCCATGTACATTTCCTGCAAGTGTGGGTCATTCACAAGTCTATTGTACTGCAATCTTAGGGCTGTGTTAGGTTTCTTTAATCACCTTAGTTTTATCCTTAGTTTGTTTGCATAAAACTGGTATGTGTTTACTTCTGCAGTCAGCACTTGGGTAGGCTTTGCAGTGAAGGACTGTAATTCTGAACCTCTTGTTGATAGTAACATAATTTGGTTCCTAATTTCTCCTCCTGGACTTCTCCATGTCCATAGTCTTTTTGGGTGCTTTTGGAACTAGGCGTTAGTTATTATCTGGTCATTCACTGTGCACCACTGGACCTATCTCTCTCCATGGCCATTGCGGTGTCCTAGTCTGAAATTGCCAACTGTTTCACCTTCTCTCCCTTGGATGACTTTGGCATTGAGATCACCCCATGATAATTCTGATGTGATTTGCACTCTGCCTTGGCATAATTGAGCATGGAGTAGAAGGACTATTTTCCCTTCTATACTTTTTGTTGTTGGTGCATATACCATTATTACCAATATATTTCAGTTTAACTACTAGAACTCATTGATGAAGAATGCACAGGCAGACCCCTCCCCACCTCTCAATAATGACAAAATCAAGCTATTGATTGAGAATATCCTGTAGTACATAATGCGGGAATTGACAGAAACACTGAATTTATCAAAATTCACCATCCATGAGCACTTAGTGAAGCTTGAGTACTCAAATAACTACATGTTTGGATACAACATGATCTAAGTGAAAATATTTTGAATCACATTTCTGTGATTTACCGTATAAATGCAATGAAAATGCACCCATTCTGAAACAAATTGTGATGGGTGATGAGAAATGGATTGTTTACAACAATGTTCAGTGAAAAATATCCTGGGATAAGTGACATGAGCAAACTTTAGCCACCCTAAAAGCAGGTTTTCATTCTAAGAAAATCATGCTGTGCATCTGGTGGAATTGGAAATGAATCCTGTACTATGAGCTTCTGCCAAGTAATTTATTCTGAGAAGTACTGCTCACAACTGGATGAGTTAAAGGCAACAATTTAAGAAAAATGTCCAAAATTGGCAAACAGAAAAGGTGTTGTTTTCCATCAGGATAATGCCAGACCTCTTGTTTTTTTGTTAACCTGGTGTGATACTTCTCGGCCATAGACGATTATGGACGCTGAATGATGATGTTCACAGCAGCTGGTCCTCAAGACATCTATTACAACAACTCATTGCCCACGTTGTTCTTTGATCTCAGGAAGTCACGTTGTGCAAACCCAATAGCCGTATTTCTACCATATCCAGACCAGACACTTGTAGTTAAAATCATTACGGCACCAAAAAAAAATTAAATAAATGAATAAGTTCGAAGATGTCTGGATGAGTTACGAAAGAAAGTCTTTATAATAGTAAAAAAAAATAGATTAATTACAAAAGCAGAAAATACAATTGTCGAAATTCAAGTTTACAACGGAGAGAAGATTCCTTTAAAAATATCAGAGCTTTTCAATCTTCAAATAAAAATAAGTCCTTCCGAAGTTTCGAAGGTAGTCAGAGTTTTCAATTTTAAAAATAATCAGGCTGTCAATTCTCCAGATAAAAAAAACATGTTTCTTCGGCCTTTATCAAACTTTGCAGAGACAGCCAAATAACAGAGTGACGAGTAGTGGCGGTGTGGAGGTTGTTTGATCTTTGTTGCTCGAAAACCTCTCTTAGCAACTTAAATATTCTTTTCATAGCAGTGCGAACTTTTCGTTGAGAATAATCAGAATTTTCGATTCTCCAAATAACTTTTAAAACAATAAAGTTCTTATCGGAGGCGCATTATTCAACATTAACTCTTTAAGTTAATCAGCAACAAGCTTTTCTACATTTCTTTACATCTTCAGCCATAAATTGTGTGGTAGTCGACCAGCCTCTGGGTCATGGCTCCCCAATTGGGAACACTTTCCCCCCTTAGTCATTACATTTTGACTGCAGTTTCAAAAACTACCCAAACCTCTCCCTTTTTTCGTACTGAGTTTAGATTTTTATAGCTGTCCTCAATTCTCTCAGGGGATCTACATGACTCAAAGCTTTGACCAAATAGATTATTTTCCACCCACATGATTTACGGGAAGCCATGGCACGACGAATGAAATATCAACAGCTCACATGACGTAATGTCTTTCTGTCTTTTTTTCTTTCAATTACATCATCTGTTTTTCAATTTTAGAATCTGTTCCCAGCAATAATTTTTGAGGATTTAACCCTACCTGACCTCATCGAGGAAATCCTGACATTTTGTCATGACTACAGCCATTTTTCAAGCTTTCACTTGGCTCAAAACAATTTGTTTCGTAAACTAAAAAAGAAGAAACTATATTTTTCTCTTTTTTTCCCTCAATTATCAGCCAAGTTCTCTATTCCTTGGATTTTACAAGTACCTAATAGTATTAAAAATATCTTTTTTTATGCAAACTCACATCGCAGATTACAATACAGCATAACAATACCACTAATATCAATTTCTCTCACTCCATTGTATTAAACCAAAACATAAAAATATGCCGATGTGGAAATAGTGTTACACTGGCACAGATTGTTGAAGCTTGGGTGGGATGTGTTACCCCACTCACCGTATTCACCAGACATTGCTCCCTCAGATTTTTATTTATTCAGGTCCTTGCAAAATAATCTCAATGGTAAAAATTAAATGAAATAAATAAAAAAATAAAACAAACAAAACAAACACCTTAATCAATATTTAAAAATTGAGAAACCACCAAAATTCTGGGAAGCTAGAATCTTATGTTAAAGGAAAAATGCAGAAAGGTTGTGCAACAAAATTGTTCATATTTAGTTGAATAAGTGCTTCATTATAATTACTCAACACCGATCTTTTAATCATTTCACAAATTACTTATGGTGTACTCAATTGCTAGATTTATGCTGAAAGTTCTGTATTGAAAATTCTAGACAGCAACAAAAAAGTTCACTTATGTGAAATATTGTACTCTTATTTAAAAATCCTGATAATTAATTTCCAAATATTAATTCCAGAAATGCACATTACAAATGTAGTAGAGGAACAGACAAAATTTATGTATATTGGGTGGAATAACATTTTTGTTTATTTTGCAACTTGTTCTGAAGAAAAAAATATTTGGTAATAACTTACAAAAAGTCAAATGATAGTTTACCTTCTCTAAAAAAGGAAAAAAAATATAAAAAGGCACAAGATATGACTGAAAATACAAACACAAAGTCCAAGTTCTTTATCCAACTGTAAAAGCTCTTTAAAAATACCCAAGAATTTAAATAAAAATCATTATGCACTGACCTGATCATATTCTAAGGAATATGTTAAAATTTTTGAACCATTTTCACAAGCAGCCTGTAAATAGGAAAACAACAAAAATCAATAAACAATATTTTTATAGATAGAAAGTTCTAAAATAAAGCAGGTGCATTATGAAGATAGGGTGGAACTTTAGATACAGCAAAATTTAGAATTAATGAGTACATAAAGAGGAACTATTTCATTTTTAGTTAGAGAATACCATTAACTTTTAATAGTAATAGTAGGTATGGGTGGAATAAATGTCAATAAAATGCCTGGCAAGTGTAAGATGTAAATTTCGTAATTTCTGTCCCATTCATAAGAACAACAACAGAAAAAATTCTAACATAAAAACATATTTTTACCTTTAAAGAGTTGTTTACATTGTATAAAAACAATGCAATGTAATAATCAGTATTGAGAACACTTTTAGGAGAACCACATCAACATTTTTTAGATATTCCAAATAATTATCAAATTTAATTTATGAATAGCCATTTATTTAAAGGGTAATTTTATAAGTAAAATATGTGAAACTTTTTTTTTAAAAAGATCAGTCAACCCTCCCCACTAAATCTAAGTTTAGAAAAGTTTAAAAACATTTCTATTTAATTTTCAGATAAATTAAATCAGTTGAAGTTTTTATTCCCTCTGCTGTGGCCAGGTATTGAACTGACAACTCTATGGTTAAGTCACTTCTTGGATTACTCAATCAATGCTTTTATCCACTGAGCAATGTGTCCTTGATTTTAAAGGCATGATATATGGAATTAGAACAATCTACTCCCATGAACTAAATTCCAACATATATCACTGGAGGAAGGTCAGCATGTCAAATGGCCCAAAGAGTGTGAATATGGCAATAAAAATGAGGACAACAGTCTGAACAACATAGTGTAAATAACAATTATCCTTTTAAAATGTTTGGAACAAAAGGTTTGAATGAAAGAAAAAATGCTTTTAATCAAGATCCAACATCTATGTCATATGTTATTTAAAGACATTTCTTAATAGTAATGTCCCTTTAGGATGATTACAAATCTGTCCACTTAAGAAAAAAAATCTTTAAAACTTTTTAATAAAAAGAGAATAGGTAGATTTTTCTACTATTGACCATATGTAGTAACTAATTCTTGTTCAAGCAATTATCTGACTGCATTTTTTTTAATGTGCTAGAATTGAAGCTATTAAAAGGTTTTTCTTTTTTAAATTGAAAATATTTGATTGTTTGGCAAATCATATGGTCAATCAGTGCTTTGTAATAGTGATAAGGAAAAACAAATGCCTATTGTTGAAGTAGTAAAAAGGTTATGACTTGTATAATGCTTAATCCATCAGCTTATTAAGAGACAAGAACTCAAAAAAAAAAGAAAAAAAAAAGAAAGAAAGTAGAATTTGTTAATAGATCAATGAATAAGCAAATGCTTTCTCCCTTGCAGATTCAAACAGGAATCAACATAAAAATATTGAGAAGTCAATGAGAAATCAGGTCTTGGTTAGTGTTACACATTTTGCCAATAAATGGAATTCTTTTGTTCAGAAAGATATGGTATACAAAAGACATACTGCTGTAAACAGGAATTAATGACTAAACATTGTCAACAGAATGGAAATTAAACCAAAGCAGACATAAAACACAAAAAAGGACAAAAAGACCATAATCATTATGTTATAGCTAAAAAATAGTCAAGGCATGACATAGCATTGAATAATTTTAGCAGATTGGAGATACTAGAGAGAAGATTCTTAAACGCCTTTCTCTAAAATATTCACTCATTATCAAATATTTATAGTTGGTTGGGCTTCAGTAGAACTGTGATTCAAATTGGCCAAGCTACCCATACTTACCAATCCTTGCAACAAAAAAAAAAAAAAAAAAAAAAAAAAATATCAGTGTGGCAACAAGTTTGCAACATTATTGTTAAGTCTTGTTATATATATATATATATATATATATATATATATATATATATATATATCTCCACATGCACACACACGCACACACACCCAAGTATAGGGTAGGTATGGGTGAAATAAAATTTTGTATTCAAAGAAACACTATTCTTAAAAAAGTGCTCAATACAAAGTAAAGTGAAGAATATTTATTTAGAATTTATAACATAAATGTTATAATATCACTACAAAATAGCTATTTTGTTTCAAAATTACTTATGTCTTATCAAGTGATGAGTTTTATTCGAAGTTGAAGAGTTTTAAAAGGTTCAAAACTAGCCAAACCCCCTTAATCAGAGAGGCATTGTTACATAGTGTGTACCAATCAAAAAGTAATTTCTAATTTGAAGAATATGAGAACAGACTCTAAAAACAATTTATTGGGGCACTAACATTAATATTTGATTAAAATAGAGATCAGCATTATTAATCAACTATTAGATTCACTTTGCTTTATACTTTATTTTTATTGTGAATTTTAAATTATAAGATTAACAAAGCATTAGATTGAGATTATTATAAAGTTATTTAGATATTAAGTGAGGAAAAGACAAATGTACACATATACAAATCTACAGACATAAACATATGGACAAATAGATGAGTATATACACATATGAACATATATTGGTAAACAGACATGTACAGATGAATATACGCACACATATATACACACACAAACACACAAATTTTAAAATTTTGTTTTTATCAATGTGTCAATTTATTCATTAAATTTTAAAGCCAGGTTTGGAAAACGTCTGCAAAGGGTACAATATTGGATACATATAAGAGTGAATTCGTAAGATGGCAAGAGACTTGAATGAACAAGGTCAATACAGTCATATTTCAGTGCATGAACAAATAAACATAATTAGATATTTACTCAAGCAAATACACAAGCAAAAAACAAAAATGTATGTGACTAAAAACTACAGATCATCATATACAAAATAAAATATAATGACATACATGAAACTACTTATACACAACTTCTGGCATAAATATACACAAATAAGCTCAGGGATTTTCACACAGAAGCATATGTGCATATAAACTATAAACATGCATTGATAAGAAAAAAATATATAGACACACACATACAAATATACATAAACATATATAATATTTAATATAAACATGTATACATAGACATCTGAACATATATATATATATATATATAGCACACGTATATACATACATATTAGCAAGAAAAACAAAATATCAATGTCTACTAGTACTTTAAAATCATATGTACACCTATATACATAC
Source organism: Ascarosepion bandense (assembly GCA_037127315.1). NCBI lineage: Eukaryota > Metazoa > Mollusca > Cephalopoda > Sepiida > Sepiidae > Ascarosepion > Ascarosepion bandense. The sequence goes on along the minus strand of JBBBDQ010001346.1, from coordinate 733,168 downwards.
ATATACTAATCCAGACAAACGCATGTTCCCAAGTATATATCCTAATATAAACTGAGTGCCCCCCCCCCAAAAAAAAAAAACAGGGATGGATATATATACACACACACACACACACACATATACACAGTGTTGAGTTGTGATGATGCTTAGTGCCAAGATTGTTGTTTATCCAGAGGTTTATTGGTAAGATATTTTGGTAAGCAGGTTTTTTTGTTGTAAAGTGCTTGATCCAGAGATAGAGCGTTAATAGGATTAATGTGGAGAAATTTGTCACTTAACCGAGCAGTCATGCTGACTTCAAGATTTTGTGAAGATACCACTAGATTGAAGAGCAGATTGAAAAAAAAAAAACCTTCCATGAGGAGTGAGGACATCATAGTGGTGCTTTCACAAAACTTTGAAGTTGGCATGACTCTGCTCAGCTAAGTGACAAATTTCTCCACATTAATACTATATATATATAAATACAGGTTTCATTGAATAATATAGACAAGTTCTGTCTATTTATTTTGTGTAAGATCCTTCCGTATAATCTGATTAGCTTGATAGTGTTGTCATGAAAAGATGACAAGAAGAACCTGACACACCAACTAAAATCTAAACTTAATAAACTCATTAGCGCCAACAATGCCGATCAGAACTCCTTAAAACTCCCCAAAATTATCAGCAACTACAAACCTGGCTACATATATGGAACCATAAAAACGCACAAACCTAACTATCCTCTCCGCCCTATCATATCCCAAATTCCTACTCCTGTATACCATCTAACTAAACATATTAACCAGCTTATCACACCCTACCTCCCGAGTAAATACAGCATTAAGTCAACTCTAGAGGCAATCCAAATCCTCAAGAGCGAACAACCCAATAACGAAATCATAGCTTCACTTGATGTCGAAAACCTATTCACTAACGTACCCATTAGCGAAACTATCGACATAATTATAAGGAATGTCTACAATAATCCTGCATTACCTCCACTCAATCCCAACATCTTAAGAAAGTCCTACTAGCTTGTACTACCGAAGTCCCTTTTGTTGCCCCAAACAACACTATATATATATATACAACGTGACGGCGTTTCCATGGGTTCAGTACTTGGTCCGACATTTAGCAATTTCTACATGTCAAAGCTCGAGTATACTACCTTTACAAAATCAGCCTGTGGCCATGTGCGACACAAAAAATGGACCTGTTTAATTTTCTCTGTATAACTTCACTCTGTTAATAATTTAAATGTTCTATGGTCACTATATATTAAATGTTCATCCTTTGATAATGGCTTATGTAAGCCGAAAGCTCAGACCTGATAAAAAAAATCAACAATTACTGCGATTTCTTGTCGTCTTTTCATGACAACACTATCAAGCTAATCAGAACATACGAAAAGATCTTACACAAAATAAATAGACAGAACTTGTCTATATTATTCAATGAAACCTGTATTAATGAAAAAAATGCTGCCAAAATACACACAATATATATATATATATATATATGTGTTTATTATAAATTATATTTTAGAACATGTACATAATTTTTTTTGTATATATATCCACTACAGAGGTACATTTGTTTCAACATTGAAACTTCAATGTCTCATCAGGCTGTATGTATAGGAATGGAAAGCCTCTTTTCTTATATTTAGTCAGTTGTGTTTGGGGTGTTGGTGGAGGTTAGTGATAGGGGAAGAAGTCACATGTATTGACAGTTGGAATTTTGAAGAAAGTGGTGTGGGTAGTTAAAATGGTTGATTAATGAGAGTCTCTGATTTCTAGGCAGGTTTTTATTATCTTGTGACTAGACTATATCCTTTGGATTTCTTAGAAGAGCCGGTAAGGGGTGGGATGCTTATTTTGTACAGAATATTTTTGTATTTAAGCAGAGTCTATATGATTAATGTAAATTTGTATATTCAATCTTAATTTTGGATTTAGGAAATAGATTTTTCCTATTAAATTTTTAATTTTAAATTTCTTTTCTTATACTTGGTCAGTTGTGTATATGATGTTGGCGAAGTGGGGGGTTAGCGATAAGGGAACAAGTCCTGTTGATTGACCTTTAGAATTTTGAGGAGAGTGGTGTGGGTGGTGAGTATGTTTGATTAATGAGTGTCTGATTTCTAGACAGATTTAATATTAACAGCTAGAGTGTAAATTTTTTTTTATATATCTTGTGACTAGACTATATCCTTTAGGATTTCTTAGAGGAACAGGTTAGGGGTGGGATGCTTATTCAGTACACAATATTTTTGTATTTAAGCAGAGTTTTTATAAATAATCTAAATTTGTATATTTAATCTTAATTTTGGATTTAGGAAATCGATTTTTTTCAATTAAATTTTAAATAGATCACAGTTTAGAAACCGATTTTTTCTATTAAATTTCAAATTGTAATTAAATCACCATTTGTGGTAAATTTTAATGTTAAAATTTTTTTAGGTAATAGGTAAGTAGGTAATAAGTGTGTAATAAGTAGAATTTTATGTAGGAGGAAATATTGAATGTTTGTATTTAAGGTAATAGGTGAATAGGTAATAGGTGTGTTAGTATTTCAGGTAATAGTTGAAGTTTAATGTGTGTATTAAGGACAATTTTTATAATTAATCTAATTATGGATATTAAATCTTACTTTAGAATTTAGTAAAATGATTTTTTCTATAAAATTTTTAATTTTTTAGAAAATTTTCTAGGGGATCCTAGCTCTGGCTTTTGTAGTATTTTTTAGCATGATTGTAATGTTAGTTCTTTAATGTGCTTGAAGTTTATTGTGGTTTCATGCCTCTGGTTTAAAAGCTTGTTACTATTCATATATTTAAGGATTTCAATTTTTTCTTGAAGACAAAGGAAACATGGTTCCTTTATAGATTTAGCTGTTCTTGCTTGTTTAAGGATTTTCCATTTAACTTTAGGCATTTTATTTTCATCTTTTAATTTCCAAAAGTATTTGGAGAGAGACGTCATGTTTTGTTTTTCTTTGTTATTGAAGGCTGAGAGGTGATTGTAAAATCGTTTTTTAAATACGTTCATGGTATTTTCAATATATATTTTTTCATCCTTAGGATTCTGCATGGATGAAATCGAACACACATATATCAGGGATTTCGTTAGACATTTATTGGTCATGGGCCATTAGATAGGGTTTCTAGAGTTACAGAGGTTGTTATTATTGGGCGGACTGCTATTAGTGTTGGAGTTATTTTTGTTGTGTGCTTTTAATATTTTGCTGTTATGTACTTTAATTATTTTTTCTAGATTATTGGAGCAGCTATAGCTTAGTTTTATTGTATTTTTATTGAAGATTTTGCTTAGAGGATTATTTTTAGGGAAATGCTTATCTATTAGTTTAAGAAATTTATGTCCCAGCTTGAAGTTAACTGATTGATTAAAAGGAGGGTTATACCATATGATTTTCCGGTTTCTATTTTTGCTTTTTGAACTCCTGAGTTTTTCGACACAGCTAATTTTTGGTGATTGATATCCGCTTTCTATAAGGATTCCATCATAAATTACCTTGTGTTTATCAAATATTTCTTTATTGGATGAGTGTGTGTTAATGTGGCGTTCTACCAATGATGGGATATGTTTGATAATGGATGGTGGGTGATTAGAGTTGGGGTTTATATATATTGGGTTAGCATTGTTTTTCATGTAAGGTTGGAAAGTGTTCGATACTAAGTCTAATCTTATGTCTAGGAAGTCTACTTGCTTAATATTGGGGTTAATCACTACGTTAAGACCAAAGGATTTAAAGACTTTATGAATTAATTTTCTAGTTTTATCAACCTTACCTCCAGTAGATTTATTTATTATCATGAGTCCATCATCTCTATATAGTCCTATATTGTTTGTGTCAATTTCTTTATGCACAGTGAGGTTGTACAATAGGAATAATCCTACCAGATCTGAAGATTCTGCAGAATACAGGGCTCCCATAGATAAATCAAAATTATCAGTTGAATTTTTTGTCCACTATTCATTGTCGTGGATGTGAACTGATTTTCTACAGTTCAGAATTATTTTGATTTCATCCTTTGTGATGTCCGAGTAGAATTCTGCAAATTCCAGGGTGAGATTGAAGAGGTCCTCAGAAATCAATGGGTAAAAATCCACAATGTCAAACTGTAAGAAGGTGGCATTATTTTTTTCCTCAAGGTTTTCAAACCATTTGATTACGTCCATTGTACCCCTCCATTGCATTAGTTGAATTTTTTTCTTTATTTGCTGGTTGGCTCTTTCTAATATTACTTTACTAATCCTACCGATTTCTGATTTTGTAGGATTTATTATTCTAGTAGGTAGTTTACTGTAAAATTCCAGTTTGTGGTCTTTTAGAAGCACATATGCCTCCTTTGTTGTCATTTTGAGGACTCTGTCGCTTATTTTCAATTTATCCGTAATTTGTTTGTCTGCGTGGTTTATTCTGTCTATGTGGTTTTAGTGCTCCATGTTACTTTTCCTGTATTTTTTTGTTAAGTTTTTCTTAATCAGGTCTTTGTAATGTTGAAACAAATGTACCTTTGTAGTGGATATATATATATATATATAAAAGAAAATTATGTACATGTTCAAAAATATAATTTATAATAAATATTCACAGCTCTATATATTATATATCGAGCACTGTTTTAAATTAATGTTTTGGACATTGTTAAAAATTCTTTCTTCGTTCTGTATTCACTCAGATATATAGCCAAAAAAAAACATTAGCCAATATATTTTAGAAGACCACATTTAAGGAAAGAAGTCTTTGTGATTAAAGAGCTTGATATTAAGAAAATAGAGGATGATATGTATTCCTTTTTGAATGATCTTAATAGTCAGAAGAAAAAGATTAAAAAAATTAAACACTATAGATAAAGATGATATCAAATGAGAATTAGAAATATTAAAATACCCACAACTACAATACTTCTAAGTTTTTTTTGTTTTTTTTAACACCAACTGACAGCTTTGTGAGTTATTTCAAAATTATGGGAACAGTAAACATGATTCACTAGCAACAAAAAGTTTTCATTAACAAAGGTGAATAATCTGACACAGTTATGAAATGACTTTTGAACTGAAGTTTTTCTATCATGTTTGATCTTTATGATTAATATTCAACACTCAATTGCAATAACAAAGGAGAAAATGACACTGAAAAATAAATTTGCAACATAAATGCTTTTTTCCTCCTTAGGCTGTGGACTTACTGATACACATGCATAAATTAATTTTTTTTTATATTAATAATAAAAAAAATACCTAAATATACATATTCAAATGAAGGTTATTAATTGCTAACCTACAAAATTTAATGCATGCAGATAATTAACAACATTTAATTAAAAAGATTTAGCTGAATCTTTGTGTTCCCTTTTATCTTCAGAATAATTAACATTATTTGTTGTCAGAAAGCATCACTCATGGAAAATGGATGGGGAGTAAAGAATGGTAACTTACATTCCATTTAAGGATCAAGCTGGTTTTAGATTTGCTTGATAATCTGGGATGTTGAGGTGGATCTGGTTCACATGGGAGTGTTTTAAAGCTTATAGGCTCAGATAAATTTCCTTTGAAATCTTCAATCTTTGTGCAGGCTCTACAAAATATTAAAAAATTGAGTAATGAGAGTTAGGTTATTAAAACAGGCTTTGTTCATGTAACATGCCTTAAAATACTTGTTAATTTGTAAATTTTCATTGTGGATATTATATATATTTTATACAAGAGGGTGCTGAAATCTTTTGTTAGATTTTGAGAAATATTCAGCACTCCTTTGTACAGAGGAAATTTTTATGTCTTGGTTAGAAGGAAAAAAACCTGAAAATAAAGGTTAGCAAATTGTCTGTTTTAGAATACAAGAAAACTGAATGCATGGTCATCAGTAAAAAGAGGAGCCCAAAATGTCAACTGCACACTGAGGATACTAAAATCAAGCAGGTACAGAAATTTAAATGCCTGGGAAGTGTTCTAACAGAGGATGAAAAGTTTGACACTGAGGTCCAAAGGTATTATTGGCATGGCCAAGGAAAACAAGAGAGTACTGGATTGTTATTTGATGTTTGTTATTCAATATGCAGCAAATTCTGAACAATCTCATCAAAGATGAAGAAAAGACATGAAGCAACTAAAATGTGGTTCTACAGAAGGATGCTGAGGATAGCATGGGCTGAACATATGAGCAATGATGACATTTTAGAGAGGATGGAAATGAAAAGGAAACCGATACTTAGCATCATGAAAAGACAGCTGAAGTTTCTGGGACATGTAATGAGGAAGGAGGGCTTGGAAAATCTGATACTCACAGGATGGATAGAGGGAAAGGGAGAGAGGAAAGCAACATGTGACATACTCAGGCTTGAGCAAATAGATGGCAGAGCAGGTTTTGAGAGGGATAACAAAAGGAAAGGAGTTAAAAGCTACAAGGGGTAGAGAGATATGGGAGACCATGATTGTCCAAGTCCTGAAGGAATATAGCACATAGAAGAAGGAAAGAAGCAGCTCAAAAACTAGCCAATAACCTGTACATGTGTGAGAAGAAAGCTTTCAGTTTATCCATTCAGAGAGTGGGTATTTTGAAAGACATTTTATCTCTTCAGTTCCAAATATTTCTCTAAGATACAAGTAAGGATCAGAAGTAATATATGGTTATTGAGTTGATTGTCCAACAAAATAATTTGAGCACAAGACCTTATTTTTACTTATTTAGCTTTAATAGCTAAATAAACAAAAAGAAGACCTTGCCTAATTGATTTTTGCTATTGACATATCAGAAAAAGATAAACTATTTTCCTTAGCATCTACTAAGATGAATTTTTTAAAAAATTGGTCTTTCAATATTAAAACTGAGTTGAAAGTTGCCTTTGCTAAATTTAAAATGAAGCCATCATTAACATGGACCCTAAGCAAAAACAAACAAACAAACAAAAAAAACTTATTTATCTTGAATATTTATTTTCCTTTTTTAACACGACAATATCACTTCTATGCTCTTATTACAAAATAACTCAATAAGTATAGAATTGAAACTGTAACATATCAACATTTCTCATCCAGTATCTTCAGCTTTTTTGACTAAAAGGAGTTCAAATAACTTCTTGAAAGTTAATGGTGACATGTTATTTTGATTTTTTTTTAAAGTACCATAGTAAACACAAAGCTACATGTTGGTTCAAGTCTAGATAGGAATGACTGGAGATAAAAAACAAACATACTCCTCCCTAAATTTATAGATAAATAGTACAGATTTGGATTTCTTCCTAGCCAATAAGATGAGCTACTTCTTGGTCTTACCCACCATAATTTTGTTTTTTTCTTTAAGTGTTCTTTAAATTAAAAAAAAAAAAAAAAAAAAAAAAAGAGAGAGAGAGACAGTTGCCTGCTTAAATGTATGGGTGCCATGTGTAGCAAAGCAATGGACGTTTATTTTAAATGTAAGTGTATGTATATATGTATGTTAGTCTGTTTATATGTATGTGTACATAATATTGCATGTATCAAGAGTATTAAAACAATGAATGATTTTTTTAAATGTGTGTATGAGAAAATCATGGGTGGTTAAACATATGAATGTGTGTTTATAAGTTAATAACGTTAGTGTGTGCGTGAAAATAATAAAATGAAATACATTTCCATTTAAATTTGTAGTGAAATAACGTATACAAAATATCAAACTTTTTTAGAAATAAATAAATTTTGAAAGTAATCTGTGCAGCTGGAATTTTTCATTGAATTAACATGTATTAAACTACTATTTATGTATTATTCAATATATCACAATATTATAATTAAGTAATATTATAATATTTAAGTATTGAATGTAATAAATTTTAGTGGTTGGAAACTTTTATTGAAATTTATATGTAAGTAATATTTAAATTTTAGAATTAATTTTATTGTAAAGAATATATGAAAATATCCCAGTAAAAAATGTTTAAGGCATGATAGAGTGACAACTGACTTGTTCAGTTCACCCACTTAGAACAACAGGAGCAAGTGATGTGGAATAAGGTAACATAGGTTAGTATTCACCATTTATATGATTACATACATGTGAGTATTACCTATGTGCATGTGAAATAAAGACATACAGTATTAATATGGAGTCTGAGACATCCCTTATTTTGGAACTTGTATATATATTGACCCGGATATGTAATCATTTACCCAGCTATATGACCTGAACGCTGAATCAGGAGTAAACTGAAAGCTTCATGGTATTGATGTTTTGACAGAATCTGATGAAGAAATGGATGGTAGAACAAAGGATAGGGGAAAATCCTAGGCAAAATTTACCATATGAAGCTTTTCTAAGGAATCTTATTTTTCATCATATGATCATATGGGGCAAAAAGTTCAAATAGATTTTTAAGGGCCCTGATTTGAGTTTACTGAATTGTAATGAGAATATAAATTTAATAAATTACAGGAAAAACTCAACTACCTGATATATATGATTGACTTGAACATTTTTGTTAAGAATATAAAATAACTGTAGACTGATGCAATCAAAAAGCTCAACATGTATATTGGAACACTAGAAGTAAATTCAATGGAATAGAATGAAATGAAAGGAAAATCAGTAATGATTCTCTGAGAAGAACAAGAAAGCTTTTGGAAACTCGACTTATTAAGAATAACATGATAAAAGTCATAAATACATGAACAGAGTTATGGTGAGATTATAAAAAATCAGAAAAGAGAAAAGCAGAAGAATTTGGGTCAAAGAACAAAGAAATTGATAACCAAGTATAACAATATTTTGCACTTTATGGGTGACATTGACATACTTGAAAAGCAGAGGAGGAAACAGTCTTGTTAGAATTGGGGATTTTGTTTACAGATATCAAGGGATTTCAGGACAACACAAAGTAGAAATTGATTACAACTGCCAGAAATTACAAATATGAGGTAATAAATTAAAAAAAAAAAAAGTAGTAAAACAAGAGATAAATGTGTTGCAGATGAGATGAGATGATTGTAAAGAAGACAATTGATGTTAGAAATCCGACTGCTACTAATGGTGGTCTAGAACAATTCAAGAAAAACAAATCTATATTCAGGTCATGATAGGTAAGACAACAAAATGGTTAATTGTACACTGTGTGGAACTAGAAATGATCAACTTATATGATGATTATAGTAAGATAGCTTAGAAAACCTACTTAGATGTGACTGTGTTAGAAAAGTGATTCATTGAGATTCGTTCATGCAAATAAGGACATATAAACAAAAATAAAGATGTCCAAAAAGAAAAAAACCTCTGCAACTTTGAAATTTAAATGAATCATCCAATTCAAGGACACAAGAGCAGAACAACGAGAAAATTTCCCAGATGATGAATGCTACTGTTTCAAGAAACTCAGAAGCTGTACTAGTATCTAAACCTAACATTTAAATAAAAATGTTATTTCATGGATCAGATATCAGGGAAAAATTAAAAACAATTAAGAAAATAAAATATTTACTATTATTTATATTAATAGAGGCTGAGCTATATCGGAGAGCTTTACATAATGCTACAATGGAGGCTGATTTTGCAATCAACTTTAGCAGAGCATTTCCAAGTCAGTCATACAAGGTACATTTTATTTCCCTCTATATGACAGATATGAAGAATATATTTATTTTATGATTAAATATCTTAATTAAAATCTTTCATGCAAATGCAGCTTGGTGCACAATTGGCTAAGAAATGAACTTTCCAAATTTAAACTATGAAAAAATTTCAAACATTGAAATTAAAATTCAATTCGTTAATGTTTCATGGAAGAAAATACCAAATCTGTGTGTGTGTGTGTGTGTGTGTATGCATATAACAGTTAACAGAACAAACAAACTATATTCTGATCCTAGGCAGGATCAGAATTGCTAATTCATACATAATTATTTTTGACAGAGATCATACTAGTTTGGAAATAAAACATAAAAGCAGTTCTGCAAAATACTTTGCAATAAATCAATTTAAAAGAGAATAAAGTAAGAGGAAGAGCAGGAGGTGTGTTTCAGAGGGAGGGAGGGTATGTTTTGACAATAATAGAATCACATTTGGACAGTGAAAGCAGCAAGTCCCAGTTCATATGAATAGCAGCTTCTGTGTTTCCAAATATATGACTTAGGACAACTCAAATTGACAGGATAAAGAAAAGTTTAGAATATGATAGATTTTTTTATTTAAATGCTGTGCTTATGTCAGTTTGGAAGGAGTTATAAAAAAATAAATAAAAGACAAAAATATGATAACGTCTATTAGAAATTATGGAGAATAAACAATAACAAAAGGGGAAAAAAAAGGACAAAAATGAGTCACTAAGTGCTCATGATGAGTTTGTGACAAATAATGACAGCTTTAAAAATGTCAAATGAAGAACCAATTGGCTTTATCAAAGTTTTTTATATTGCATGTAACTCCTGACTTGACATTGCATTGGTTGTGTTGAAAAAGCTAGAAAAATTGGTGCAACCTATTTTAGAATTCGGTTAATTCTGGTATGTTTTTTTTTTCAGCCCAATGACTGATAAAAGTCTGAACTAATACACGTGTTCAAAAATACAGTTTAAGATTAACGGAACAAAATTCCTTAAAATGTAACCATTTTCATAAGTGATGTGTACAATTCTGTGGTGGATGATATGCAAATGAAAATTAAATTCTTAAGATTTCCTAATTAAAATATGTTCTAAAAATACTTTTATAATGCCTTGAGTTATTATCCTTATGATATCCTTAAATATACATTACAAATGATTTTTCTTACCAGATAAATAATTTAGCATGAAACTGAGATACCTCTGTAATTCAAATCTGTACATACATTTTTACAATATCTATAAATTTCTATGAGTTTACATTTCAAGAACAACTAGTCTTGAAATTATATTTGAAACATGTACTTTCTTTAAATTTGTATACTTTACAAAATTCATATATTCTTTAGTGTCATAAGAGAAATTGCCACTTTTGCTTCTGCACTCCATATTATGAATTGTTTCCACACACACCACACATACAAATGATATAAGATCTGATTCATAAATATCAGGTCAGTGCTGACAAGTAAAAAGATTTTTTCTTCTTAGATATCAATTTCTCATAAATTAATAATTAAGAATGAAAAAAGATAATCATATTATCACAGACTGCATATTAATGTAAGGCAAGATCCAACCCCACCCACCTCAAACTCAATAATCTTAAAGGTTTTCAATATTATTTTCCTAAAGGAGTTTTTTTTTGTTAAAATTTTTCAAATCAATATCTTAAAGCTTCTCTGGGTATTTTGTTTTTGAGGAAATGTGCTGATTGAATGAGCAAAGGAATTTATAACTAAAATATTTCTATGATAATGAATAATGAAAATACTATTGACCTTATAATGCTCCACACTCACTTGTTTAAGCAAGTGACAATATAAATTAACTCATTCTAGAGGCTAAGTGACAATCTTTTGCTAATATCAAAGTTTTACAATAAAAGACAAAGACTAAATTTCTATCTGAATTTCTGGGATGAGAAGTTATTATTTACATTAAAACTAATGTCCTCATCTTTGTTATTGTCACAACATTTTTGCAGTTGCACATACTGGCCTTCTTTAAGTGATTGTCAATCTAGGTAACCTTAAAAAAATTTCAACCTGAACACTTTATTCAATCTATGGGATAGACATACCTACCATGAACAGTCTAATGGGAACAATCTACTTCCATAGATTAAATAAAACATTCAGTTTGAAATTTTCTGAAGTTTGCACATACTGACAGACACCTGAAGAAGGCTTGAGCATGCAACAGCTGAAATGTTGTGTTAACCAGGATGTGGGGAGTAATCCCAATGTAAATAAGTTAATTAGGTCAGGTGAAAGAAGAGGGAATAAATATTAAAAGTAGTGATTTTACAGCTAATGATTACAGAGTAAATAGATAATTTCCATTTTTATAAGATGAAGCTGAACTTCATACAAATCTAAAAGCTTAAAAATTATGAAAGATAAACGTATTTCATCATCAGATGGAGAAAAATGGAAGATTACTTTATGTTATGTTTTGAAATAGGCACATTACATACAGCTGATTTACTATATAGTTTTGTTTTAATACATTCATTTATGTGTTAGACAAAACTCCTAAGTTTGTTCATAGTCTTATAAAGATATATTTATATTTTCAGAATTTTTCATTTACTGATATGTTATCACTTTATCCTTGATGCAAAGAAATCATACACAAACAGTAATTAAAGTCTAACATAAGACAATCATAAATATACATGCATTATGATATACACTCCTGATCAAAAATTTATGACCACTTAAAAATCTTTAAAAAGAAATTTTTTTTTTATGGATAGATTTTAATGTTTAACTTAAGGTTACCAATACTACAATCTAAAAGGTTATGGAAACAAAAAGCTACATTCCAAACATTTTATCTAGAAATTTACATTTTTATAAAATGAGGCGATTTACACATGATCAAAATTATAAGACCAGGGGTATAAATTGTTAGATCTATGGCAATTCCAATGTTTTTAGTTCAGTTAGAGATTAGCAATCACTGCGTAAAGGTGTTACTATGCATAAAGCAAGCAAACTTACCAAAGTTTAGTGTTCTCAAATTCTAGAATTCCATAAGCAAGATTTGTCATAGTGGGTGATCGCAGCCAAGGTAAATCACAGTAAAACTGTGATTTGCAACTTTCTAAAGAACAGTGAGAATTAAGGAAAAGCAAAATACTCTGGTAGGCCCCAAAAAATTTCTCCTGCATTGAGTAGGAGAATAAGACGGGTTGTTATGAAAGTCAGGGGACTTTCTTCTAGTCAAATTAAGGCAGTCACAGATGCTGATTGCAGTCCCGTAACCATCAGACGACACTTAAGACAAAAAGGCATGGTAAATAAAAAGCGTAAACAAATTCCTCGGCTGCTTCCACGTCACAAGTTGGACCACTTAAAGTTTGGTTGTGAATACCAAACATGGGACGTTGAGAAGTGGAAGAAAGTCCTGTTTTCTGATGAGAAAAAATTCAATCTCGATGGTCCTGATGGCTTCCAATGATATTGGTATAACAAAAACATGCCTCCTGAAATTTTCTCAGCACGTCATAGTGGTGGAGAGTCCCTAATGGTATGGGGTGCCTTTTCTTACAGAGGGATGATGGAGCTCCAGGTGATGCATGGTCGTCAGAGAGCGGCTGATTGTGTTAACATGCTACAAAAAGCATCTTTGATGATGGAGGGCCATCGTTTGTATGGGGATGGATGGTTATTCCAACAGGATAATGCTGCAATCCATGCTGCAAGACGGACCTTGACCTTTCTACAAGAAAATGGGGTCCATCTCTTGGGACATCCTGCATGCTCACCGGACTTGAACCCAATTGAAAATGTTTGGGGATGGATGATAAGAGATGTTTATTGAAATGGCAAACAATATTCAACAAAAAATGAACTTTGTGAAGCCATCTTTAGAAGCTGGAGCAACATCCCACACACCTTAATGGAAACGCTTATTTCTAGCATGTCCAACAGAATTTTTGAAGTCATCAAAAGCAGTGGAGGTAGATTTTATTATTAAATTTGGTTGTTAAATATTTTCATACACTTTTTGTACAATTTCGTAGAATTTTTGTCTCTGGTCTTATAATTTTGATCATGTGTAAATCGCCTCATTTTATAAAAATGTAAATTTCTAAATAAAATGTTTGGAATGTAGCTTTTTGTTTCCATAACCTTTTAGTTTGTAGTATTGGTAACCTTAAGTGGGAGGAGTTTAAAATCTATCTGTAAAAAAAAAATTCTTTTTAAAGATTTTTAAGTGGTCTTAAATTTTTGATCGGGAGTGTATTAAAGAAGCATTGCTCATAAAGTACATATGCATGTACATCTGAAAATTTTTCAGCATACCCCTTATATATATCATTAAAAATTACTAACAAGGTACTGCAATTAAGTTGTTGTTATTTACTTTCCTTGTTAATAATTTTGGTATTCCACTTTTACACAAATTTTGTTAAAAAGTACAGTACCTTGTTAGTAATTTTTTTAACAGATTTAGTATAAAAGAGGGATTACTGCCAAAAACTCTACTACTACTAGATAGTAAAAATCCTTGGTTAGATTAATCCAATCTGGAGTTCTCACTATGAAACATGAATATCAGAGCAACACTGATATTTTTTTTCTTAATTTGCTTGTACTATTTTATAATAGCTCTGTCTGCTTGATAATGAGCACTATATTTTTTAAACTGGCACTCATCATAGCAAATTTGTTATCATCAATATCAGTGTAGGGTTATTTGCTAGTATCATCATAATATGCTTCTGCTATCTTAGCGGTAGAATACTGTTGCCAATGTTGATTAAAAATTGCCATAGCAATGGAATAAATATAACAAACAAAATGATTCTTTGAAGAATATCCCTATAGTAGATCCCTCAATATGGAAATATAAATTCATTCAGAAAGTGAGAACTATTTTTTAAGAGATTACAATGGAAAGCATTTTATGTGCTTAACAGTGACAGCAGTAGTAGTCACTGAAGAGAGAAACAGATTTAGTATACATTAATGATCATTGCAATGAGTAGAACTAAACAACTTTAAGAAAGACATGCTTAACATGATTAATATACTTGAATTCTGGTGGATATATAGTGGTTTTCAGAAGAAACTTAAAGATCAAAAAAGAATAAAAAAAATCCTTGAAAGTATTTATCTTGGCAGACAAATCCAAGAGGATATACACTATTGATCTGTAAAACCACAACAAACTCATTAATAGGGAGTTTGCTAAGATTTGCAGAAAGGTGCCAAGTGGTATGAAGCAGGATATCAACTTGGAGGCCAAGAACATAACTGCTTAGATGAAAGTGTTAACTGTATTACCTGCAATGGGAAATTACTTGAATTTATAATACTAAAGACTGCAAAGAGAATTTTAGAGTGAAGCACATGATATCTAAGAGCTAATATTCATGTTAGCTCTTAGACATCACTGAACTCTTAGAGAAAAATCAATAAAAAAAAATCCTGAACCATGTATGCAGTATATTATGTGAAGTGCCACAAATCAACCAGTAGAAAAGTACCAAAAATCCTATTGATTGAACAAACAAAGGTATGCAATTATACAGTTTGATATCAAAGATTTCTATCTTTCAATCAGTAAAAAAAAAGAATTAATAGAACCATAGAGATAGCAAAATGTACACAAACATAAATGATTAGCAGATAGCAATCATCAAGTATTGCCAAAAGTCAGTTTCTTAATGAAGCAGTGTGGATTAAGAAAGGTGACTGTGGTAGCTTTGAAGGATCGATGAGGGAGTTTTAATACAGTGATGGATGAAATGTTTGGGGTCTTTCTACTATCTAAATAGACATATTTGATAAGAGCATTGCAAAGTTATATGATGATGATGATAGCGTAATGGTTCTTAGGGGTGGCAACTGCATAGAACTAGGAACTGACATTGAAATTAAAACTAATTTGAAAGAGGTGGTCTTTCTCAATGTCACATTTGATTGATATAAATGTGTACCTCCTCCAGATAGAAGAGAAAATAGCATCCCTATCAACATATCATCAAAACAACCATTGGCCATTTCCAGACAGATTCCAAAGCCTATGTGTGAGAGACTATTTGCAAATTCAAACAAGAGTGGTTTACTTGACCATGTAGATCCAGAATATGAAATGACATTAAAGAAAATCTGATTTACTACTAATTTAGATTTTAAGAACTGTACTTCAAGAAAAAAAAAAAAAAAAAAAAGACAGGATTGGGGGCAGAGTAATAAAAAAGGAAAGAAAGTAGAGAGAAAAAGATAACAGAACAAAAATAAAGCACAGAAAAAAAGAAAGATAAAAGAACAAATAAAGAAAAAAACAAGAAAAATAAAAAATCATGGTTCAATTTCCTATGATAAGAAGATGAAAGTTGGAGATATATATATATATATATATATACACACACTAAGCTTCTTCTGCTACTAGTAATCTCCATAACATATTCAATAGGAGCATGATTGAGAGGTTGTAGTATGGACAACATAATTTAACAAATAAAAATACATGACAGCACTATATATGATGGGATAAGAGTCCAGCCCACTCTAGTAACTGTGGAAATAGAAACTAGGAAGAGAAGAAAAAATTCAACTTCAAATATAGTCTACCAGGCAGATATAAAAACTCAATGTAAACAAAACATTTTATATTACTGTTTCTAAACAGCCATGGGAACAAAGATTCTACTTATTTTATGAGAAGGTAAGATACTAATAATACAAAGATATCTATGTATTTGTAAAAATTGAAAGACATAGGCAAGAATAACCTGGAAATGGAATGGAACATTAAAAAGTATAGGTATGTAAAGCTGGTTCTATGAAGTGTGGATCATAAATAGTAGAAAAGTTACCTATTTAAGAATTGACCTAACAGTGCATATTATTGAATAAAAAGTCATAATTGTTATTCATTGGTAGGCATTCACCTGCTATATTACCTTCTCCATGGCTGATCATGAACTTGTCTCTATTTGTATGTGATAAAAAAATTCCAATCCAGGGGTTATCAGTCAGTTAAGTGCTATATGTGATACACACTTGGGCAATTATGTCTTTTTTGAGACATGACTGACTAGGCAAAAGATTTCCCTGCTGTAGGCTGCTGTTACTTTCTACAGCAGACTAGTTGCCAATCAAAGCTATAGAACCCAATCTCTCTTGCTATTTAACCCATGGCTGGAGGGAGAAGTAGCAGATTAATACCCTTCCCAAGGGTATTTGCATATAAGTGAATGCAACAATTTCATCTAAAATTTGAACTTGGCTTTCTGATTTCTCGTTCCAAGCTGATATCCACTGCACTACTACACACATCCAAGTTTTATACTATGTACAAATGTAGCAATTGCACTTTAGATTAACTCTCAATTCATTTTTACTATATAATATTTTTACCTACATAATAAAAATAAACTTTAGTATTTCAAATATGAACTGTACTAATAACTCAATAAACCCTGTGAGTGTTCCTCCCATGTTTACATTGCATACAGATGGTGCAATATCTGCTGTGCATTGGTTCACTGCTTGTCATGTTTACCTTTGTAGTTGTTGAAAAAATATGCTAAAGGCATAATTAAGTTGCCATCTACCCAGTATATCACATAGCACCAGATGCATTACTAAATAAACAAGAACTGATATCACAGCATGCTTGATATTGTTACTTTGATAATATTAAAAAAAATATTTTTCTTTATACACCAGTGATGATAATGAATAAATATTAAACTACATCAATTTTTGATGTGAAAAAAAAAAAAAAAAAATCATGACAAATTGTTTTTGTTGAGGTTTAGAGATATAATTTTTTTTTATGTAGGTATCACTTCCCTTCCCTCCTAAATAAATGTTGATTTATTGTTTACAAATGTTTATTTAAACTTTATTTAACATCATTTATTTGAGAAATTGTGGAAGTTCATTGTGGTGTAATAGATATTAGCTCGGAACAAGAAATCAAAGAGCTGAGTTCAAATTTCAGTCAAATTTGTTTCATTCACTTCCACTCAAATGCCCTTGGAAGAGGGATTAATCCATCTCTTTCCTCCACCTATGGGCTGAATAGCAGGACAGATTGGGTTCAATAGCTTTGGTTGGTAACCAGTCTACCACAGAAAGTAATGGCAACCAACTGTGGAGAAATCTTCTGCCAAGTCAGTCATGTCTTAAAAGAGACATAATTGCCCAAGTGTGTATTATGTATGGCTATTAACTGATTGACTTGAAAAAGTGTGTGAGTGTGTGCATGTTTAGTGATAAACTAAAGAACTGCCTAGGTAATAAAATTCAATTTACTTAATCTTTATTAATAAACTATAAGTATTTGAAAATGTATTCTCAAGGGTAGTTCTGTGTTCTGTAATGTAAGTTATCATATTCATGTGAACACAGTATGATGGAAGATACAGGGATGAACACATTGTGAAGCTGAAAATAAAGCATGCAAAAGTTAAATGCCACTTGCCACACTCGATTTATGCTATCCCAGATTAAAATTCACATGCAAATATCTCATATTAATTGATCAAATTATATAAGTCTGGCAGATTCCAATTGCCTTTTTAGTGTAGTTGATTTAATTTTCAAAATGGAAGTGAGAATTTGGAGAAAAGGATGAAAATTATCAAAAATGTGACAAAGAATGAGTCAATGTAAAAGTGTTAAGGAGTTTAGAGTATCGAGGAATGCTGTCCAAGTTATCCAGAAGAAGAGATTTTGGACATGTAAAAGACAGGTAAGTAATGCAAGAGAGTGCATCAGAAGACCAATTGGTAAAAAAAAAAAAAAAATCCAAAATATACAACAGAGTAAAATTCAGTGGTGAAAATTTAATGGTTTAGGTTATATCAAAAGCAATGTTACAAGAAAATTGCTAAAAAAAATCAATGGAACACTGAACAGCAAAAAGTATATTGCATTACTAAAGTAGAAATGTGTTAAAAGTTCTTACTGAATATGTATGTCAATCTTTAGATAAGAACAGTGAAACTTGGGTGTTGGTTTAAATATTTAAAAACAGTTTGGCATGTTGGCAAATTTGAAGAACAATGACGTCCCTAGATTAATATTCAACTTGATCTAATCCTTAATAGATCATGCAATGAAAGTCATGTCGAACGACCATTCTTCTAGATCCTTCCTTTCAAATTAATGTGTATTTTAGTAGGGAGGGGTTTCCCCAACAGGACTCTTTTCTTAACTCTACATTGTTTCATATTTAATCAATGATCTTTCAAGATGACATCTTTTCCCAACTTGATATTAATACAAAAATAAATTTTAATGACAAAACTATTTTCTTCTGTCTTAATAGTAAGTCTGTTAAACTAAAACTAGTAGGAGATAAAAAAATAAATATTTCCAATCAGTTAACAGGGGTAAGAAATGTCTTTCAAATATTAGTGCCTCCAAACCAAAATTTGCTATCTTTTATTCCTTAGGTGGACAAGTTTTGCTTTCCATCAACATAGTTGATACTAATCAGCAGAAGAGCAACTCTTTTCATCTTAGGCTTGCATTTTTCATCAACATGAAGTAGATAACTATATCGAATCAATTGCTAGGTCTACTGCTAGGAATGATGGCTCATGCTTAAGTTTACCCTGCTATTTAGCCCATAGCTTGAGAGATAAATTTATGGTTTGCCTAAAGATAGTTGTATGAAAAACAACAGACCAGAGAGGAATTTACTTGCTGATTCCACTTTCTGAACCAATAACCATCAAGATATCCACACATTCTGTAAGTATCTACATGTAATATAATTATGTCATTTGTTTAATCCTAATTCATTTTCAGTTTTGTAATCCAAATGTGCATTGTGGTGCAATAGATATAGGCTCAGAATGGGAATTTGTTGCAGTCACTGATGCACAAATACCCCTGGGAAAGGTATGAATCCATCTCTTCTTCCTCAAGTTATGGGTTGAATAGCAGGACAGATTAGGTTCTGTAGCCTTGATTGGAAACCAGTCTGCTGCAGAAAGAAATAGCAGCCTACTGTGGAAAAATTTTCTGCCTAGTCAGTCATGGATTGAAAAATCACCCAAGCATGTATCATGTATGGCACTTAACTGATTGGACTGAATCCAAAAGCTGACTGAATAAAAATGTGCTTAAGAACTAAAAAAAAAGAGTTACTATATATTGTTTGCACATTAAACTTCTTATAAGTCATGGCCATTTCTTTTATCTATAACTGCATGTGGTATTCTTTTCTAAAAAGAAAAAAGTTCCAAAGTAGTGTGACAGGCAGAGGAGCCCTAAGTGACAGTGAAGCAGTAAATGTGTTGGAAGAAATTAAAATGAAACCAAAAGCTGTATTTTAGTGAGCTAATCAAACAGAAAGAAACAACACTCAAAGCTCAGGAGTGGGTTAATGAGAGATGATAACTTATTTTGGTCTAGTGCAAAGCAAGAAGATAGTGTTAGACAAAAATTGCATTAAAAAAGATCTTAATTTAAATGAATTTAAGAAAAGAAACTGTTAAAAAAAAATGGGAAGATATGATCAGAGTTCATAAATTCACATTTCCAAAAAGAAAATATAGAACAAAAAGAGAAAATGAACTGCTTATCAAAATGTTGACTTACCTCAAAAAATATTCACAAGCTGGCTTTAAATCTTTCAGGTTTATTACTCGTGATACACCTCTGGAGAGAAAGGAGGGAAAAAACAAGTTAATAAGTAAATAAGACGTTTTGGAAAACTGCAGGTTTGAAAATGAAGAGTAACAAAACATTAAAAATATACAAAGCAAAAACTCAACAGGAAAGCTATTTTCCAAAGACACAACAAAAAAAAAAAATAAATAAATAAATAAAATGGAGAGTAACTTGTTTTGAATGAAATAGAGAAACATCAAAATTATTAAGTTATCATATTCACTTAGGAGAATAAAACTTTTGAAATTTGGATAGAAGTTGTTAAATTCTAATATAAAGCCCAAATCACTTAACAGAATAATTACAGATACTCATGTAACTTGAATAAAATGTGAACCATGGATGGTTGATTAATATATTTAAAATCTGGAATAATGGACACACTGTCCAGCAATAGATAATAACGTGTGTGTGTGTGAGAGAGAGAGAGAGAGAGATGTAAGTGAAAAAGTTATATCTGAATAGGTTATCTTATTTCTGCAGAGAATATACTGAAGAAATAAAAGAAATCAATGGCTCAATGCAATCCATGTCAGGCTGATTGGATTTTAAGATGAAGTTGTGCATTAAGAAGAAAATGCAGATAAATTTATTGATCAGTTAACGACCTGGATTATTAAAGAGATGAGGCCATGCAGAGTCAGCTTCTAGAAGATCAGAACAAACTGTTTGATAACACCACATGCATTCATATACAATAATGCTCTCTCCCACAGCAGAATCTCCATAAATGGACATAATTTACTTTCTACAAAAATGTTGCATATCAATCTATACATGAACATATTCATACACATACATAAATAAGCATTTGATCCTATGCATACACAATTTAACATCACTTTAAGAGGACTGCACTGACAGACACACAAGTGAAGTGATAAAAAATGTTTACTGTTCTTAAATTTAAAAAAAATTTAAGTATATAATCTATTTAATTTAAAAACAAAACACATACATGAATTTTTTAAAATTTATATATATATATATATATATATATATATATATATACTAACAAAATAGTAAGATCGTCAAGACCTATATATATATATATATATATATAAATAAAATTATATATATATAAATAAAAGTGGTTAATACTAATGGTAGTACAACCACATTTCACTGCCTTATGATGGTGTATTAAACACCGAAAACTTATAGCTAATAACTTGCAATATACTGTGTATATATACACACAAATATAAAATCATAATTAAACTGAAAATGATGAAATCCTGAAAGTGGCCTTTTTGAATCATTCTGTCTTTGAGGCATGTCATAGTTAAAAGTTCAAAAGGAAACTTATTTTTGTTTTGTTTTACTTAGATATAGACAAACAATTTTTTATTTATACTGTCTCATAGGTTCATATATTTTGCAAAACTTAGCATTCAAAATCTGTATTATACTTGTATAAAATTTCTGCAAACTGACCAATATTTGGAATGGGTTTTGTTTTTGACAACAAAACAGTTTACAAAAATCATTCATTTGAATGAGACATTAGAAACTGATTCCACCAAAGAACCTCAATTTAAAACCATTTTGTTATACTTGAAATGTATTAATAAAGCATAGCACTTATTTTTTTAATAATTTTACATATAATTGCTAAAGAATATAACATGTTAACCTTATTGCAACAAAAAGAATCAAGATTATTAAAACTCTTAACACATTGGCTCTTACATAACCCACCAGAGTGTTGTAGCAGTATACCTGCAAGGTCCACATGATCCTCTTCCAATTACTTTTCTATGATGATTATTGGGAACTAGATGCTATGATTGATTACTTATCAGATCATGGTACACCAGAAGCATATTTTTCCTTAAAAAAAAAAAAAATACTTTTTGTTTTGGTCTTATTTTGTTTTCCTTTTAGAACTTCTACTGTTGTTTTTTTGGGGACATTTTTTGATTTTTGCATACACAGAGCTGTACCATGCATTCATGTGGGTTGTGTAGGATGCTGTGTTGCAAAACAAACTTAGGTACCAAATGACGGAGTTGGATCATGGGTAATAAATACTATCTATGATATCATTTCCTCATATATGAAACAATGTTAAGAAAGTTGCTTGTACCAAAATTAATTAGGAAATGTTTGGACTCTGGAACAGCAAGAGAAATGAGGTATGGAGCCAATGATTAAAAAAAAAACAAAAAAAAACATGATTCTAACTTCAAGAATTATCATATTAGAACATGTCACACTCCCATGAACTCAAAATATAACAGGAATTTGTTAAAATTATGAGAAATGATTATGAGAACTTACGTATATACAAGCTTGTACTTAGATTCTCGTCCCTTTTCTGATAACAGCAGTTCATATATAAAGTCATATTCATTCTCACCACAGTCTGGTGGTGTCAGGTCAATTGAGGCACTTCTGGATTCCACTTCCTTCACCTTAAAATAAAGAAGTTGACAAATCTTAAGAGAAAACAGGGCACTGAAATCATTAAAATAAAAAGTTTCCTAAAATAATGTGGTGTGGAGCGACTATCTCCCATCCGCCGGGTCCCCAGGTGGCGGATCGGGGAATGACCTCCAGATACTGGAGGTTAGCTGTGAATATTCAATAAGCAGTCCCGGACCAACTAGCAGGCTACTCTGAGGGTGTGTGTGGGGTATGCTCTGGTCAGGTGTACTTCCTTAAAATGCATACAGATACCTGTTGTAAAAGCTAGTCTCAAAAAACCCGGTTGAGTGGGGTCTGTTGACCTTGGTTGGTAACTCACATTGTGTTGATCACGAATAAATAGCGTTTGGACGCTAGTGGAGATGACAACTCTGCAGATTTAGAGGAGTAAACCTCGATAAACTATCCTGCTATTTCCTTGGGTAGCAGTAGTCCATGTGGCGCCCAATGTAAGAGTGGTAGCGGTTCAGAGAAGAGCATGGTTGTGTGGATGACCATCTACTTGGCAACGGACAAGCACATTGCTCCAGTTAGCAGTGAACTATGGTGAGATGGTGACTCGACAAATACCCATCCCCTTTGGAGGGGTTGGCGTTAGGAAGGGCATCCAGCTGTGAAAATTTTGCTTCAAATTTCATATGTCATGTCAAATACAGTTATAGTTAGTAATAACAGGACCAGAACTAATAGCGAAGGTATCGTTTGTGTTTGGATGGGTCACTCTGTTGTGGGTCCCATCAGACCGTTAACGAACATCAGACTTGGACAGCATGGCAGAACTTCCAACCCTCGGACACAGGGAAAAAGGGAAGTAAAATCAGAGAGAAGAAGGAGGAGGAGAAAACATTTTTACTAATATTGGTTATAAATTCTAACTTCAATCTGTAATAATTCATTGAAATATATGATTTTCTTTTATAAAATACAAAGTAGTATTAACTTTTTGTAATGTATTATATGAAACTGCCTAAAGTTAAATTATTTATCATTGTTATGCTGGTTCAAGTAGTCACAAAATAATGCGCTATATTTTATTAGAAAATGGTATTATCTACAACATTTTAAGAAAAGTCATTAACATTTGCTTGGAAAACTGAGCTCATATTTTACTCATAATGTTTCACACAATCCATTCCTTGGAAATATTGGGAATGCTGGGTACTATAAACAAACCTCTTACAATCTGAAATATGTTTCGACTTTAAATAATTTACAAAACGTTGAGAAACTGTAAAAAGCAAATCAATCAATTATTATAAATATAATTTATAAGAAAAGAGAGCGGGGGTTCTTTTTTGTTGTGAAATATACAGCTGAAAGAAGAGTGTCTAATGGATCACTTGAAATACTGTAACAACATCTAAAAAAAAAAAAGGACGATAAATTGTCCAAACAAAAGCTGGAGTGATGAAGAAGTACTTTTAAATGATCTGTTGGAGCTTCTATATTTCTTCTCTTCTTTCTTTAAATAAATGTAAATTTCCATTCAATTTATGTGAAACATGCAGATATAACTTATTTCCTGATATCTTTATTACTTCTCTTCCTGGGATTTTAAGGTTATAGCAAAAATGTAATGGAAGACTTCATGCCAGAAAATTATAATCTATTATTATATTAAAAATATAGACCTATTTATTTTATTTTTGCAGGTACAAGAAGTAACTTAATCAGTAATATTTAAGGGGAACAGTTTATCAAATTAACAAATAAATGATATGGTGTACTCTTAAAGCTGAGATATGAAACAAAATTAAAAAATGAGAAAGTTCTTCAAAGAAGTTCTGAAAGTTGATTTGAAATCCTTTGACATCAACCTTAGCTTGCGGGGGGAAGGAGAACTTCTGAATAACTTCAATCATAAAATAAAAACTAAGAGAACTTCTGCAGAAAAAGAATTATATATGAGAGTAAGAAGGTAAATGAGAATTATCATATTAAACTGAAATCATTTGCCATTAAAATAGTCAAAAAACATTAAAAACAAAAAATACAAAATAAGGAAGAGAGAAAAATATAACAAAGGTCAATGCAATTGGGGGCGGGGAGAGAATGAAGCTTCAAGTAGATACCAATTCCATAAAATATTGTAGAAAAAAATTATTGCTCTGGTCAAAAAGTAGGCATTTTTGCAATCTCACATTTGAACAGGAACTATTCTTAAAGAGATAACAGTTTTGAAACATTACTAACAACAGAAAATATGAGACCACAGAGAAATTTTTAAAATCTGAAAATGAAACTTAATTTTCTGATATTGATTGCAATTGGCATGAAATTCTGCTGTATTTTGTTTTACCTATAATCTGATACAAATGTCATTCTTATAAAATACACAAATAATGTACAAAATAACTGCTTTATAATAATTGTCTTCAGATTTTCTCTGTAGTGTACATATCAAGTGTTGCTTATCTTAAAATATTTCCAAAGCACTTAGAGCAGAGAAATGGCTTGAAAAAATGCTTACATTTTTTTTTCAAGTGTTATCTTAAACCAACAGTTTAAAGTATAAGAAAAAATTTACTTTATTACTTTTATAATTTTAGAAAGAGAATCATATGTAAGTATTTAAGTCAGGAATAGCAGCCTGCATAAAATGATATTCAGAGCATAAAGTTCCATTGGATATTTGTAGACATGCAGAAGAGGTCAGGGTTTTAAAATCTGAGGTATCAAGTGAATAAACATTGAAAAGTTGGCAAGAAAAATAAATCAGAGAGTAGGGGATTTAGAAGAAAAACAAGTTTCAATTTAATAAGAGATAAAATCTTAAGAATTTTAAAAGAAATTAAATCTGCTATCAATTTTATTTGAGGAAAAACCTTTCTTTCAAACGACAGTCTTACGAAAAAAAAAGTAATGAGATAGAAAGGTAGAAAAAATGGTGAAGAAAAGTTTTGGGAGAATAACAGTGTATTAAGCGAAAGTAAGGGTGAAAAAACAAAGGATTCAGAGTATAACAATGCAAAATATAAGAGGAGAAAATGAAAAAAGAAAAGTTAGAGATTAACAAGTAAAATAGAAATGAAAATACATTGTGAGAGAGAAAGGATGAGTTCAAAGAGATACTGAAAAGATGTGAAGCATATTAAAAGATTAAATAATAGAAATTATACAGGATTAGTAGTTTTGGTATTTAAAAATTTACTTATTCTTTAAGCTTACCTGACATTGGGGGACGATTTGCTTAAATATCTCTTCTGTTAACTGAAAGAAGAAAATTAGACTTTGCTATATTAACTGGAAAAGAAATTCATGAGGCATATCTTCAATTGTATAGAATATAACATTCAACTTATAACTATGAATTAACAATTCCACACAAAATTACTATTAAGAAAATCTAATCCTGATAGAAATTGACTTAATACATTTATTTTGTAATCGTTTTACCCCAAGCAAGGCAGTACTACCACTGGTGCATAGAGGTTTACAGTGAGAGAGGAAAAAATAAACAAAAAAAAGAAAAAGAAAAAAAAAGAAAAAAAAGAAAACAAAAACAAAAAAGGTACAAGAAAGATGAGAATGAAGAAGATAGTACATGGTAATTGACATTGCACTTAAACTTTTGGAGATTGTATCTATCAAGGAAGCAAGTATATGAAAGGGAGTTCCACAAGCAGGAAGTGCAAGAAAAGAAACTATTAGAGTAGAAGTGGTGGTTACATTTAGCTATTTTGACAATACATATGAGTGTGTATCACAGATACATCCAGTTTTATTAAAGTTTTAAAAGTAGTGAAAGATATTTATGGTTGATCACATTGCAAAAGGTATATTAAGAAAAGTTAAATTTTCAAGATTTACTAAGTTTTATTTGACATTGACACAAAAAGATTTTTCTTTTAAAGATTTCAGTAGTTTGCCAGGAAAAATGACATAGCAATTTATATTTTATTACAAAATTGAGGTATAATTGACACCTAATTTGGCCTTAAAATACAAGACAATACTGGAAACTTATTAACTCAATCCACTTTCCAAAATCTGAAAAGTTAAATATCAGAATTTGTTTTAATTTCTTCTTGATGGAGCCCAATACTTCAGCCCTCACATATATTAAAATATTTTAGCTCTAATAATTTCTTTCAAGTTTTGGTGCTGAATGAGTATTATTTTTTAAAAACTGTTTTTGTAAGACAAGTGCATAGTCATACAACAACAAAAAGTTTTTAAAATTCTGGTCATGCACACAGTAAAGGTTAATATAATAAGAGCTTTTGTCTATGTAAGTATGAATATATACATACACAAATACACTCAGCCCTATCACTGCTTGAGTGAGTCATTTCCTATCTGAGATACTAGCATTGAAAAGTGGGGGCGTGAAAAACACCCTTCTCCTCAAGTATCTATTGTATTTCTAGTATATTTTAAAATGTTATCAATAAATTTAGTGCAAAACAAATAAAACATTCTGAAACTATAAGTATTATAACTAATTTTATATACTTATAATTGGTTATATAATCTTGGCTTGACAATTAAATGAATAAATTTCAGGTTACACTTTCTGCAAATATTACAGTATTAAAAAGGTGAAAGTGGTTTAATTTGAAGACATTGAAAACATTCCACAGTGCAATAAGATTTTCAATGACACAAATTACATTTTTTTTACTTAATAGCTCTATACATTGTTCAGACTGTTATCCTCATCTTTGTGGCCATATTCACAACATTTTGACTGTTGTACACTTCAGCCATCTTCATGTGTTTGCAATATTGAACCAAACCCTTTTTGTCCACTCAGGTAGAATTCTTTAAAATTCTCTTGGTTGGGCCAAAATCTTTTTGGCCCCAACCTAATTAAAATGGCCAGTTGATAAAAGTGTTAGTTGAACCCAGTGATTTAACCCAAAGAATTGTGAGTTCAACACCTGGGTACAGCAGAGATGATCAAAAACTTAGAGAGTTGAGTTAAAAGGGAGATATGTGATACTGAAATATCTGGAAGAAGCATGGAACGTGAAACTAGAACATTCTACCCTAGGGTTAAGTTCAAAATTTCAAATATCTGAATAGGCAGAGTGTACAACAATGAAAAACATCATGAATATGTCAACAAAGATGAGGACAATAGCCTGGACAATGTAAATAATGTAAATAAGTACAATAACTCATCTAAAAAATATAGACAGATGTTAATAGCTACAATTGATCTCTCGCTCTGATTTGAGTTTAACAAATGGGATAGAAATTTTAAATTATAACTAATTATAAATAAAAAATACAAAGATAAAGACAGTATGACAAAATAATCCTTTCCTATACCTGCAATATCTGAAAAAACATTTTTATGCACATTTACAATGACAAAACATTTGAAATTCAAATGAAAAAAATCACACACACACACACACATATATATATATATATAAAGACAGAGAGAGAGAAAGAGAGAGAGAGGGACATGTGTACACAATTCATTCTATAAAAGAATTCCACTATTTTTAAAGCAGATAGAGACAATCACAAGCAGTTCTTATACTATATGGCTATGAGTGTGGTTTTATCTGAATAGTCTATTATTGCCATAGTACAAATTATTTAAGAGACTAATGTGAAAGTTGTAG
The DNA here is from genome assembly GCA_037127315.1 of Ascarosepion bandense. NCBI lineage: Eukaryota > Metazoa > Mollusca > Cephalopoda > Sepiida > Sepiidae > Ascarosepion > Ascarosepion bandense. The sequence continues at coordinate 704,929 of JBBBDQ010001346.1, read as the reverse complement.
ACAAGCAAGCAGGTATACTGGCAATAAAATGCATGCATCCCTCCAATTTACAAGCATTCACTGAACACACAGGAACAACATCATGAGGAACAATTTATGAAACACTCCTCAAAATGCTAGATAATATATTTGTCTGAAAATATCAAATATGGTTTACTAACAAAGCTCTTTAAGCACTAAATAATACTTTAATTGCAGAATTTATCTTTAGTCTGAGTTTGAATATGCTTACATAACATGAGTTATCGGCAGAGACTTTATCATTTTTATTAGATCAAGTGTAATTGCCTCAAATGAGTGGATAGATAAAAATAGCACATGAACACACACTAAAAACAAATGATCATTCTTTCACAAATAACTTCTAACTCATATATGATAAAATATAGTGTTAAGTTAGGCTATATTTATAGGGTAAAAATGCTCATATCCAGGATAGAGTGTATGTAAATATAAGCAGTGTGGACACAGTGCAACACCAAATACTGACAATCTATTTCATGCTTAAATGCAATTTTTTGGTTCTGAAGATTATAGTTAAAGACTGTCACCACACTGCTTATATATATATATATAAATAAAACATCTATCAGTGTTGAGACAGCTGGAACTTGGTACTACAAATACTCTTAGAAAGAAACTATCTCAGCAATGAATGGTTTGTTTAGTACATATTTTCATGGAATATAAACAAAATCTAATCATCCATTTCTAAATTCAAGAATTGAGAAGAAATTGCCTTTTGATGTTCATATAATAACATATTCTTGCCTCATAAAATCCTAGATTCTGTAGAAACATTAGAAAATTTACAAGCATCTTATGTTGGATAAAATATCATCAATTGGTATAAACTATAAATCTCATTTATCTATAATTTTAATGCTAATTTATAATATAAAAAAAATGAATAAATGAAATACTTTCGCAAACTTTTAAAGGAAGCTAGTTTTGTTCTGTCATTGATAAACAAAACAATTTTTTTTATTTCTTTTATTGAATGTTTATCTAAACTGAAAATGAACAGAAAGAAAATGAAAACAAAAATATATTTGCTAATATAGCATTCACATTTACTTTTGTAAAAAACAAGAAAAGAAAAATGGAAAAGAAAAGTGATTGCTAAGATAGGTGGAAGTATAGACTTGAAGCACATCAGCTGAGAGTTTATACATTGTATAACATTGTTTCAATAATAAATTGTATGAAAGTTTTTCTACCTTTATTTACTTTGTTTTCCAGAGATCCTCCCTTCCCTTGTATTTGAATCGTTGCCTAATTTACATCACAGCACTTCCTATTCTTTGTCCTGCTAATATATTCTTAGAAAATCTATATTTCTCAAGAGTTAAAAATATAAAACACTAATTTTGGTGTTCAATCATAATTTACTTGAAACCTTTAAATAATAGTTTCAATGTTCACTTTTAATCTGTAAACACAGATCAAATTTCATAATTTCTGAATCTGTACACAATGATCATACATTATTACTTTATGACTGTATAGTGTCATTTATATTTCAATTCTGTGCTGAGAGAATGTTAGCAGCCACCAATTGTTTTCCTTCCGTTAGAAGAGAAAGAATTGATTAATAATGATCATTATCAGATTGTTCTGTGTAATATAATAGTTACCAGTATAGAAAACAGAATTGGTAGTCTTAGTTTTTGGCTGAAACTGTTTGTTCCTAATTGTCTCAGTACAAAATGTAAAACTTTTAGGAATCATGAGTGTACATTTCCCTATACTATCACACTACTAGACATCTTGATTGAATGTCTCATTAGTCACATGCTACTATGTTTGATGAAGTAAGTACTTGAGTAAATTACTCTTCCATAACTATCTTACTTGCACAGGCAGCCACAGAAAAAAAATCCTATCCATATAATCAACCATGACAAGAGCCAATTATAATATAAGCTCCTTGTATAATCCTGGTATATATAAATTTATTTATATAGATTCTGAGGTTTTGTCATTTAATTTCAATAGAAACAAGGCATATATATATGGCAGTTGAAATATATTATAAGAAAAAGATTAATGCACACCAATTAGATATGAAATGAATAGAAGAAAAAAAAGTTTCATAAATTTGAGTAAATTTATCAAGGACATGTTATAAAATTGTTTCCAGTGGCTAGATGTAACCACAAGTTCTATGCTAAGTTTATTTTCCTATACTTCTCAATTGTGGAGTTCTTCTGGGTTATTGCTTTTCAGTCTTAAAAAATTTAAATGCAATGTCAATCATTATCTTCTGCCCTCTTAAATACTGTTCTTTTATTATTCTCACTTAGTTTTTTTTTACATTCACAGTCAGTAATCTCATAACATTTTAGTGGCTTTGTTGCCTTGCTTGGGGCTGTAGTGATTAAAAACATACTTCCTTTTTTAATCCTTTTATTCTAATTGTTTCATAGTTACAGATGAAGTAATAAATAGCTTTTTGTTAGAATAAAAAATACCTTTGACTCTTGCAAAATGGACATTGGTTGTTGAAGCATCTTTCTTTCATCTTCTTGTTCAGCACCATTTTCTGTTGAAGATATGGTTGTATTTGTGGCCATATTGTTCTGATGGTGGACATCACCATTCACTGATATAGTTACTGAAAAACAACAAGAAACACATTTTGAGAAACTTTTAAAAAAACACATTTAGATTCCTACTGATCTTTAATAATGATGACCCTCAACTCAACAGAAAACTAGCTACCTTTGTGGCTTAAAAAGTATTGCAATAATTTAAATAGTTTCTTAAAATTTCAATTTGAATTTAATTGCAAGAAACTAAAACATGCTGGGGTACTAAAAATTTCTGAAGCTAACAAAAATATATTGGGAAGTAAGTTAAACCAATAACTTTCCTGCACAACTTTGCACATCTTATAAAAAATAAAAATGGTGTTTTTGGTTACTAAAGCAGGTATCAGAGTTAATTTTTATGCTGTCCAACATTACTTATATTTAGGAGTATTTCATGAAATAGTAGAAGAGGAGTATCTGAAAATAAAACATTTTTTTTATGTAATAATTAATAATAAATATTCATTGCTCTATTTTTATATTGAGCACTGTTTTAAATTAATGTTTTTAATGTTGTAATTATTTTCTTCATTCTTATTCATTTGGATATATATATATATATGTGTGTGTGTGTGTTCAGTTGTGATAGATTTGGGTACCAAGATTGTTGCTTTTTCAGTAGTTTTACTGATAAAAGGCACTTTGGCAAGCAGGTTTTTATAGCAAAATGCTTGATGAGTGGAGATAGAGCATTGATAGTTTTAGTATAAAGAATTTGTCACTTTAACTGAGCAGGTTCATGGCAACTTCTAAGTTTTGTGAGAACATTGTTATGATGTTTTTACTTATTGGAACTGTTTTTTTCCTGCTTATATGTATATGTGTGTGTGTGTGTGTGTGCTCTACAAATTTTACTGAAATCTGATTAGTAAAATCTGGGTAGTTTTTGGTTTTCTAAAACTATTCTCATTCAAATTATTATGTTACACTGTTTTAGACAGAGTTAAAACAATTTTTCAAAAATTAATATCTCCAGTTCTACATTGTGAGCACAAATTTGATACCAGATTTCTATCCCAGTTTTTCTTTTCACTAATAGCACAAAAATATGATACAAATTCCAAAGGTTTTTTTTTCATCACACACCACTTTTTCATCAATTTATGACATCTAGTGATTATTTCATGGGCCCCAAATAAGTCAAAATATAAATTAGTTATCAAAATATATATTAATGCAGTAACAGAATTTTCTGCATTATATTTACTACTCATTTTATTTATTCGACAAACAAACTGAATTGACTAATAGATTCTGAATTTGGTACCTAAAATCCTTAAAAGATACAAAAAACTCCTATTGCCAATTAAAACCTGAGCACAATGCTTAAAAAAAAAGTGTGTGTGTGTTGGTGGTGGGGGAAAGAGTTATAAAAGGGTGTTGCTTTGCTAACTCCATAATGACTTGCAATCTACCTAGCCTAAGGCTGGGAGGCAGTTAGTTTTCCATGGTATGGCCATCAGAGTTATGTTACATACATGAAAGATGATCCTGCAGAGCCAACAAATTCTTATAAAAGCCAAGAAGTTCAACATTAATTAGAATGTTGGTGTGTGTGTGTGTGTGTGTGGTCAAGAGTTCATAATTGTAACAATGAGCACAGGATATGTTAAATGAATCTGTTAATTTATTTAAGAACCTGGTACCACCAGAAACTTAAACCAAAGCACCCACCTATATTTATCTGACTAAAGGAAGAGAAACAAAGCTTGTTAAATGTATTTCAATCAACTTTTAATAAGCAACAGAAAAAACTGAAAAGTGAACAAAATAATCAAGTTAAATCTTTAGCATAATGAATAAAAAAAGAAAAAAACATTCTTAAATAATTTTCAATTATTTTCAAATACTAGTGACTTCATTTCAGTGGTGGTAAAATTATTTTTTTTAATTTTTAACAACAAAATAATAAAGACAATTTGAATTGTAAGCTTCCCAAAATATATTTGGAGCAAAAGTATTCAATTACTTTTTACTGCAAAAGACACTAAATTTCCTATACTAATCTCTGGCCTAGTCACTGACAAAGAAAAACAAGATTTTAACCAAAATTTTGAATGTGCCAGAAATACTTTTGTCTTTCTTCTAGTAAAATTTTGGAGGTACCTTTTATATATAATCTTTTTGCTCATGAGTAGCACAACACAAGGCATCATGCATGAAACTCAAGAGTTGTGCTACTAGTGAGGAAAGAAAGTGGATATTATCAAATAAATTATAGCTCTGTATACATTCAGCACTACTTTATTAGCACCAATTCTCAATGTTCAATATTTTATATTTATATATAAATAGATACAGAACAAATAATTTTATTTCAAATTTTGTTAGATAACAGTCATATTAGACATAAAAATAACTCAAACAAAAACTCTATTGATGCCCATAGTAAGTCTAACAATTGTATAAAACATAGTAGTTTAAGGTTCCATAACCATAAATTTTGATAGTGCTAAATGGCTGTAAATATTAGCTGTTATTTGCAAGCTTTTTTTAAGTAGCAATGAATTAAACTCAAAAAGCTGATATAATAAGTATGTAATAGGTATGTAAAAGAAAGCTAATAATTGTGAATGCTTACATATTTACTTTATATAAAAATCAACATCATATAATTATACTTCTATATTTAGTGATGTCACATCTCAAAAATAATTACTTATATGACACAACAAATACCAAGATGGAAGGAAAAAAAAGATGTAAAATTTTGACATGCTCACACATACATAAATTAAAGCGAGTCTGTTTGGGATATCAGGAAGAAATAAACACAAATTAGCAGTTTTTCTGGTTGTAAAGGAGAATAATGAAAGGGGATAGAAAGTGGGAAGATCTGCTGCTATTGCTGAACTTTCTGATTCTACTCATTAATTTGCATGCATTTAATCCTGGTTTGTCTTTTGTTTTAAGTTTCTTTCTGTTTTCTTGGATTGCCTTCAGGCACCTGTCATGTTACCTAATCAAAACTGTCATCACACAAATGGTTGAAATAAAGTTCTTGGCATCAGAGAGAGAGAAAGAAATATAGTTAAATTTGACCAGACAAGTACAAAATGTTTTCTTTCCATTTTAACCAAATAAGATTAAATTAGATTCATAATTTGACAAAGCAAGCAAGCCTTGAATCTGATTGTACTACTGTTCAATCTTAGGAAGTGAGAAAATACAAACTTCAAGAAATACAATTTTAAAACTGATGACAGGTTTACCTTTAAGTTTTTCTAGAAATGTTTCTTAAAGAAACATGCTTCTGCTATATAAACCAACCAACACAAAAATAAATAAATCATGGTGCTGTTGATCAAACCCTGAATCAAGTGAATAGTCATATGCATTCCAGCAGGATTCTACTTTCTTACATATTGTCTATGATTGGCAGGGCAAAACGTTTTTTTACAATTATGTCATCTTCAACACATCATCTAAGTTGAATCCTGCAGATTAATATGGCTGGAATGTCATTGAGAGGGAAACCAACCAACTGTGCTAAATGACAAAGAATCAGTGATAGTCAACATTTACAAGAACCACGTAATATGAGCAAGAAGTTCCTTCCATGCTTGAAGGTGGTTTTATTAAATAATCTTTTTTTCTCAGCTGAACATGTATATCAATCTGGGGAGAAAAATGTATCAATTTTTTTTTCTAAAGAATACCTTTGTTTTTCTTTAGTACATTTGTTCCTAATTGCCTGATACAGCCTACAGACTGATAACAATGCCTTTAACACTTATCCAATATTGTATCACTGGCTTTTAGGAATCAAATTTAATTTTTACTAGCTATATAAACTAATAAAAATAAAATCGACACACTTGTGTGTGTGTGTGTGTATATATATATATATATATATATATATATAATCTCACATTATGAAAATATTTACATACTATTATGAAAAGGATATTTTACATATCTATAAATTGTGGTAGATTTATAATGTGGCAAAAATTTTATTGCATTCTCCAAGTGTGTTGTAATTAAACATCTGCAGAATTTGTGAAGACAGCTGCTTTGTATTAGTTTAATGACAAGATTATAAAGACAATACAAATGTGAAATGTATGCTCCATGTTCTGAAACTAGTTTTAGAAGTTGTTTATGCATTGATATTTTTGAGCTGTATTTGTATGAAAAATATTGCTACAACATTCTCTTTGGCTGATAGCATTCTACCAGTAATAGTAAAATGTTTATTGTATATAATCTTGATAAAATATGAAATACTGTGTTTTATATATATATATATATATATAAAATTGTGTATTTGGGCAGTAATCTCTTTACTGCAGGTTTCATTAAAAATGACAGACAAGGTATTATGGTTAAGTTTTTTCATGTAATTTTTCATTTTTCTTTTCTTTTCAGAACCTAAATTATACAAAAATTGTCCAAATGTCTTGTTTTTCTGAGCAATTTTTGGCTATACTTTTAGCCATTATCAAGGATGGATTTTATTTTACAAGTAACTGAATATGTGTAGTGTTATGTATGTTTGTAGAGTCGTTTGTACATTTATATTCTGAAGATGGTAAGTACATTGTTGACATGTTTATATTTGATATTATTGAGTGTTGTTTTTAACTAATAATGCTTCCATTACTTTTACCCCTTTTTTGGATATGGATGATGCTATGATATTTGGGGTGTCAACAAGTATGTTATGGACAATTTTTATATAATTTATGTTCTGAAAGAAAAAAATCATGGGATCACATGAAAAATTACATAAAACCTTAACTATAATTCCATGTCTGTCATTTTTAATGAAGCACACACACACAAATATATATAAATAAAAAAGAATGGATTTTATTTTTTTAAATCTGACATTTTTATTATTATTATTTTTTTAATTGTATCACCCTGAGCAAGGTGGTAATGCCACTGATGTGCAGGGGGCTACATAATAGTGAAAAGATCTGAAAAGAGAAAGCCGGAAACCACATCCTAAACAGGGAACAAAGGACAAGCCTCTTAACCTGTTCAATAGACGTGGGTGGAGTGTGAACCAAGTGATAAATAGATCTATCTACTCCAATTGAAAAAAAAAAGTGAGAAGATTGGAAAAGAGAAAACCAGAAACCGCATCCTAAACAGGAAACAAGGGATGAGCCTCTTCACCTGTTCAATAGATGTGGGTGGAGTGTAAACCGGGCGATAGTTTAGTCTATAAAACATTTTTAGTGGATACCCATATCTGAGTAGACTATATAATATTTTAAAAAGTAGTTATTTAATCTATCGGCCTGTACACTCAAAAAACTTATTAAACAAAAAAGTACCTTCCAGCAGGATTCAAACGTGTGTAGGAGAAACCCCTGTCTGATCCAGTGTGCTTTAATCACTCAGTTATGAAGAGGCTTCACAATCTCTTCATAACCAAGCAAATTTCTATTTACCTTTAAAGCGATTTATTTTGTTCGAATTTTCTCAAAAAGCATATTTGTTCAGTTTTATATCTGAAATGTAAACAAATCAAATTCTAATGAATTAAAGTATTTTTTTTTTAATCAGGCATATTTTTATTACTTCAAGTGAGTGTAGAGGCCACCAGATGCAATAAATACTGTTTAAAATAAACTTTCAGCAGTATATTTTACAGTAAGAAAATTCTAAAAGTTGAGAAAATTTAATATATGGAACACACTTTAAAAGCTTCATATTGCTTTTATTTTGTGGAACAATATTCAGTAAAAAAAAAAATTAGTATTCAAATAAATAACCTGATATGATGAGGGTAGGTAAAAAGTCCTTAGTCCTCTTTAATTATGAAAAATTATTTTTTTTTTTTTGTAAGGAAGGAAGGTCTTTTTGATCAGGCCAAGAGTTTTCTGCACCCCAATATACACACATTAACAGAAAAAAAAAAGAATAAGTGGGATTATAATAAATGTTTGGTTACACACTCTTGTCAATTTATCAACATAACTAAGTTTTGTATGTAGACAATAGGGTCAAATTTAAAGCGGAATTTATTGCTGCCATTTACAATAGATTACCCTTTTGAAATAAAATGCTGAAAAACCTGTAAAACACTTTTTGTTTCATAATACAGTGAGAGAAATTCATTAGATAGACACTGAATTCATAAAAAAAGATTAATTTTTTTTTAATCAATTTAAGTAGATTAAAATCACAAACTAAATCAACATAATACATAGCCCATTGAACCTTGAGACCTGGCCATTTGCTGATACACAATTCCTGGAGATTTTGAGTACATTTCACCATTTCAGAACAGCAAATGGCTGGTAAAAAGGTACTTATATGATCAATTTTATTCTACTTACATGTCAGGCTGTGTAATTCTTTTCAGCAATTAGATGCTAAGTGTTGTGCTGGTAAACTAATGCCATGGATTAGGCAATGTAAACTAATACAGTTAAATTAATTTACATCTGGGGAATAAGGACTTCAGATACAATAAGGACTTCAAACAAAAAAATCATTGTCAAAAATACTTGAACATATGACTTGAGGGTTAAAAGAAAAACAAAGCAATCTGATTTTCATTCTCTGATCAGAATCTGACTAATCACTTAAGTTAATGACTTATTCTTAAAATAATTTTGATAAATACTATCATTATAAAATAGGTGAAACAAAAATATAGTAAATGTTTGTTGATATGAATCTTATCAGCTCTTAATAAAAAACTGTGGGTTATTACACCTCTAAGACTTCTAAGGCTTATCTAAAATGCATCCAACTAATTTGAATCTCTTAAGATCTTGTTAATGTGGCTTGGATGTAACCTGGCAAGCAATTAGATAGGACCTTATTGCACATTCATGAAGAGATACTACCCAATAGGGTTACTCTGTTGAGAGTGCATGTTTGAATAAGCTTGTGTATAATTGCTTTCATTATGTCAATGTACCTATTCATCATCTTGTTAATTAATACATCACATTACTCATGTGTCATTCCCTCTGCAGTTCAGATTTGGTTTCTTGTGTTTTCTGGTTACTACTGTTGAAAGGGAGAAGATTTATGATTGTAAACATGATTAAGGCAATTGATGCTGGCCTGAAATAGGATGCAATGATAAGAGTATAAGGGAATACATTAAAAAAGGCAAAGGGTATAATCATCTTTGGTAAGCTAAGCAACATTTTCGTTAATATTTATGACTACATATTTTCTGAAAAAATCCTCTGTGTGTGTGTGTGTGTGTGTGTGAATAAAAAATGTTGCCAGTTTGACATAACTATATTATCCATCTTATTTACAGACAGCACTAATTGTTTCAATAATGCATCAAAATGATTACTTCATTGATAAGGATCAAGAAAAAATTGAAATGAAAAGAGGGACAAATAATTGCCAAAATTAATAAGATTTTCAAGTACTAAGTTTCTTTCAAAAGCACAAGCTAAGTTTCTAACCCACATCATTTTCTCTTTGCATAGTCAGACATGACATTAAAAAAAAACCTTCATTATGTTACTGTAATCATTGAAGTTTTAACTATTGTCACCAGTTTTATTAAATAGAAACTTAAATGGGCTAGCAAACTTTTATTATATTCATTTATGAAAACAAATAATGAAAAGTATTGCTTCCTCAAATTAATTCATATATTAGTAAACTTAAGTTTGAAAACAAAGAATTAAAAGCTCAGCTTTATTACAAATGTGACCAGATTCCTCATTAGTAATGTATCTTTAAAAGATAAAATCATGTGCACAAACTTATAACAATGTGTGTTTTCTCTCAGAGATGGCTTGTTAATGAGAAATAGTGATATAAAAAAATTGATATTTACTCACACATAATGAGCAAGATTAAATAAAAGTATAGGATAGGGGAAAATAGAGTCAACTGTCAAACAATTTCAAGAAAAATATAATTTTATAATTAAAATATTGACATACAAGATAAAGCTGAGTTTTTATACTGAGAAACAAAAATACATATTTGTATTATTTTTAGATTGAGTTTTATGAGAAAAAGTTCACCACTAACAAATAAGTGTTTGTTATTAATGGACAATTTTTTTTATCTTTCTAACAAATTGTCAATTTCTCCCTATTAGCTTTTAATTACTAGATCAATCTGTCATGAATTCGCATTTAATACTTGTAGATTTACATATCTATTTTCGGTATTTTAAACAAATACTATTGCTATATTACTCAGAATTAATTTAATGGTAAAAGAGTGTATTTGTGCAACCAAACTTTTAAAACTAATGGAAAAATATTGTATAAAGTAAAACTTATATTCTTTAAAAAAGTATAGATATTTTTGAAACCAGAGTATAGCCTCATGTTTCATGCATTATAGAGACTAAATGAAATTTACTTGGTATAAAATAAATTCTTATCATAAATGAACAAAGGTTTTGGAAGATCAACAGTAATAAAATGTCAAGTATAATTTTATACAGATATCTATTTAATAAACCTGTTTTTTGCCACTTGTTATCTCACAAATGGAATGTATGATTTTCCACAAAGCCTTTTGCAGACAAAAATCATAATCTTGCAAGCCCCTACCACAAAAAAAATTTCCATAATTGGGTTCATTTTTTTCTCTCGATGGATTAAGGAAACAAATTATGCAAAGTTTATTCTTTGGGTGTTAACAGAAGGTTAAATAAGTGCACATCTTCTTGCAAACACTAAATTGACACATGCATGTGTACTTGATGATTAGAAAAGAAAAAAAATGTGTTAGAATAAATGTTTTAATTTATACTTGTATTTCTGATTACTATTTAGAAAATTAATCTGTCACTTCAGTGTTCCTGTAAATAGCAATTATAAAAAGCACGATATGCAAACTGGCACATATTTTTATAACAAATGCCAAGTTACATAATCACTTTTGTAATTTAAGCTGAATGTCCTTTTCCTTGAAATTCTATTTATAAACATTGTTGTAACATTCAATGTGAATGTTTTTTGAAATGCCCCAAGAGGAAGTAACAAATGCCACACAAAAACATGAAAGGCTAATGTCACATTGAGATCAAAATTCAATCTTTGTAGTGGAAAGTATAAAAGAAAAAAGAATTGTGTAAATCTGAATTGTCTCATTTTCCAGCAAGTTATATTACCATATTTTTGTTAGAATTTCCTTATTACAAATAAAACCAAGTATAGAACAGAAAGCCTCAAGTTCTAAGTTGTAAATAAGAAAAGATCAGAAATCTTGTATGAATTGACTATTAGAAAAACCTGTGCTCAGAGACAAAGATTAGTTAACATTAAAAAAAATTATGGCCGTCCACTTAAAAGATGATCATTTGCACAGGTCAGGTTTTGATAGAATATCTTAAGACAATTCTTTTGCACCTGAAAAATATACCACCTTTTAAAAAGCAGTTAATGCTAAAGAATATCAACTTAAATTCTTGTAAATTTAAATGAAAATGCATCTCGCATCTTATCTTGGCTTCAGCCACGTTCTTGACACTGTAATATAACTTCCCCATGACTTTTCTATAAATATTTTCATGGTAATTGTTCTGATAAACTTGCTTCTTTAGTATGTTGGCTTTATGGACTTTAAGTGCAGTACTAGATTGGCAGCTAGATCTCATTATTTTATAGTTAAACTAGATAGATATAACATAAGTTCTATACTAACAGTTTCTTTTCTTACACTTCTTACTTGTGGAACTATTTCCAGTCTTCAAAAGTTTAAATGCAATGTCAGAAAACATCCTTTGTCATCTTAATTCCTATTCTTTTATTGTCCTTACTCTTCAATAATATTTTCCTCTTTTCTCACATCCTTTCACACTCAGTAATCCTTTGCATCTTTGTAACTGTATTGCCTTGCGTGGACTGAAATGATTAAAAACAAATACCATGTCTAGAGAATCTGTTTCAGATTAATAACAAACCAATACTAAACCTGCACTGAAATCAATTATCTTATTATAGGAGAATATAAAGAGGAAAGATAAATGCATGCCAGTATTAATCAGTCACATTTCTCTCAGATCTCAGTTTATAACATCAATTGATAAGAGGAAATTATATTCTAAGTTTGTATCAGTAAAAGGTGACCAGAGACTGTACCAAGTAATGCATTTCGTACAAATATATAATATGAAATAATTATATTATAAACTTATTTATCTTGTAAACAGTTATCAACTACAATAGCAGCAAATAAATCATTGTGCATATTTTAGAAATAATTTTTAAGAAAAAAGGTTTGAGTATTGATAGAGAATGATAGAACAACATGATTAATAGTTATCAATACTTTGCAAGCTTAGTTCAGTACAAGACTAAACAGGGAAAGGAGATCAAAGAAGGTCAGGCTGTGTCACCCAAATGGAGAAAGGCCCTCTTGCTTGCCTTGCAAACAAATATATAATATATTTGCTTTAATTTGGATTAGAACACAAGACATTGCCAAGAGAAATCCCATTGTTTCAGCCATAAGGTAGGCTTAAATGCTGAATAGTTGTCCTGTATCCAGAGAGGTTATATAAGAACAATAGTAGTCAGACATTTAGGCAAGTAGATGTGATGAGTCATCAGCACAAGTGATGATCCAATCAATACATATACAGGCTCAACAATTGAAGGGTTGCTTCAGCTGCTGTTATGCACAAGATGCAACCAGCAAGTGTGCAGCATCACTATGGGATTGGCTCTCTTTGGCATCTTTGCCTGGCTGGGCAGAAGATTTGCAGTGAGACTAACTTGTATTAAAGTTACTATCCAGTAAGAGATACAGTAGCAAAGTGAGACAGATGAAGAGAAAGAAGAGGTAAACACAAGGAAATAGCAGAGAGAGAGAGAGAGAGAGAGAGAGAGAGAGAACAAAATAAATGAAAGAGAAAGAAATAAAAAAAAATTAAGAATAGACACTGATTTTCCACTACCTTACAAATTACAGAAAATGCTATTTGGAAATAAATTACAAAAAATACAGATAGTTTAGGCATTTATTTAGAAATTCAAAATTTCAACAATAAAAATATACTAACAAGAAGTCTTTATTTCCTGACACTGCAATATAAATCAGATAGTATTAAGCAACATTTCTTCCAACATTAGTAGAATTAATAGAATAGTGATAATAGTCGATAATCTATGATTGGTAAACAAGAGTTATTTTATAATCTTACATTTCAATATTTTATATAGGTTTATATATGTATACATAGAAAAAATTGCAGTGAAAGCAAACATTGAACAAATTATACTGAAATGACCCTTTAGTGTGGAAGAACATTTTCCAAACAACAGTTTTGCAACAAGCAATTAGAAAATTTCTAATTTGCTATTAATTTTGCCTAATTACATGTATCAAGTGCTACGAACAAGGTTTTTCTTTTTTTACATCATTCTATTGTATCAGTGTTAGAAAAAGAAATAAACTGATAAAAAGTATCATTTTTGCTTGCTATAACAAATATGAAAAATAACTTATGTGTCCAGGCAATGCAGAAACAGTCTTCTATATTCCAACAGAAATGTTTGTTCTTTAGCCTTGAAGTATAGCACCCCATGGTATAGTTATGAATGATGGTACCTTTGTTGGTTAAAAATTACAAAACTCAATAGATGGCAGCATACACTATACAGGGCATTGATTGTGTAGCATCAGCATTGGGTTGGGATGTGATCCAATGCAATGTCTTCTTTTATCAGTTATTGCTTTTTTCATTAATTGTGATCACTCAGTTTGCCATTGCGGTCTATTCAGAATTCACACATTCCAGGTAATGCCACTCAAGAAAAGACTAGAATATTTGCTACCTAAGAGATAGAGTGCTCCATTTTTCCGGTCCTAGCATTTATTCTGCAGACAAATAGTGTTAAATCCATGTCAATATTCCATGACACAGCTACACAATTTCATTATCCCTTCTATCTCTGGGTGAGTTGATTTCTAGAAGTAGGGAAGTGCAAAAACATCCAGTCTACTGTTCTTTGTAAATTTTCAGTACATTAGTTTTATATATAACATATTATCCATGGACACCCCAAGCAACCTCCTCAATACACGAACTCAGTGGTTGTGCAGAATGAACTGGAAACATGCTTTATCTGACTAAGCAACAGTGTCAGAAAATAATCTATGTTAATATCTTGGGAGGAAAATATTTTTGAATCAGTTCTTCTAGTGATGATGAATTTCATTTTTGTTACATAATTCCTAGCCTGTGACAATCAACATAGAGGTTTATCCTTTGTTTTCTCTTTAAATCTGATAAAAATGATTAGACAAGATATTTTTTGGGGTAGGGAGATTCTTCTGGACTTCTTTGTTAAACTGAGAACTTTTCAGCACTCCACATACATGATTAATGAGTGGTGTATATAACTGCACATTATTTCGCCCACCCATTATTGAGATATTTAACAAACTAGTACTATATTTTCTGGCTTGGAAAAGACACTCTAATATTGGAAAGAAATCTCTAAGAAAAAAAAATTCATTCTCATTCAACAACACATTCACCATGCATCCCTCACATACTGGCACCACATTTAAATTAATCACTCATCCAATATTGTTTGTATGGCAATGACATACTAGCTGGTGGTTAGTAAATATACTATACATCTTTCATTGTTCAAGTGTGGTTTTATTTTCATAAAAATAAATTAAAAATTTTCAAAATATGTATGTAAAAATATAAAACAAACAAATTTTATTGATCCTCGAATTCCAAAAAACTTGTCACTGTTTGATTCATGTAAAACCTCTAAACTATCATCAGCAGAGTCATCACTACTGTCAGTCATGTACATTAAATGATCCTCACTACCATCCATGTCATTACTTATACTACACTTTTTGAAACACTTCATAACAATCTTAGTATTAATAGCATTTAAAGATTTCAACACCCATTCACACACTTGAGCTATTGATAGATGTTTCCTCCTTCCACATGATGTCATTGCATGTCTTCCCTCTGCTATCCATTTAGACCATTCTTCATGAATGTTAGTCTTGAATGGTTTGTTGATGTTCATATTTAGAGGCTGCAGCTGGAAAGTAAAGCCACCAGGAATTACAGCTAATATTGTGTTCATTTCTCTTGCTATTTTAGTGTTTTCTGTCCTGTGTACACTGAAATGATCCCATACTAGCAATGCATTTTTTTTCTTTTAGCAGGCCACTTGGACCACACTTTTTCCATCCACACTTTAACTCCCACTTCATCCATTCAGCCTTTGTGCTGTGCAATAACATGAGATCCATTTGGCAATTTTTTCTTGGGTAATGTTTATTTTTGCAAATCAACAAATGAAACAATCCTGCACATATCTACCATCCAACTGTGCATTGAATACTGCTGCCATATCTGGTCAGGTGCTCCTGCTATCCAACTAGGTGTCCTTGATAAAATCCAACGGAGAATCTGTAATGTAATAGATCCCAACTTGGCAGCTCAGATACAGTCACTTTCTCACCGGCGCAATGTGGCTACCCTGTCTCTCTTCTACAAATATTTTCATGGCTTCTGCTCCGATGAACTTAGCTCACTGGTGCCCCCTATATGTAAATTTACTAGAGCCACAAGATTAGCAACTAGATCCCACCCTTTTACTGTGAAACTAATAAATTGTAAATGCAAATTCTACTCCAGCAGCTTTTTTTCTTGCACTTCTCGTCTGTGGAATTCCCTTCCATTTATTTGCTTTCCCATCAGCTACAATCTCCAAGAATTTAAATGTAAAGTCAATAGTCATCTATCTCACTAACCTGCATCCCCTCTCCCATGCTTTTCTCTGTCCACTCCACTCAACAGTATTCTCATCCTTCTCTTACCCACTTCCTGACACCCCCTATAACCTCTTTCTCATAACTTTCCTCCTATGTAACCCTCTGCAAAACAGTGGCAGTAAAATGCCTTGCTTGGGGTGATATGATTATAAAAAAAAAAGTTTGGTGCAATCAGTGCAACAAGCTAAAACTGCAGTGTAGTGAGTCTTTTCATGACTAGTGATTTTAATGGCCACTGTTTTGGTACCTTTCATGTCTACGCTTTTATTAGAAGGTATGTCAAATGTTAAAGGAATTTCATCCATATTCCTGCTCTGGTTAAATTCGAATGAGTTCTTTCTAGCATTAATGATAAATTGATGGAAAGTCAGTATTTTCTGCTTATAGTTACTTATAAGTTTTTGAGATATTTTAGTTCTTGTTCACAAGCATAACTTGTTTCAATTCAAGAACCAAAAATACCAAGACATAGTGCCTTTGAATTTTTCTACTCTCATGTTTGTTGTAAGTTTTTTACTTGAAAGATTATAATTTTCATACTAATTACCACCCCCAAGTTTCTGTCTTCCATTATTCAAGTTCACAAGTCATTTTGCTGGTACTGATGTAAATTGTGCTTTGTCTCATTTCCAACCTCACTTAATCTATTTTCTTGTTTCTTCCACTGCTGAATCATTTTTTTGGTAGGCGGTGATTCAAAGTGTCTTTCTGCTGTTCTGTTACCATATTTGGCATATTGTAAGAGATTGTAGCTTGTATTTGATAGTATAAGTAAATCATTTTGATGAACTTGCCATGGATGACAATTTCCAGGACAAAAAAAATGCTTGTGATACATGTGATAGCCTGATGGCAATTGATAAATTCGTCTTGGAAAATTTCAGGGTGTTTTTAAGAAAAGAAGTGTGTCTTGTAAGCTGGAAAATATGGTATGTCTTATTTTTATTGGTATAAGAATATCTCCATTGCTGTGAATTTTTGAGAATATTACAAATTAAAAGTAATAAAGTTAAGAGAGAAATGAAAAATAAATTTTTTTTTACCTGCGCTGTTTGTGCTTTTGTTACTTTTATTTCGGCGTGGAGGTGCTCTGTAGTAATAGCCTTCTTCAGGTTTTCGAGATTTAGATTTACCATACCAAGACCGTTGACGATTCCTTTCTTCCACGGAATTGATTGGTGGACTTGGTCCTGACAGAATGAATGAACATTTAAACACTCAAATGCAAACATTTCTAAGTTTTATAGACAAATGATTATTACCATAACTTGATTAAAAAAAAGAAAAAATTAGACTACACCCATCAAAGTCTTAGCCAAAGAGAGTTTCTTATTCGACAAGGACTTCCATAATCTACTTCATGTAATTATGATATTTTAACTGGTCATCTTATAAACAATATCAGAATCAGAAAAAAAATCATATTTAAGTAAAATTAACATCAGTTCCATCATTATTGCTGATTTAAAAGCTTTCAATACTGTTTTTGTATAAGTCTTTTTTGGTTTAGAGAAAAAAATATAGTGAGGATAATTTCCATCTATCTGTTTTAAGAAAGAGTTCACCAAGATTGTTCTGTAAACTTTGGAATAGATTGTTACTGAATAAAATATTACATGTTATATATACTCTGCAGACATGACCCTCTTTGAAGTCTGGGATTAGCAAATAATTTAGTTGAATCATGACGATATAAAATTTTAAAAATTATACAAACATGTACTACTGCTTATATTTATTATTTGGCATTTTAAAAAAGTGAATTCAACTGCACTCAGATTTGAGAAATTTGATACTTGAAATTGCAAATAGCACTATAAAGTGCTATATTTTATTTAGATGTAAATGGTGTTGCACAAAAATTTAAAAGAAAATTATTAATTGCTCAGCTGCAGATTTGAAAAGAAATGGGTTTTGTTCTCTAAAATTAGAAAATCTGTCAAGTATACAATGTTGTTCTAACAGCCATGTGTGTGCATGTGCTGTTGCTGACCTGTTTGAATAATTATGCAGTTTATTTACAGATACAGAAAAGAGCAAAACAAAATGAATAAATGAAATATTAAATAGTGAACATTCATGAGGGAATTCATGTTTTACATCTTTCAATGTAAGTAATTAATGCTTGTGACTAAGACATGGTAAATAGAGAAGCAGCAACAGAAATATTTTATAAAACTATATCGGAAAAATATATATACTAACACCTGTATGGGCCATGACGTTTTTTGTTTAAGCAAATATATAACAAATCTAATTATTTGTGTCTTTCCTTTGAGTGCTTTTTTAGCACCTAACAGAAAGACAAATGACAGACATGTATAGAGGAAAAGGGACACTGAGAAAACAAAAAAGGATTAAAAGTCAGAAGAACCTTTCATAGATTTATTAGCAGTTCATTTCAATAAAAATGGTTAGGATTCTTTGTCTGAAATGAGAAGTTATTATTTGCAGTCAGACTATCATCTTGATCTTTGTTGTTACAATCACAATGTTTTAGTTGTTATGTGTTATAGCCTTCTTCAGTTAGCTGTTGATTTGATCTGGGTAACCTTTAGAGAATTTACAGAAAATTAGATTTAATGTTCCAAGTTCTCGGAACAATAGCCAAGAGGATGAAAGCATTAGTTTGTGATTTTGGTGGCATACTAATTATGTGTTCTATCCCAGGTCCAGATAGTACAAATTGTGAAATTGACTAGCAATGACAGAGCAGTACTAAATAAACAAATAACAAGATTATCCCTAGACATGTACTGTGGAACAAGTTCAATCTGCCTCTGTAGAATAAATGAAGTGTGCAATTTAAATTTACTGAAAGTTACTTGGATTAACAGGTACAATGGCTGAAGCATAGTAATAAAAAAAACAAAAAAAAAACAAAGATGAGAACCTTAGTCTGGCTACAAATAATAGAATGATGTGTTTTACATCTTTCAATATAAGTCATTTAAGAAAATGCTGCAGAGAAAAAAAATTGTCATTGCTTATAAAACTTGTCCAAACTGAATTCTAGTGACAAAAATATCATTAGGGAATTATGAACAAATGAACTGATTTCAATTTCTTATAAAATATTCTATTTTTGATGAGGTAGTTTATAATTTATCAATGAAAATAATGTAAATCAATTTCAAAGAATGCAATGATGATGCAATTAAGTCTTAATATGAAAGATTTATTTGTTGTAAAAGAAATCATTTTGAATTTTAGAGAATTTGCAACAAATAATAATTTAAAGAAGTACTTAAAGAAAGCATTCTAGACTCTAGTACCACTCCTAAACTGTATTAACTGAAATGAGAGAAAATAAAAACCTCCACTAGTCAGTTTAGTACTAATAAAACCTTCAATATACACAAAGAATATAAATATCAGTATTCAGCAAAGAAGTTTTTTTTTGTTGTACCTTACAAAGTGAAATAAATATATTTTTACCTACATTTCTTTCTGTAATAATACTAAAAGTTCTAAATAATTATGATTCTTTTTAAAACTCCTACCGTTTAACTTCTTTTCATATTTGGTAACTTGTCTAAACTATCACCAAGTAGACACGCTGGTTTTATCAACTGACTGAACTTATTGTTTACATAAAAGGTAGAGAAATGTTGTCTTTTTATAAAACCAGAAGTTTTCTTTTCATCACTATGAAAGATTGAGCCAAGTAAAAGTGACAATAGGTTATAAAAGCAATACACAGAAACAAGGAAAGTGTTCCACTAATCAATCAACTTTATTTGTGCAAGTAAAAGTATGTTAAAATGTTAAAAAGTTCAAAATATGCAGTATTCTTATAAAGAGATGAAAAACTGGGCCTGCAGGTAATGCCTTAATACTCTCATAGAATCTAAGAAATTTGGTTAAATAGTTAAATTGTAAGACTCTCATCATATGGGTTTTAGTTGTACAGGAGATATAAGGTGCTACTCTATGTGTACCTGCAGTTTCCATCTGACTTGGAATAATTAGATTTCATCTGCTGATCCATTTTGAAGGATTTTTTGCATGTTTAATGCCACAAATATGATCTATTAGATACTGTGTATGTTTTCATTATAATCCTGGCATGGGTGGCTTCCAGGTCCTATGATTTACCCCAGGGCCACATATGGTTCTGAATTCTGAGGTGTTCTTTTCCTTGTCTGATTGCCAACTACAGCCACAGAGCCCAGTCTGCCCTACTATTTTAATCCATAACTGGAAGGCGAAGAGATAAATTCATACCTTTATTAGTACAGAAGTAAATGTAACAAAATCAACTAGAATTATAACTCAGCACTCTAATTTCATCATTCCAACCCACTATCCATTATATCACCCTACCCAACTAACAGCCATAGGTTTAAATAAAAAAAAAAAAAGAAAAAGTGCAAACTAACCTGCTGCATGTACAGGGGGGGCAAGGCTGTTACATGTGTGTGGTGGTGGTGTCCCATGCATGTGTGGGTGGCCTGTGACACCTGGGTGCATGTGTGATGCAGCACCATGATGACCATGGTGATGGGGCTGGTACTGAGGGTGTGGCGTTGGAAAATGCGAGCTATATGGGTTGTAATAATGGGGTGCATTGTTTGGTCCTCCCTGTAATGAGAAAGAGAAAAGTGAATGAAATCATACGTTTAGACAGATCAGCAGAAGAGGACAAAGAATAAAAAGATTTCAACTTTATTAAAAAAAAAAAAAAAAAAAAAAAAATGAAAACAAGTTGAAATTTTTAACACTATACATACACATTTACAATTCAATACTCTTATTGAAGTACATTTATTCATTTATTTTTTATTTTTAAATAAAATGTAAGGTTAGTTGTATCGTCTTTCTAATTTGGTAAGTGAACACGTCTTAGTTCTACAAAATTACTCCCAATTGCTTTACCATTTAGAATACCATATATTTGTTAAGATTTGGTAATCAAGGTTGTTTGCCTCTCACTGATTTTTTTCATAGTAGTAATGTTTTATTTTTTTTAGTCTTCTGCTGGATTTGAAGTAAGAGGTCATCACTGCCATCAAAAATCATTTTTACATGGTTACTTATTTTACAAATTTAGCATTTTAAACATAGTGAAAATATTTATATTGACACATATACAAGGCAACTTGTACTTTCATTTTCTACATGAGGAAAAATAAATATTAAAGAGTTTACTTTAAAATAGCAAATAGAGATTAGTGTCTTATTTTCTTTGAGCAGTTAGCAAAAACCTTTTGAATTAAAGTTGATATCAATGTAAGAGACACTCAAGAAAGCATTCACAAACAATTCAAATGTAATAAGGCGAACATACGAAATACTTTCAACATATTTCATTAACCTCTGCCAGTCTTTCACTTTAATATGGTATTCAGAGGCTCTTTCAAATTCCTTGACTGATTCCAACTGGCTTGATTCTATATTTCAAAAAGGCAGACAAGCAGTAAAGTTTAAGCAAACTAAAACAGACCAATGAAAATCAACACTAAACATTTTGCATGCACATACACAGTTGCATTCATATCAAAGCATTCATAGCTTGTGGCAGAAGTATTGACAAAAAGTTAATCAATGTGCTCAATTTTCCAAAAGAAATTTAT
Organism: Ascarosepion bandense; assembly: GCA_037127315.1. NCBI lineage: Eukaryota > Metazoa > Mollusca > Cephalopoda > Sepiida > Sepiidae > Ascarosepion > Ascarosepion bandense. The sequence continues at coordinate 683,040 of JBBBDQ010001346.1, read as the reverse complement.
ATTCTAAGATATAAAAATGAACAGGAACAGTTATTAATAGATATATCTCCATAGACAAGTTTATTGTAGTAGATATATGAACATTCAGATATTTAGACTACTGAATCATAATAAAGTAAAATATCTGGGAGTAGTTATAATTACTGAAATTAGTTGTTACTACAACGTTTCTACTAATTCATTTTGGTGGCCTTCTTCAGTTGTACAATCTATATGGAGAGGAGGAATCCTTTTATTCTTGGTAGTGCAAATCAGAGTATGAGAGTAAATTGAAAAGAAATGGTAGTAAATATACTGAATAGACCAGTCCATTCACAGCAACATATGTAACAAATGGAATGTAATCAATAGTCTCAACAACTCATGATATTAAAGATTCTGCTGAAAATTTTTGGTTATGTAAAATTTTCTACTCTGTAAGTATCCTAATATTTGTAAAATCCATTCAAAAATATTAAATTGCATGCTATTACTTTATATATGACTGACACACACACACACAAAATACATATCCTAGATTTAATATGTAAAGCATATGTGTAAGAAAAAGTACAAATAATTTTTTTTATTTGTAATCCATATAAATATAAGAAAGGAACAAAAATAGAACATTTGTGGTAAGAATGAAAAAGGGAGAGATGATGTGATTTAGTTAAAGTAATTATAGTTTCCTTGAATTAAAAAAAAACTGATAAAATTCTCACTGTTGAGGTGGCAGTTGCTAGAAAAATGATTAGCATTAAAGAAAAAAAGAGGAAAAAAGGGGTGTGTCTTTACACACTTGCAGGAAGTGGAAGGTTTAGTTGTTTTAAGGCATAGGTGACAAATTTGTATGCAACACTAGAAGATGATAAATACAGTTGCAATGATACAGGGTTCTGTTTACAGATAAAAAAAAGCAATTAGATATTAATATGCCCATGTGTTTATATAAAACAGTTCCTGAAAAACAGAAAATTATTTAAATGCTGGCCTAAATATGCAACCCATAGCAATCTAAGAATTTAGGCCATTCTTTAATGATGTACATCAGACAATGATAATGTGTGAAATTTAATATGTTTTGTGGATTTTTGACTAAAAAGATAAAAACAGTTTATGAATTTCTGAATTTATAATGAAAATCATAAGTTAAAAAAAAAGATTTATTAAAAGTAGGACAGGAATAAAAATGTGATTTGTAGATCAAATATAATCCAAGTAAATGCGTAAATAGAAGGAAGGCTATTCCAATAAAAACAGATTCCAGTATTCAAGTATTGAAACAAAGCAGCCAAAACAACCATATTGTAAGTTATAAATGGTAGCCATCAGTGCTTTGTTACATTTAGTATACTTCAGATTTAGTTTTACTTTGACAAGCAAAAATAAAAAAGTGCAGAGAACAAAGACTAATAAGTAAGCACACTTAATGCTCGCTATTAATATTCAAACAAGTTGATTGGTTACCATACCCTACTGATATTAAAATAGAGACTGATAAAACACTGATTTATTCATTTAAATAATATTTTATACAGTTCATTCTGAGTAACCTATAGAACCTCACCTAGTATCAAAATACATTTTATATAAGTGGGTGCCAGCAATTTAATTTCAGTATATATTAAAAAAAAGAAAAGAAAAAAGCTGTTTAAACTGAGCCCATGAGGATATGATTTTATGAAAAACAAGTATAAAACATAAATCTAGTAAAAACACAGACAAAAAAAAAAAAAAAAAAAGGTAATGACAACACATGAGAATATTAATACAAACAAACAATCCTTAAATTACAAATTGAAGATAGAGGAAATGTATGAATATGTTTTTATAAGTTTTGCTTGCTGTTTAAACTGTCCTCTGTTTAGTTTATGATTTTAAATATTCAGCATGAATACATATTTACTCTTTTAGAGTCACTATAAATAAGCACAACAGAATGACAACTTAAAAAAAAGAAAAAGGAAGTTTCTATTTCATAATTAACTTAAAAGAAATTGTTAGAAAGTCTGTGCAGAATGGTGGAATAACGTAAATAGCAGTATATTGTCGAGTCCTCAAAAGTAGACATATGGATTGAATAAACACATTTATGTCAATTTGGTTGATTTAGAAACAAAGAGAGTATTGGATTGCTATGTGATGCCAGTTTTTCAATATGGCAGTAAATGCTGGACAATCTCATCAAAAATGAAAGAAAAACTTGTAGCATCTGAAGTGTGGTTCTACAAAAGAATGCTGTGCATATTATAGATTGAGCATATGAGCAATGATGAGGTTTTTGAAAGGATGGAAGCAAAAAGGAAATTAATACTGAGCAACAGGAAGAGAGAGTTCCTGGGACATGTAATGAGGAAGGAGGGCTTGGAGAATCTGACACTCACAGGCCAGATAGAGGGAAAGAGAGACAGGAGGAAAGCAACGTGTAACATACTTAACATACTTTTTCTATAAATATTTTTATGGCAACTGCTCTGATGAGTTTTTATTCTTTGGTGCCCCATTCGCATAAATTTAAGCATGCTGCTAGATTGGCATCTAGGTCTCACACTTATATCACTGAAATAGTTAAATGCAACCACCACTTCAACTTGGACAGTTTCTTTTCTCATACTTCTCGCTTGTGGAACTAACTTCAGTTTACTTGCTTCCCTGATAGCTACAGTATCCAAAACTTTAAATGCAACATCAGTTACCATCTTCTATCTTCTTGAATCCCATTCATCTTTTATCCTTCCTTCAATCCCCCCATACCCAGTTTTTTCTCTTACGGCAACCCCCCTGTTCACTAGTGGTAGCCCTAAATGAGTAAATAAAATAAAAATAAAATTTTAAAATGGTGTTTTCTGAAACTGTTTATTAATAAGGGTTGTGATGATTAGTAAGAGAGCTACATATATTTCTACTGGAAACATTTTCTTATATTTTTCTTACAAATTTGTTAAAAAAAAATAAAGTAAGAAAGAAAAAAAAAACATGATAATTTCTCATATTTAGAAATAAAAATATTTAGTTCTCACTCTTGGATTATAAAGCTCTTATGTATTTTAAAGTTTTGTATATTATCTAATCATCTTGTTGCTATACATTGGTTAGAAATTGAATTAATACATTCTATATTAATGATAAATTGGTAATTTTTATTATTTTTTTTGTTTTTGTTTTATGAATACGATTTAAGTAACAAAGGAGTAGGATAGGTATCCAGTTGCAAAGAAACTAAATGATATTTTGCATTTGATCAATTCAGTCATGTAAAAATCATAAAAAAATGACCATTTAACAGAATGTGATAATGATAAAGTGCCACCATGGCAACTGGGACTTGTTTAATAAGATATTAAAACAGAGAAAGTAAACAAATTTTGTATATATATTTTCTTTCAGAGCTGTCTAATCTTTCATCATTTTCTGGTTTTCATTAATATAAATATTAAAAAATAAGAAAAAAGTAATTTATTAACCTTTCAGAAGTTTCCATATCTCTGCTTATGCATTTGTGTCTATTACTCACCTACCTCACTTCCCCTCAGTACCATGATGAATTACATGAAACTGGGAAGCAGCTGGTACATGGAGAAAACATTAAGAATGCATATGAAATTAAGGTTTGTGAAATCAAGATGGCATGTGGTCAGTGGATTCAGTACATATAACTGCCACATAGCCAAAAATAAATTGGAGGTAAGCTCTAATGAACTTGGTTAGCAATAGATAATTCAGAGGCTTCCTTGAAAACAAACTATCACATGATTTTCTAGCACATCTGGGCACTGAAATAGCATACATAATTTCCTTCAATGTTAAACTTTAAAATGTTTTATTTCATGAGTTTAAAATTTTTGCAATAGGACAGAAACAATAGGTCTTTTTGTAAAATATCAAGGAATTTTTTTTGTCTAACTCAGAATGGTTAACAAGATAAAGGGGTGTAGCATGGAACAAATTAATCTGAAGTTGATAGATTTTAAGAATACAAAATGGGGTAGAGGTTGGACAGATGATCTTTTATTACATTGCTTTTGCAAAATTAGGACAGATATTGCTGTGTTGCAAAATCACAATTTCCTTGCCCAGAAAATGGTCTGTTCTCTTCTGATACATCATTCAATTAAGCTAAATGCTCAATGTAACATTGGGCAATAGCATCACGCCCAGATGCCAGTAATTCATAATAATGAATTCCTTTTAAATTTCTTTAATTTCAGAAGATGCAGTTTCAGATGACATTTTAAAAAATATCCTGAATTTAGCAACTTCCTTCTCTGGGTTCTTGTATTAAATCCAGGGAATATTTAATTACATTTTTCTGTGTCAAGCAAAAGACAAATTTGTTAATATCTCTAAAATACCTCCTATAGTTATTGTGGTCATTTCAACTGATGAAAGCGTCTTCTTACATCGATTCTATATTATCTTTAAGATTTTAAAGCTTCCTTTCTATTTTTTTTAAATTTATTTTCTGAAAAACTTGTCAAAGTAAAATTTAATAATACAATATTCATAAACAATCAAACATATATAATTATCAAAAGAGAGGCTATTGGCAAATTACTTAAGTGATAAAACTAAAGCTGTACCAGCTGAAATTTGTGTTACTCATTTGTAGAAACAAACTAGTATGGATATTGTTTGGAAAAAAGTTTTTTCCTGATAGGTTGTAGAGAGCTTATTGCATTTCACAACCACTACAATTTGTGTCAGTTCAGTAATGGAAAAGTAAATTTGGGCACATGTAATTTTAAGTTTTACACAAGTTATAAAAATACCTAGCTTTGCTTTGGCCTTTAGCATGATGTAAGCTTTCTGAAAGAGACACCTTATAAACTCTGCTATTGAAAAATGTTTAATAATATGAAGTCTACTTTAAAGCATATACAGGTTGTGGAAGAAATATCTCCCATATAATGGTAAAATATTAGCTAGATGAAAATACCATTGCCACCAATGTGTTACCATTATGTGGAAAGTATTTTTACAACATCCTTTGTTTGAACAGAATCTTTCTAATCAGAACTGAGATTCATGTTACCCTCCTTGCACTTGAGGTTCAAGTTGAACTTGTATATTTTTTTAAAATTGAATTATCTAAAGAGGTGTTATATACATGTAAGAATCAATGTTATGTTGTGAATCTTCTTATGGCAAGTCTAAATTTAATGAAACTGTGGCTTCAGATCTGAAAAATATAGGGGGGGAAAAAGGTTATTTTTCTGATTGTTGATTTAGTAACTCATTTTTGTGCATCGATGACAATTATTAATAATAAACTAGCTTAAACAGATAATAAATAGATTTATTACACTACAAATGTCAAGGCTACATACTTACAATGTAATAAAATCAAACAAGTTATTTTTAAAACTTTCACAAGTTATTGAAATGAAAAATAGTGAATGGGTCATGTGATTCTTGTAGAATTTAGTACATGGCTATTAGAGCTGCACATATTCTATTGATTACAACTTTTAGAACACTGATGTATTTAAAAATACGTCATTGATAAGTATATATTGAGGAGTATATTTACGATTAGCAGTTCTACATTTACATCTTTTAAGTGTGTGTTAAAATTATCTCAATCTATGATAATTGTAGACTAATTTCAAAATGCATAATCTCATTATTTGTTGATGTGTTGAAGACCAATGAATTATTTGATTTGTTAAAAGTTGATTACCAAGCCATGAGTCATTTGAATAGCTACTCACATTTGGCCATCAGATATTGCTTTTAATATAGGTAAATTAATTGTGGTACAATGGATATCGGCTCAGAATTAGAACTTGGTGAAATGATTTCAAATTCCAGTCAAATTTGTTTCATTCACTTATGCACAAATATCTTTAAAAAAGGTATTAATCAATCTCTTCTCCTTCCAGCTATAGATTGGGTTGTATAGTTGTGGTTGCTAACCAGTCTACCACAAAAAGAAATGGCAACCTACTGTGGTAAAATCTTCTGTCTGGTCAATCATGGATTGAAAGAGACATGATCAGCCAAGCGTGTATCATATATGGCAATTGTCTGACTGACTGAATTAAGCAAATCTTACAATAAAACAGATGTTAGCAATTTAATAAAATAATTTGATAACTTGTGTGTCTGTATAAGGTATAAAGTTGTTCTTCCCTAAGATGCAGTTGATTAAAATTTGTTTATTTGAATGTTACTTAGATGTTTCTTTGAAGATTCCCAAGGGGCTTCCATAATATTTATATAGGAAGAGTAATGTCAACAATGTTTTATTTGCTGGTAATAGAGAAAAAAATCTAACTAGCTGTTAAATCAACATTACTTGAATGTCTGTATCATCCAGAAGATATCTATATTATTAATCTGTCAGAATTGATTGCATGATAGATAAAAAGAACTTGGTAGATGCTCTACATGCATTTGAAAGTGTCAAAAACAGAAGATTAAAAATTGATGTTGCTGTTCTGCAAGACATGCTAAATAGAAAAAAGTTAAATGTTTCTTGGGTGGATTCTTCACAGTAACATTCAGACTGCCTTACAATGAAAGAAGTAGCCACAAAGGGAAAGAGTGGCTGCTATTAAAAAAAATAAAGCTCTAGAATACAGAGAAATGCAAAAAATTAAAAAATAGTGAAAAGAGTATGTATAATGTTTGATGCAAGAGTAGTTTCAGTGAAAATGACCAGGTGGCAGTATTAGTGATAGCCATCTTGCTTATCTGAGTGATTACAGATGACAATTTAGCAATATAGTTTTTCATTCAGATTCAGTAGCTATACTTTATGAATCTATTATTTTATGCTTATTTATAATATTTTATAACTTATTTTATATCAGAGAGTCACAGGTAATTTCCTGTATTAATCTTAAAAAATATCCATAAAAGCAAATATTGAAAAAAAAAAAAAATTAATGCACAAACTCTAATTATAATCCTAAATCAAAATATACAAAACTTACACTCTATATTACAGTGTGTGTGTATAATAGGCATAATTACCATGAATGAAAATTTGTTAAATGTAATTTTTTTTTTACATGTCTATCATTGTATATAATTTATACAAATAAAACTGTCAGTCAGTTAAGTGCTATACATGATACACACTTGAGTGATCTGTCCTGCCATTTAAGTCACAGCTGATGGAATATTGCCTTTCCCAAGGGTATTTGCCAATAAGTGAAGGCAATGAATAAAATTTGCAACTTCAACAAATAAAACTGTACACAGCCTAAAAGCAACCTCCTACATCATAATGAAGATGGGAGAATTCTATACCCAAGTTAAAATGGCATGACTCATGAAGCAAACAGCAGGACTGGATCAAAGAGGTCTAAAAATTAGTAACATTAAACTTACCTTATGAGCAGACATAGTAAAAGCTACTGAAACTAACTTGAAAATTCTTAGTGCTTTATAGAGTGAGATGATGACCAGCTGTTAGAAAACAAAAAAACATTCAGCTCCTCCCACTGGACTAACTTTTGAAATCTAAGAACAGTTGACATTAAAAGCTGATCTTCTTATAACCTCCCCTTAAGTATCATTTCAAGGATGAATGTATCAGTGAAGGACTGCATCAGGTCATGTGGATGGAGGTCAGTCAAGATAAAAGCTAGTAATAAGCAAAATTATCTGTTAAGGATAAGAAAACTGCAAGAGCTGCTTTTTAATGTTGTCTCTTTTGAGATAGAAATGAACTTTAAACAATAGGATTTGATAGAAAATCTTTCTGGGTGAAATGTACAAAGATTATATCAGTATTTGCAAGATGGGATTCATTTATGTATTAAAAAGTCATGAGACTTAATCAAGCAATCAGTTACATAAAAATGAGAAAAAAATTAATTTGGTGACAAATATTCAATTTTATTCCCAAAATAAGCACAAGGATGGCAGAACTTTTAAGAATGCCTAAAATACATTGAAATATTTGCATAATTGATCTTCAAGAGTTGTCATAGATGGTTTAGATAATTTTTTGTCTTGCTTTACATGAGTAAGTTTTTAAAAAAGGAAATACCTGCAAAAACATGAAGTCTAAATTTTTTTAACACGATCTTTAAATAATAGAAAAAGAAAAAAATGAAATCCTTTGTTATGAGATTGTAAGTGCAGTTTTGACACAAGATAATTTTTATTCTTCTCTGTGCTAGTCAAAATATGTACAATGACACATATACATCATCACATTACTTCTTTAGAAATTGCTTTGTTTACATTATATGAAATTAAACATATATAAACTTTTTGGAATTTAAAAAATGTAAGGATGTGCTTAAAATTCAGTATTCAACCTTGTTTGATAGACAATGCCCTTTCTGGGTGAGTTGGTTAAAAGTATGTTGATATCTAACAATGGTTTCTCCTGCTAAAGAGGGATGCAAATTCTACCAGAATTCAAGATTTCTTGAATATTCAGGCCAAGACATATATATATATATATATATATATATATATATATATATACACACACACACACACACACCACAAAGGTTCAATGAATGAATTGTCATCTACACAAAAAAATTAAAATAGTATAAACATCTAATTTTAAAATATATTTAACAAAATTACATAAAAATATCTTGAAATACTAAAGAGAAAATTTATCCAATAAAATTGCCATTTGCTTCAACCACAGACCCCCAGATGACTTCAGAATTGTTTGCAACTCTTTTGGAGGGTCTTCTTGTTTAAGTTGGTGAATGCTGCAATAATCTTTGTTTTCAGTTCATTTTTGGTATTATAAGGAGTTTTCTTGGTCTCTCACTCAACTGCACCCCACATATAATAATCAAAAGAGTTGCATTCTGAAAAGTTAAGTGGCTAGATGTAAGGGGTGAGGTGGTTACAGAAATTGTTTGACAGCCATGCCTGTGCCCCCCCTGCTTGTATAGAATGGTGCAGAATCCTGTTGGCAAACAGAGTCTTCCTAGAAGCTAGCCTTCTTCCAATCTTTGGCAAAGTGTTCGAAGCCATTATCAATGCCGAGGTCATTCAACATCTCACAGCCTACTCTCGGACAAACAATATGGCTTCTGCTTCACAAGGTCTACTGCTGATATGCTAACGACCATCACCGAGTATATATATACCAGGCTCTCAACAAGAATGGTGAAGCCCGAACCGTCGTCTTGGACATCTCTAAAGCGTTCGTCAGAGTATGGCATGCCGGCCTTCTACGGAAACTGCGAAGCTACGGCATAACTGGACTTTTGTTGGACCTAATCCAGTCATTCCTCTCTAACCGCACTCTGAAGGTGGTATTGAACGGACATGCCTCTCAGAACTATCCTACAAACGCGGGTGTCCCCCAAGGCTCTGTCTTAGGTCCTACGCTCTTTCTAATCTACATCAACGATCTCTCCGATTCCATAACATCCCAAGTAGGTATGTACACCGATGACACCACAGTTTACTCTTGCCTCGATCAAAAATCTGGTGTTGGTGACAAGGCGAACCTCGTTGACAAGCTTGAAAAGGACCTCCAATCCGTGATGGATTGGGGTAAGAAATGGCTCGTAAAATTCAATTCTTCCAAAACAAAGCTGCTGTCAATTAACCACCACAGACAACTGCACCCCCCCATTAGCATGGAACAGGCTTGCCTCCCAGAGAGTAAATCACTATGCCTGCTTGGCCTGACGCTCTCAGCGGACCTCAAGTGGAATGACTACGTCGAATTCATTGCTAAATCCACTGCTATGAAAGTTGGCTCTCTGTGCAGGGCCCAGAAATTCTTTCCGCCTGAATCTATCCTGCACATATATAAATCTACCGTCCACCCGTGTATTGAATAATGCTGCCACACCTGGTCGGGTGTCCCTGCTATTCTCCTCGGGCTTTTTGACAAAATAGAGTGGAGAATCTGTAATGTGATTGATACCGACTTAGCTGACCGCCTGCAGTCACTTTCTCACCGGCGTGACGTGGCTTCCCTGTGCCTCTTCTATAAGTATTTTCACGGCTTCTGCTTGGATGAACTTAAATCACTGGTGTCCCCTAGGTGTGAATTTGCATGAGATACTAGATTGGCAACTAGGTCGCACCCCTTTACAGAGAAACCAATGAAATGTAACCGCAATTTCTATTCCAACTGCTTCTTTTCTTGCACTTCCCGCCTGTGGAATTCCCTTACGCATGATTGCTTCCCTGACGGTTACAACCTCCAGGAGTTTAAATGTAAGGTCAGTAGACACCTCCTAACACACTAACTTGCACCCATTACGTACCTCCTAAGTTGTCTATCACCATCCTTCTGACATTTCCTATACCCAATTGCTCTATGTAGCCCCATGCGCTATAGTGGCAGTGAACTGCCTTGCTTGGGGTGATATGATTTTAAAAAAAAAGAAAAAAAAAGAAAGCTACCTTTTTTTTTTTTTTTTTTTTTTTTAACCTAAGGCAGCACTACATCCTCAATGTGTGTGTGTGTATATATATATATATATATATATATATATTCCTGTTAGTAACAAAGATTTTGATGACAAAACATTTTTGTTAAGTTTGGGCATTTTTTAATCATGGTATGGTAATTTTTCAGTGAATCAGTGGAGGTAGTTACATTAAACAGATTCTCTCATTTTCTTCAATTTATCTCTGTAAGGATGATGACTTTAGACATATAGGAAATTAACTTGATAGATAGATATCCCACTTTTATGCAAATATATATATTAGAGGTGATGCATGAATTTTTTCTTTGATGTATATCATATTTATCTGGATAATTCTTATTGAGCTTGTAGTGAACACATCAGAAGCAACTCTCTTCTTCATTTTTAGAAAAATTCACAATTATGTGTGAAATTCTAATAGGAAAATGATTGACACAGTACAGAGAGAAAAAAGACAAAGCCAGATTTCCATGTTAAATTAATAAATTTAAGGAAAGGTAGACTTTGCAGAAACCAACCAAAGCATCACTTATTCAGAAAATTCAGGTTTTAATAATCTTTAACACAAAAGTTGATAAAATGACCCACAGTATATATATATATATATATATGTTACTTATTTGAAATATATCCATATGAATTATTACTCTATTATAGAGTATTATTCTAAGAAAAAATATATGAATTGAAAATAATACTATTGAAATGACTTTCCACAATGTGTTCAGTAAGACAAGACAATAAAAATGAGGAATTAGACACAAGGGGATTCGAAAGGACAGCTTTCATTTTTACTTTGATTAATTGGCTCTTTTTTCATATAACTATCACTTATTGTTTGATTATCACATGTTGTGGTAATTAAAAGAATTTAAGTTGGAGAATTGTATAAACTTGAGTTGTGATAGAATTGTAATATTATAAATTTAAGATACAAAATCTAAAAGGAGATAAATACTAGAAGCATTGCAATGAACTATGTCTACACAGATCCAAAGATACAAATTTTATAAATATTTTACCCAGAAGGAAAAAACAATAATAGTGACAGAGTTTAATAACTTTTAGGCTAACATATTAGCAAAGCAATAAAATGAGTAATCATAAAACAATCATTTTTAAGGCTGTCATTATAATAAATCTATGATTTATTACTTATTTAGAAATTTTTATGATAAACATCTTAAAGCTACAGACCTGGGCACTTCAAATTGGTGTAATGGTTAGCAAGCTTGTTTTGTGAGATTATTTATGACTTTGATTTTCACTGGGTGCCCCCACACTTTTGGCCTTGTGTCACATCTAAGATACACTTAGATAATAAGAGCACTTCAATGTGGGTGACAGTTAGCAAGCTGGTCTTGTGCCACATCAAAGCTATGTTTACAAAATCACCATAAAGCTGGGACCATTAATAATTAGCCATAATCATAAAAGTAATCACAGTAAACAAATTCAATTACAATAGGCTTAAATAAATACAAGAAAGAACTGATAATAAAAAAGGTAAATATGCTAAAGCTACTAACCCTTCCACAAAATATTAATTTATATTTTTCAAACAATGTAGCTATCCTCTTAAAGAAAAATGGGGTGAGGCAAAGTTAGGACAATTAACAAACATTTGTTTAATCCCACAGAGATTAGATTTTGTCACTAATCCCCACTTTTGTTTAACTGTAAAGATATACTAAAGAAATTGTTCCAGTAGTTTTTTTTTAAAGTACTTTCATTGCCCTACCCTTCAGTCTTTTCCCTATCTGAATAACTGTTCCTATAGCAGAAGAGAATTCTTTACATTCCAATGTAAAAAGGGATGGATAGAGTTATCTATATGTGTTGGGGTGGGGGGATAAGAGAAAATATCTTACATATAATTTCTATTAGCTTTCTTTATTCATAGAACTTCTTATGCTTAAACTTTTCTCTTATTCTTCTTTCCAAAGAGAAAATGAAAATATTAATTGAAAATAATTAGAAGTGAATGAAGATAAAAAGGAAAAATTAAGGACGGAAAGGTAGTTTGAATAATGAGATGAAAGACTAAACAGTCAAAGGAAAGTGAAATGAGATGAAATCAAACAAAAAACAAAACAAAGTGAGAAAAAGTAAAAGAAAAATCTAACAAGGTTAGATCTCTCCACTTCTTGCTCTCTGAACATCTGGTTTTCAAACCTATCTCCACTGTTTGGCTATGAGATGGTGACTGAGCAAATTCTTTTCATTTACCACTGACCTGATAAGAGCACTGTCCAATGTGTATGTGTTCAGACAGTCAATATATAAACACACCTACTAGTGAAAATCCAGGTCATTTTTTTTCCTTTTTTTTACTCCCTTGCTAGTCAACCATTTCACAATAATCCAAAACACACACATAATTTGTAAACACACGACTGGATTACTGGAGACCCAATGGGAGAAAGTCTCAATGGTGAAAGATGCTGAATGTGATAATTTCTAGAAAACACTTTAAAAGTAACATAACTTCCATAATCTGGATGATAAAAACCACCAAAGTTAAATAATTGGGGAAAAAACTGAGGCAAAGAAAAAATAGGGTGAGCAGAAGAGGTGAAAAGAAGAAGTGAAAAGTAAGGAGAAAAAAAATTAAAAATTAAGTAGAATTATTAAGAATAATTAGTGAGCCAAAATTATCAATCTTGGCTCATTTTTTTTTCTTTTAATTCTTATTAAGAAAAAGTTAAACAGTTGATGAGAACTTGAATTTAAACAAAATTAAGAAAAAAAATGTTTTATTTCAAGCAGAATGTTCACACTATGGATAAGCATCATTTACTAACATCTAGTGAAGAAAAATCTATAGAGAATATTATGTGGAGCCTACTAGACTCTGGTAACTTTGAACAAATTCCACCTGCTTCCAAACATAAGAGCAGCTGTTTATAAGCAGCATTTGCATTGAGGAATTCAAGGTTTATCATGCAAAGGATTGTATCATCAGAAGATTTAGTTCTTAATACTAATATATAGAATAATCTTGAATAATTGTCTAAGGTACAACCAAACACTAGAAACTTATGCAGGCATTTGAACTAGAATAATGCAACACAAATACATAAAATGGAATCTATATTTTAATCTTTTGAATTTCATAAACATTTTTTTGTGTTTGGTAAATTTTTGCAATGTTCCATTGTCTACATTACTGTGCATTTCACTTTTAATATTTTCAAAATTATAAATCTGATTATTATAATTCTAATTTGATGGTCTATAGCAGTGTCAGTAATTAGTCACAATATAGTAAATAAGTTTCCAATGATTGTGGTAAAATTCAATGCTGCAATTCATTAACATTTTTACAACAAAAGTGTATGAAGGTGTGTAAGTAGAGAAACTGGTATGTTCTTTCAATTGTTAATGAATCTTTTGATCATTTTACTTTTTTTCTCTTTTGAAAGAGTTACTTGGCATGGGTTTATAGAAGTGCTGGCACTTTTGAATTGAATGATAATAACCGGTTGCAAAGTTTAACCTCTGTTTCCAAGAGATACAAAGATGAATGTTTTTGTATTTAATAAAATCAACAGTGATTGGTTGAATTTTTAAAAATACATCATCTATTATTTACTACAGATTTTATATCATTCTCTAGATTTTAGCTTTAGTGGCTTTTTCCTGGAACCTGCTATTTATGTTGGTTCTTCATTTAGAGTGGCTTAATTATTAAATTAGAATATTACTACAGGTTAACATAAACCTGGAAGCTGTAATACTGGTGATTTTGTTTGCCTATCAGCATAAACCTATATTAAACTTGCATCCACTATACATTTAAGTATGAAATGGAAGAATTAATGGTTAATTGGTTTCACAGCATATCAATCTCTATAGGTTATTTAATGCTGAAATTTAAATACTTTGAATGCAATTGTATGTCTTCCACTATAGATAATATATATAGTTAGTCATTCTGCTGTAAATATGTTGCTAATTTTTTTATATAAAAATGTATTGCTGGTCATTTTACTACAAAAATGTATTTTATATTTTACTACAAAAATGTATTTTATATTTTACTACAAAAATGTATTTTATATTTTACTACAAAAATGTATTTTATATTTTACTACAAAAATGTATTTTATATTTTACTACAAAAATGTATTTTATATTTTACTACAAAAATGTATTTTATATTTTCAGAGCATTTTGTTTTCTTTCCAATGAGGGGAGATTCACTGTTTGCCTATAGCTAGGATCCTAACAGGTGCTACAACTCCAGATCAAAGTGGGCGTGGGAATGAACACACTCCTCAAAACCCCCAATCTCCTGATCAGAATCCCTGCTGCCAGATGTTTATAATGGAAGAATAAATAACCAAGTATAATCAACAAAATGAATTTAAAATGATTTAGAAAACAAGAATTAAATACAGTAATACAAACTGAATATAGGTGAGTGTGAGGGTAAATATACAAAGATGATGATAATAAAAATAGACAATTTGAAAAATAAAAGCAAGAAATATGATTTGTATTACAAATATTAGAGAAAATATGAAACTTAGATACTTAAAGATTATTTCAATTGGTCTTTTGCTTTTTACAGTTGCTCCTATTTGACATTTGCTGAGATTTTTTTTCACTCAAATAGTCTTAAAAAAAAAAAAGAAAAAAGTCATCCCCAATTGCAAGAGCAGATACACTTTAATTATTACTGAACCCTAGATCCAGACAAGGCTTCCTTCTACTTAGAAATTAATAGCTTAAAATTGTTAATTCAAGTTCTTTTAAAATTTTGCAAACAATTCTTTAATAGTTTTGAATTTGGCTAATGAACAAATCTAAAGTTTTAGCCTTTGATAGTAACCAATCTAAGAGAAGAAAACACTGAATTCAAACTGTGGAGGAATCTACAGAAAAGCAATAGACTATCCTTCCCAAATATGCATGACATTTCACAGATAAAGAAAAGAAACATGTGGAGGGTCATGAATGCTTATGTTCGGAAAGGACATACAACTCCACAATTCAAATAAGTTTCTACAAACACTAATGTCTTTTGCACTGCTTCAATAAACCCATTATTCCCACTCACAGCTGTTAACCACTTTTGAATCAAAATTACAAATATTTCTAAAGTTCTGACAGAAGTGATTAGATATAGATATGTAGGAATAATGAAAAAAGTAATCCTTAGACAATATTTTTCAACATAATTTTCTTTCTTTTCAGAGTTGTAGGTCAACATTTTAGTAGGTAGTTAACAATTTTATTGCTTGAATAAGTGACCTAATGTGACTGAATATAGTCACTTTGAAATCAGAAAAGAGCAAAACTTACCCTTGTATAAAAAAAAGAAGAGGGAGGGATGGAAATAAAAATATTTTGATATTGACCATAAAAATGATCATGACCAATCAATACAAAGCAAAAATTTTTTACCATTAAAAATAAAGAAACAAACTGAAAATAGTTTCTAGAGGACATGAAAAACTATAAAAAAAATTATCAACTAAGTATAACTATGCTATTCACAACAATATATAATCTTTCTGATCCATGAACCATTAAATTTATTAATAATTTTTCTACTTCAAGTGGCAAACACTTTCTTAACACATGCAAGCATTTGTATAGCCACAAACTTTGATGCACTTTTTAAACACACAACCACCTTTATGCATATGTTTTTTCAAAATATTTAATTTTGTCTATATGTATGTAAATTTAATTTATTTGCTACTGTTAAAAATCTATTCTTTTCATTCCTTTTGAAGAAATTTATAGATGATCAGTTATTACCTATTACTTAGTACCATTTTGGCTACTTTATGAGGAGGACTAAAAGAATCATGTCAATCTTCTCAGCTAGCCATTGAGCCTAATTGTACGTTATATTTCCCCCACTTTACAAATTGTAATTATGAAATGTTAAATTGTAGTTAATTCTATTTATACATAGGTGATTAGATTTTCCAAGACTCCCAGAATATGCACCTTTGAAACTGAATACCAAACTTATATATATATATCTATATATATAGCCAAATGTTACAACAGTGGTAAAATAGGCAGATTATGCCAGGAGAAAAAAATTGGCTATTATGTTGTTCCCAGACAAAAATAAATTACTAAATGAAAGAACAGAAATTATGTCCAAGTCTAACCATACCAATAAATATCTACTAGGATAATACTATCATGGATGAAAGTATTCTAAGACCCTTAAGTAACTTCTAATTTTGAAAAATGTGCATCCATAAAAGATCCCTGTTATGTGAGCATTTTAAAAATGGTAACATCAGTTATTGTAAATTGCTTGAAGACACCAAAAGGTTGTGACATAACTTTTCTAAATAAAAATTTTCAAAAGTTCTACAATTGTATTGAACACATTTTAATACAACTGTGTCTAATTATTTATGACCAAAAACTAATTAACATTATATATATATATATATATATATATATATATGTATGTATGTGTGTGTGTGTGTGTGTATGAAAACTGAAGTCTGATATTAATTAGAATCTAATAGAAATTATTAATATTAATTAGAATCTAACTTTCGACCGATTAAAAATGTGAATTAAGTTTAAGCATCTAATGATTTTTTTCAATTTCTTTCAGATTTAACATCTTCAGTCTTTGGCAATTTTGACCATTGAAAGATTAACAATCAAACCACGTGTTAAAATTATCCAAGCCTATTACGAAAATAGTCATTCAAACAGAAATGCATTTGGCTTTATTGAATGACAAGTTCTCAGGTTGCATCGTCACTCAAAACAGTGAAGTCAATTAGCCACAATGATCATATGACTTGACACCCTTAGATTTCTTCCTTTGGGGACATCTCAAAAATAAAGTCTATGCCAACAAAAATTCAGAAGCCTAAGGATGAGATAAAGCATATTGGTGAGATCAAGAGACAACTATGCAGAGATGTTATCAAAACTTTTGACCATTGATCAAAGCCTTGGTAGACATTTGGGTGATATTTTTCACACATAATTGCCAGGACTCAAATAACACGATCCAATAATGAAATCAATAAAATTTCACCAATAACATTGAAATTAGCAGTAAATAAAACAATCTGTCTTAATGGAACACCCTATATATGATAAAGTAACTACAATAAGGGATAAAAAAAAAATTTACTAATTCCAGATTCTGAATTTTTAGAATGGACTCAATGTAGGTGCAATCACTGCTTTTGTTTAAATAGGTCAGAAACTGAGGGAGTGGGAGTAATTTCCAGAAGTTTCACCAAAATGAAATAAAACAGATGCTGTTAACTGCTTCTGTCTTGCCTATTATAACAAAAAATCTCCTAAATGTGAGAAGGGATTTAACTGTTAACGAACAGATTTATTTCCAGTCTATTTGGTAAAGAAAGTTAAATCACAAAGTTAAAATACTTTAGATATTCCAAAATACCCCAAGCAAAAAATCAACTTACTTTCGTTTTTTATCGTGTGTGTATATGTGAAAGAGTTTGAATTAGACAAAATTTAGACAATAGGTTGTTGTGTGAATTGTATTACGGCAATACTGAAAAGTTCTCAGTCGAACTAAGAAATACTTAAAAAATATATGGTTTGGTCATTTGGTCAGATTGAACCAAGAACTTTTCAGCACTTGTGTATACATTTCATGTATTTTTTTTATAGAATAGTTATTTTGTAATATTTCAATCATAATTTTAGTTGAAGTTAATATAAATAAAATAATGCATATTATTTTAATACTTTGCCAATATCTGAAGAGCTGAGTCAATATGCATACCGTTCTATTTTTAACAACTTTATAAACACATCTATTATTTGTGAAATATTATCAGTCAACAAAAGCAGCATTATTTATTATACAGTGTAAAGATATGTAACTGAAATAATTTGTTCATTTCATTGTTTGTAAGGAATGAAAGAATCTAAGTCAACAATTTTATCAAGTTATAATTGGAAACTGTTTGTGCAGTCAAGTGAGTGTCAGAAAAAAAGATCATTTGAAAAATAGGAAACTGCAAGTACACTGTGAAAGGAAAGAAAAACACATAATGAGTACAAAATCTACAAGATCAGAAAGAAAGAAATGTTTGAATCATCTTGCATGTATATTGTTTGATAAACATCTTTCAAGGTCCAACTCAGAAAAAGCACTAAAAAAACTATTATTTCCGGGAATTTAACAAAGTTATTTGTTTGGCAAGCAATATGAACATCAATATTGCTTTATAAAAAAAAGTCAGCATGGAAAAAAAAAAAGAAAAAAGATTACTTATTTTTATATAGATATACAATAGAGTCTGATGCATTCACAAATAAAAAAAAAATAGTTAAGAGTTGGGTGGATGGTAAATAGAGTCCTTTTCAGACTGTTTATATCAATCTTCTGAGTATTATAAAACAACTGTAAAAGTAACAATTAAAAATTTGTGTGAATGTGCATACACATTATTCTGTGTATATCTGTAATAAAGAGAGAAAGAAAATAGCAACAAGAAAAGGTAAGTAAAAAAAAAAAGCCTTAGTATCTTTTTTTTTATTATTTATTAGTACTAGAATTGAGTGTTTATCTGAAAGTTTGAAGAGAGTTCTTTTATCCCATCAGGAGTCATAAGTGTCATTATCTGTAAACATGTAATATTGGTTGTTGAGAAGAAATCAGACAGGAATAGAACAAAAAAAAAAAAAACAAGCAAATAAACAAGGGGACAAGTTAATGTCTGTGGGAAAAACTTCAAATTGTAAAATAAAGAATAAATATACCAAGTTGAGAAAGGAAGATGTAAAAAAAAAAAGTTTGTATGCACATTGTACGATCTGCATAAAAATAAGAACATGTCAGAGAAAAGAAACAAAGTGCTGACCTGAATTGAAAAAAAAAAAAAAATGAAAATTCATTGTGGAAAGCATTATTTCCTTAAAACAAATATGTAAGAAAAAAAAATACCCCAAAGCATTATCAGGTCTTTTTATTTTTTAGAAATCTAAGGAAAAAAAAAGAAAAGAAAAAAAAATATAATCTTCCAACATTTCAATTCAAAACAAAATCCTCTGTATTTATCACAATAACTGATTCTAAACAAACAGCAGTGCAACCTAGAGAAAAAAAAAGGATTTTGTTACTTGGACAATAGTAACTACCTTAACTTTTATATGAATAAAAACTGAAATTTTTTCAAGTTTAGTTTATTTAAGAGAACTTGTTGACAGTATATACAAAATACAGACAAACAATATATATATATATATATATATATATATATATAAGTGAAAGAACAGATTGCTTAAAATCTACTGTTCAAGCATTTACTTTTATAAAAAGTGCTTGATACAAAGTAGAGCTTAATATTGCAATTTTTTTATTACAATGGTTTATAAAAGCATTTACTAGCATATTCTCTACCTACTCCTAATACTACCCCTTCAGTTTCTAAATAACCATGAATTCATCTTGTATTTTCTAAATAAATCATTTTCAATTTATTTTAAACTATCACCTGAAGAAGACCAGTATTGGTCTGAAACAAACAAATTTGTGTAGTGATATAATGCTTTTATAAATCATTGCAATAAAAAAAATATTACTATATATATATATATATATATATATATATATATATATATATACACATACATACACACACACACACACACACATTTTCACAAACTATTTATCTCATATATAAACAGTTTCTATTTACATCATCACCTGAAAATAACTTATGATTTGTTGGTTTAATTTGAACCTATCACTCACCGTGAGACACATTGTCCGCCATCATCAGCATTCTGCGGCCTCGGTCCGAGATTCAAAATCTTGTCAGTAGCTGAATACTTGATGCTTCGCCATAGCTACCAATGGTGTTTTTATCATGACACCATCACTAGATGGGTTGCCTACCACGGCTTAAGAGAGGCCCATTCACCCTCATTAAGAGAAGGATATCCCACGCCAGTTTCCCAACCTGGTGTATTTTACAACCTAGTAGTAACATTGTCCATACTTCAAAGGTTATAAATCTCAAAACCCTTATCCAGCAGTTTTCCTAGAACTGACTGCTAAACATGAATAGTATCAGAGAATGAAACTGGCAATTGCACTGACAACAGAGCAAGAAATTTCACATAAGCTAAATTAGAAAGTCTGTCAGCAGATACAACTGCACTAAATAGAAAAACCAAGACAATTAGGATTGTGTTTTTTTTTTTGTTTCGTTTTTTTTTTTTCAGTAGAGTTTTGCAAATTTAGTAAATACTTGCAATTTTGATTACTTTGACTAATATTTATTAGAAGAAAAGAAAAAAACTTTAGGACCAATAAACTGAACACAGATGACTAACTTCTGGTGTATTACAAATGAGTATAAAACAGGTACAAATCTACCACCATCTGAATTTTATGAAACAGTAATAAAGAATCTCAGGACCAACTGTTCAAAATTTCAGCAACTGGTACAGTGCCTGTAACAATTCTATTTGGCTTTCTAAAGATAATATATAGTGCAAAGAGTAGACACAAAACTATAGTAAAGGGAAAACATTTTATGAAAATAGATGCTTAGAGTGCAACCAGAAATGAGTAACAATATTTTTACAACAAAGAATGCTAAATGAGTAGTAAATAACATAAGGTAATCAATAACAAGAGACCTTTAATAAGGAAGATATCATATAACCACAAGCAAAAGTATTCATTGAGAAATTCAAAAGGCTGTTAGGATGTTTTGCAGATGGCTACAAGACAAATTCTCTTATTAGTAAAGAAAATGTGAATCAGTATAATCCTACAGCTTATTTTTTGCTTCATTTATGTCTTTAATGCATTATAAATGTCAAGAGAATGATTTTAATAAATTCAATTAGGCTGTTTGTGTGCATATGTGCACACAAGATAAAACACCTCAATTTATCTTTTGATCTGAAAAACAGCAAAATCCAGACACTGATGCCCTGAACCCATTGACACGTTTTACTTTTGAGTGCATTGAATCTACAAATTAGTTTTCTATTTGTTGGTTTTGAGAATTGGTATCAATTAAATACAACTTGTCATCTATAGAGTAAAATGAATGATAAAAGCAAATAAGTTGGGTATTGCTTTAATATTAGTATAAAGTGAATGCAAAAGTTCTTGGTGACATCTTTCATATAATACTAGAGAAATCAGTGTCTTCAAAGTTTATTCAGCTTTGTTTTATGTGATCATGTAGAGTGAAAGAATTGCTTGTTAGAAAGTGATAAGTTTATTTTGTTGAAAAGACAGACAAAATATAAACCAAACATTTAATACCATTCTTCATTTTAATCTGGGAAAAATGTAGAAGTCAGACAATGAATCACTGAAACTTATGGTAATGATGAAAGGAATAGTTTGTAAACACAAAATAGTTTGGAAGGTCTTGAAAATTGATGAACTCGAGAAGTTTTTTTTAAAATACAGCACAAGCAACATGGGAACTTTGAGAATATTAAAACTGAGTCATTGAACTCATTTAAATGACACATTGAAAGAAAAAATACAACCCTTTCTTGGGCAAAGAAATTGAATGTTGATTTAACTAGATATTTTTATATTTCTAATTTAGCACAACAAATGAGAAGTTTTCACCTTCTGCAGACTTGGCATCTTCAAACTGTTTTAGTACATACAACATTCCTTGTATTGTCAGTATATTCAATTAATTGTGGGTATTGAAAAGGTCTTCAAATTAAGATAACTGAAGTCATTCTTTTTATGGTGGAACAAAAAAAATTCAAACTGAAAATAGTTGTAGAAAATAAGCAAAAAATACTTTGATACTAAATAATGGTGATAGGAATTTATATGAAGATGTACAGGTCATGTAATAGACAATGGTTCAGAATGAGAAATTAGAGCATTATACTTCCCTTCATTATACTCCCTTAATTGAAAATAACCTTAGGAAAATTATGAATCCATATCTTCTCCCAGGTATGGGTCATATAGCAGAGCAGACTGGGCTCTCTAGCCATGTTTGTCTAGGAGATGAACAACTCTGAATTAAAAACTGCAAGCAAGATCTCAATAGATCTTGACTAAAGTGCTCAGTCAAGACAACTCATTGAATAAGAGTTGTGCAGATGTCTTGTAATAGAGTATGCAACTATTGCAATCACCTTTATATGAATATAAAATTTTGTATATAAAATAGGGAAACTTTTACATTAATTTAATGTAGGTAGTAACTGATGTGTAACCTAATCCAATCAAAGACTGTGGATCAAATCAAACATTTACTCCTGTAGCCACCTCAAAATTTCCACAAAAATTCAAAATTCTCATGTGAATGTATGTTTACCTAAAGTGTACTTGTATTCACATAATGTGGTGTTATATGGCACTAATTTAAATTTGCTTAAATAGCAGTAACTAAGCTACTTCATACTTCTTCATTCATATATAAAAACATAGATAGCTGATGAAAAGCTGTAAAAACGTTGACCTGACTGGGTTTTTACAGGTTTCCCAACATTGCAGCACTTCCTTTTTTCCTTCTCCTCGTCCACCTGACTTTCACATTGTTTCACTTTGATAAAAACAAACTAGAAGAGCATAAATAATCTGATAGGCTCTCACAGATAAACTTCTTTCATTATATCTTTCTCTTGTTTCAGATAACACAAAAATGAGGCCAAGGCAAAAAGTAAAATTTAGTGACTTCAACAAGTAATAAATTTTTAACAGCATGCCTTTCCTACAAGATTAGTAAGTCATTTAGTGTTAATATCTAGTCATATAATATCTCTTTGGGGGACGTGTCCAGCAAAGATTTTCTAATCTTAACATTCAAGTCAAAATCTTGTTTTCACATTCCAAGAATAAGATTGATCCAAGGAAAAATTACAACAAATCATTATTATAAATATGCATTAAAAAGAAAACAAAATTATTGTTGAACTCAATAAGGAGAAATAGCTTATACTGCAAATATATTTGGATAATGTACATAATAATTGATAGTATTTTTTCTAAACAGTATTGGTAACAGATTTTGCAGCAAATTCTTTCTTATTAAAAGAAATGCAATTAAAGGCATTTCCTCTCAGAAACCAATCTTTTACTTGGGAAATCAATGATTACAATAAGACATCTAAATGATTAATATTAAGAACTGAAAAAACTCCACATACATGTTCTTTCATTTAAAAACAAAAAAGAAACTGCCTGAATATTGATTGTTAGAATGTACTAAAGCAACAAGTTGAGACCAAAAGCAAAGAAAATTTGTAAAGGGAAAAATATCACTTTTAAAAAGAAAACCATTTGTATAGAACCAGCAAATAAAAAAAAAAAAGCATACTAAAAATATTATTTTATCATTAAACCTAAAATGGAGAAGAGATAGAAATTACCTTTTTCAAATAAATCGTTTGTCAGATGAAGTACTAAGAACATATCTCAAAAAACATACAGATTTTTAAAAAAAAGTAAAACAAATAACAGGAAAAGGAAAGTAATTTATGTTTAGAATTTATAAGAGAGAGGTCAACAGTTCAGATTTTTTTTTCTGGAAATTTAAAAATGTAGCACTTAAGAATATCTGATCAAAAAAGACAGCAGAGCTCTTAGGGATTAGTCATGCCAAGTGATAAGTGAAGAGAAAAATATAATCCCCATTTTTTTATCAAGAGATGAGAGATGTGTTCAAGACTGGAGCCAAAGTGCAACAGCTCTTGACTACCCCCCCCCCCCCGGTCCCACATGAGCTTATACAATAAACAGTTAATAAGCTAGATGAGAAGTAAAGTAAAAGCTAACAAAATACCAACAAAGTATATGATTTAAAAAAAAAAAAAAGGTTAAAAACACACAAAGTGAATGGCTGTGTGTTTATGGATAAAGATCAAAAGTAGCTTTAATAGACAAGTACATTGAAGGAAAGAGAGAAAAGAAATGGATTGGATTAGTTGAATATTCTGGCTGGAATCTAAACAGTCAATGGCAACATGTCATCAATCCTGATTCAAGACATGGATACAAGGACATAGGGGCTTTTATTAGTCAAGGACAGTCTTTCAATCTCCACCTCCTACCTGCTGTCATACTCCTTAAAGTCAACACCTATAATTTTTAGGTCAGACACTTTGTCAGAGATACCAGTCTCACTTACAAAGCAATTGCAGTTAACCTTGAATGTAGAAAGTAGACAAAAGCAGATTCTTAACAAATTTTCTTCTCTTCCTCTACAACATAATCCTGGGAATTGTGGGGTGCTAGGAGTACCTGGTACTGCCTGGATATGGTGATCTAGTCTTCTACAAATAAAAAAAAAATAGACAGCATGCCAATAAATATCAAAATAAAGTGCCACCTGTGGTTGTGACAAAGTAAACAGATGAAATCTTGCATTTTTTTTTAAACAATGATGAATTGAAAAAGTTGCTAAAATCAAAAGTTTTATCAAATTGGCCAGTAGTTTTGTACTATTTCTGCCCTTTGATGTCATTAAGAATATTTAGTTTTAACTAACTTCACCTCAACAGATCACTTATGATTGTATGGTGACAGTCAGTCATTCAGTTAAGTGCCATATGTGATACACACTTGGGTGATCATTTCTCTTTTGAGACATGACTAAGCAGAAGATTTTCCCACAGTAGGTTACCATTGCTTTCTGCAACAGACTGGTTGCCAACCAAAGTTATAGAACCCAATCTGTCCTGCTATTCATTCCATATCTGGAGGGAAAAGAGATGGATTAATATCTTTCCCAAGGGTATTTGCACAAAAATGTATGCAATGAATCAAACTGGAATGTAAACTCAACTCTTCAATTTCTCATTTTGAGCTGATATCTATTGCACCACAACGCACATCCATTTTTATTGATTTTAACATAGAAAATAAGTAACCTTTTCAGTTTTTTGTAGGGAAATTATTTTTTAGAAAAAAAAAAAAAAAAATATAATTCAAAAATTCAGATTATGGAAAAGTCCTGTGTATAATCAAGCACACTAAAATTTCATGCTAGAAATTTCTTGCTGAAACAAAGCTTCTTGTTCATATAGACCATTTGGAATTACAAGAGATTAATCAAGGCATAAATTGAGAATAAGCAATGTTATAAATCTAGTGGGCCTATGCCATCAAAAATGATGGCAAAATATATCAATATACCATCTAAAACCATCACAAAGAATCAAATCACCACCATAGAATCATTAATAACCTGCATATATCAATATATTTTTGTTTATGAACTAACTCTAGTAATAAAGAAATTTTTGACAACTCCAAAATTAAATACATTAACACATTAGAATAAAGTAAACTTAACACTGGTTTAGAATACTCTGGTAAAAACAAAGTAAGCAGAAATAAGCAGAACCTATGTAAATGTAACATTATTTAATTTAACCTACCCTTCAGCCATAAAGTCCAAACACTGGAAAATTCTTCCTAAATTTAATTCATAAACATTTCTTATGGCGAACACAGATAAAAAAAAAAAAGAGAAAAATTATAAAGAAAACCCACATTTCCTTTGAAACCAATATCTCTTTCTCACTACCCTTTCTTTCTCTAACCCCTCTCTATCAAAATTAAGCATTTGTTTTTCTTCAAAACCTGTATCTTTCTCGCTATCTCTTCCTCCCTCTCCCTACCCACTCTCTCTATACGTCTCTCTGAAGTAATGAGAAGGTAAGCCACAAATAAAATGAAGAAAAGACGGAACACAGCAGAAAAATGGAACTTTGTTGACCACAGGTTATCCTCTCTCTCTGAGCATGACAAGAGGGAAATATATATAATGATCTTTATTATAATAGAAAAGATGTAGGAAATTACCAACATATTCAAAATACCCAAATCAAGCACTGGAAATCATGTACGCCAGCTTAGTTATTTTAGGCATTTTGATGAAAATAAGAAATTTGATTAAAAAGTCTTTTGATTGCTATTAGAAAAAAGATATTTTATGAACAATACTATCTTAAAAAAAGTTGTTTCAATGAATGAGTTTTACAAGAATTATTTTAATTCTTAAAATCTAACTATAACAATTTATAAAAGTTTTAAATATCTTAAAACTATTAATTTGTAGCAGTTAGGTGATATTGTTAAGAACAACATTTGTGAAGCATAGCTTATAATAATTCAGTCACCTCAAGTATTTTGACAGGAATTTTGAATTTTTTGTCTATAAATAATATCCCGATTTTTGAAAATACAGAACATACACAACATTATCAGTAAATAAGAGTGGTAAATGAAGTAAATTTAACATTTTTTCATGTTTTTAACATTCCCTCAACATGCATCTTCATAAATAAAACTATAAAGCTAAAGTATCTAAAATTTAATAAAAGATTAGATTATTTAGAACATTTTCCTAAATTTGTAAAATTACTGGGTAGTTAAAAAATTAGATAGATACTTTTACCTAAATGCAGAAAAACAAAGATAAAACCACTAGACTATAGTTCCATGTGCAATTCAATATAAGAAATTGGTCCATTTATAAAACAAAAATTTAAATGAAGGATGAAAAATGTATACTTTATGAACAAAAGATTATAAGACAAATGAATCACAATGATACTTTACAGATTGTTGAATAGGAAGGCAGTTCTCTACGACAAACTCATTAAACAATTAACAAATTAAACAATTGACTGAAACAAATACCCCTCTCAATTTGACCAACTGGACATAGCAAGTATCTAATGGTATGTATAATTATTTAAAATAAAGACTATAATGATTAGGCAAATATTGTTTCAGCTTGGCTGGGAGGTTTTCACTCATTTATTGTATATATTATATTTACTGTATAGATATTGCAACTTCAGATAACTGCTTATGCCATTTACAAAATTCTCTTAATAAAAAAGAAAAAAAAAATTCAATTTCCTGGAAGATTATAAAAGTAGTTCTTTGCCAAGATAGAAATGAAATGATGAAGCAGCTGAAAGATGGCAAAAGATAGTGAAACAAAACTGCAAACATACTGGTTAATAAAGTTTACTCTAAAAGATAGAAACTTATTTTTGCTTAAAGTAAAAGAATCTTTTGTCAGCTCAATATTATTAGATCAAAAAGCAGACAACAAAGTTAATCCTGTCTTTATAAATGTAGCTAAACAATATTGATTCCATCAGATTATTTTATTAAACAGAATGTACACGCTGAAAAATATTGCTTTTATATGATAAATCCTTATAGGATGTAGACCATCATGGCTATCCATAATTTCCTGTCTTTTGTTGCTCTAAGTAATTTTTTGCCCTTCACTATCTCTCTTTGTCCTAGTCCTGTCAGCCATTTACACAAATTCATTATGTAGGTTAGTTGCCATTTTCTTTTGCATCTTTTGCTTTCATGATATCCTGTGAGTGTTAAATTCTCTAGGCCATTTTCGCTCATTACGTGTCTCAGAAATTCAACCTGTCTCTTTGTTATTCTAAATTTACTTGTTCTTAGTTTCCTTAAGATTTTCTTGTTGCTCACATATTCAGTCTATGGCGTTCTTAGCATTCATCAGAATGACATCTTTTAACTGTGATGAGATTGTACCACTTTCACCGCTATATAAAAGATTATATATTATATAGCAGTTCAGCATACTTTTGTTGTTTTTTATATTTTCCTGTCTTTATACTTTTAGTTTCTGGAAAACTCTTTTTCATTTTTATGTGCCTTTGGATTTAAATCAGAACATAGCCAGTTGTTTATTAAAATGATACTCAATTAAATTTCTGTAACTGTTTGATTTTCTTATTCCCAATTAGTAATTAATACCTTGAGCTACCTCTTTTGCTGATAACCATGCATGCTGTCTTCTTACAGTTAAAAGTTAATCCTTTTTATAACTATCCAGTCTAAGAGGATTGATTTATATTTCCTTTATGAATCTGTTATCAATACAATGTTATCCACGTATCTCATGTTATTATGTTCACTGATAAATGCTGATAGGTCTTCTAGTTCTTTTAAAAGTGTCTTGCTTAAGGAATCAAACAAGAGAACACCAATATTTATTTAATACCATTACTTATGGGGGTGAAGAGGGATGTTTATCTTGATGAAAAGAGTCTTCTAATTCAAGCTAATAAGGAAGAACTAACAATTTTATAAATTTTTACATAAATACTTGAATATTTTTTTCAGCCATTGTTATGTCTAATAAGAGTTCTGCAATGGTTGCTTACTATTTTACATCTTGTTTAATGAGAGAGAGAAAGCCAGCCATAATTAATTTCATCTTAATATCAGAGCTTCAGAAATCTGATTCTTGCTTAAGTAACAATCTTATATAAATATCTTTTCATTATTTATAAAAAAGAGGAAATGAAAAAGACATTTATCCTGTATCCCCTGACAGTTCTTATCTTCATAATTTATAACTTGAAGAGCAAAATTTATATATGTAGGGGTCTAACAATAGCAGATCTATTGTGCTTCTTGAGAGATTTTTGCTTTTAATTTCTATAAGGGTGGGTTGATGAAAATTACTTAGCTGACCCCTTAGAACTTCTTAGTAAGGTTGAAAACTTTTCAATGTGTTTCTATTATTATTATTATTCTCTTCTATTTTGAAGATTTGAGTTCAGCCAGGTTAAGAGAAAGTTGGTTTTGTGATCTTTCTGGATAACTACAAACTGGATTTTAATAGATTTCAAATGCCTTTGAAGGAAATCCATTAGTTTTCATTGATGAATTTGTTTTCTTTGGTTTATCTACCCTTTGTAGGTTATTTAATGTCAGAATATTTTTAGATTGTAAGAATTTTTTTGAAATAATAATATGATTTAGTGATACAAGTCTAACTAATTAACCCATGACTGGGGAGAAGAGTATTGGCAAGTAAGAGAATATAACAAATCTAATTGGAATTGGAACTTGGCCCCTTGATTAACAATTCAGAGCCATTATCCAGTATAACAACTGCACATCCAAGCTTACAGCAACTGGTATTCCCAAGCATTAACTTATCTAGGTACTAACTAGGCTTGATGTTGCTTAATTTTGGTGATCATAAGGTAACCAGTGTTTCAATATGATATGGGTGTAAACCCAAATCTATTAATAAGAAAGCAAGTACGGTACACAATGATTTTACTTCATCTATTTATAGGACCTTAAGGTGGCACTTTCATTTACAATAACTGACTCAGCCTTCCTAAAAAGGTAATTGTGTCAAGTCTTAAATGATTAAGAGACTAAAACCTGTGAAGCTCAAGTCAACATTGGAACAGAATGAAATACGGAAAATTGCCACAGTAATTTTCATTTTATAGGTTTCAGTTGTTGTGCAGTAATCCCTGTGATTGAGAACAGTACAAAATGATACTTATTTCTGTTTATAATATAGAAGAAAAATATTTCAAATGCCTGTGCATAGACTAAAGAGCTTAAAATTTAGGCCAAAATGCATGAGTCAAAGCATATGTACAAAAGTAGAAGCACTCAGTGAAATGAAGAATTAGGGGAGAGAAGTTACAAGGTATGAATTAATCTTTTAATCAAATAAAAAAATAAATAAATAAATAAAATAAAAACAAGAAAACCTCTCCCAATGATTGATATTAGTCTGTTTAGATTCAACTGGACATTTTGATAGAAGTGGTGCTGTTTTATTTGTTGGATGGGAAGCAGAGAAAGAAGGACCAATAAGGAAATTGGTCTTAAACCTGAATTAACAAGTGAGAATTTTAGGGGTTAACTTATACTAATTCTTTTTGTGTGTTCACAACATACAGGTATTTAATCTCTCATTAACATGATGGACTGAGAAATGTTTTTCGGTTCAAGAGAAGTATTTCTTTTTAAACATTTTAAATAGATTTTTTTAAATAAAAATTCTTGTAATTTCATGTTAACTGAATATACATGAATACTTGTATTAATATACATTTTTAGATCCTTTGTTACATTACTGGCATCTAACAAAACACTTCTAATGTACGTGATTATATGTGAAATTAAACTATAAGCTATTTTACAGGTTATCTATCAACAATAATAAAGAAAATTTATTTGTCTACCAGCAATATTTGGGTGATATAATTATCATTTTATTATTAGGGAAACTGAGATTTCAGGGAGTAGATGCACTTCTATAAAAATTATATTGCTATAGTCTCAGATAAATACTATTAAAATACCAATAAATTTACTTATTGGCATGCACTGAGTATGTCAAAAGTTTTAAAAATGTACATTCATCATAAAGCATATACAAGGATGGCTCAGTGACATAAAAATCCTATGTATTAAACAATATTAAAGAACAGTTGCTTCAATTCAAGGGAAATATTATCATTAATAATCAACTTTTAGTTCATAAAAATCTTTCATGTTCAAATGGTATAAAACAAACTACTTTTATCAGGATAATTATGTATTGCTATTACCACATGAACATTTCAAATGACAGATTGTGTGTCAGCTCCTACACATTTTTTTAATTGTATCACCCCGAGCAAGGTGGTAATGCCATTGATGTGCAGGGGGCTACATAAGCGTAAAAAGATTAATTAGAAGAGAGTGAAGAGGAAGACAAACCAGTTAGAAAGGAGCAATAGAAAGATGAGAATGCAGGTGTGATGACAGTTTCAAAGGTGGAGAGAAAGGAAAGGATATACGGGGTGGGGAAAGAACTAGAGTCAAGTGGTTAATAGATGAGTATTGACATTGCATTTAAATTCTTGGAGGTTGTAGCTGTCAGGAAAGGAAGAATATGGGAGCAAGTTCCACAGGTGGGAAGTGTGAGAGAAGAAGCTGCAGGAGTAGAATTGTCGTCTGCATTTGGCTAGCCTAATTGTGAATGGGTGGGACCCAGTTGCCAATCTGGTTGCACAAGTAAACACCTGTTGAGGAGGCACCAGTGACTTAAGTTCGTTCGAACAGAAGCCATGAAAGTATTTATAGAACAGACAAAGGGAGGCCACATTTTATCGGTGGGGAAGTGGCTTTAGTTGAGCTGCCAAGTCAGTACCTATCACATTACTGATTTTCTTTTGGAGCCTGTCGAGAAACTGAGATGAACGGCAGGGGCGCCTGACCATATATGGCAGCAGTATTCCATGCACGGACAAATGGGTGATTTGTATATATACAGGATGGATTCAGGTAGAAAAAACATCCTGGCCCGACACAGTGACCCAACCTTCTTAGCAGTGGATGTAGTGGTTCCATTTGAGATCAGAAGAGAGGGTAAGACCGAGGAGGCGCAGTGTATTGCTCTCAGGGAGAATCGCTTGGTCCATGCTTATGGGAGGCAGGAGAGGTTGCCTGTGATGATTGACAGACAACAGCTTAGTCTTAGACGCATTGAAATTGACAAGCCACTTCTTGCCCCAATTCACCATAGAGTGTAGATCCTGTTCAAGGTCAGCAGTGAGATTATGTTTGTCCACCACGACGGGTTTCTTACTGATGCAGGAGTAAATAGTGGTGTCATTTGCGTAGATGCCTACTTGGCACTTGATCTCATCTGGGTGGTCATTGATGAAAATAAGGAAGAGTGTTGGGCCCAGGATAGAGCTCTGTGGGACTCCAGCATTTGTGCTGTAGGATGAAGAGGCATGCCCATTCAAAACGACCCTCATTTTGCAGTTATTTAAAAAAGATTGGATTAGATCAAGCAAGCGTCCGGTAATACCATAACCCCATAGCTTGCATAGAAGGCCAGAGTGCCAAACCCTGTCAAAAGCCTTGGAGATGTCCAGAGCAACAGCACGGGCCTCACCTGACTCATCAAGGGCCTGGAGCATGTATTCCGTAATGGTTGTTAGCATGTCGGCCGTGGACCTGGCAAAGCGGAAGCCATACTGCCTGTCAGAGTAGAGTTTCTGGGCAGTAAGATGTTGAACTATTTCAGCATTAATTATGGCCTCGAACACTTTTCCGAAAATTGGTAGAAGACTGATATGGCGATAGTTGGATGGGTCCGAGGGTTCACCACAGTTCTTAAATACAGGAACGACTGAAGAGAACTTCCAGTATGCAGGAAAACAGGAAGCAGAAAAGCAGTAGTTATACAGTTTAGAGAGGACAGGGGAGCACACCTCTTAAGGACTATCACCGGGATTCCATCACCACATTTTGAAATTACTCGGGATACTACTGTCGGGGTAATATATATGTCATACAGTTTTACCTCAGTTCTATACGATACGACTATACTTAGAGGGATGCATAATAATGATTGATTTAAATTTTGGTTTTTATTACATGAAAAATAATTTCCCTAATTTTAGTTAACCTGCTGACAAAAAAAAGTTATTAACTGGAATTTTAAGGAAAATCTGAAGAAAAGAAAAGATGAGGGGTTATGAAAATGAATTTTTGCAGTGTTCTGAGTAAAATGATACGTTTAGGGACATAGAATTTATAATGTGAAAGTAGAAAAAGAATTATCAAGACAAAAAAAATATCATTCTCTTTAGCTTAAAGCTATTTACCTATTCATATTATCAGATGATAAGTAATCTGCAGATTTTATTATCAGATACAAAACTGTCAAACTTTAACACAAAGTACAGAAAAATGAGACAATAAAGCAAACATAATTCAAGGACAAAATATTTATATACTTTTATCACCTCTTTATTTAATGATAAAAAAATGTACACCATAGAAGCAAAAAATTAACAATCTATGTAAAGAGAAATACTTCATATTGAAAGTCTATATAAGATTAAAATCAATAAAAGGTTAACTTTACCAAAGAATATTTGATCAAAAATATTACAAAGAATTCTTAATGAAAAATGACAATAAAAATGACCAATCAAAAAAAGTAAAAGGAAAAAAAACTCACTAAAATCAATAAGCATTTTACTTAGATGACAATCAGAATTTAAAGATACAAAATGTTTGTTAAAAAGAGCAAACCTAACATCTAGTAAGCACAATTCTGACTGTAAGCAATGTTGACTTATTTAATTAAGTGACAATGTTATTTTTTGACATACTGCATTCAAACAAAATTTTCTTCATTGCTTTATATAAATATTTGATTATTTACTTTATATTCCTATTAATTTTGATTAGCAATCTTAAATGAACAGAAATGAAAATTTAAGTTCAGTGGAAGGGATACCATTTAGTGATTTTGCTTTTAACATTATAATTTGTATTGCATGTCAAGAATACAATTGAGTCATTGTAACATGAAAGGAAAACAACATGGGTCAATGTTGTATGATGACTGTTGCAATTAATTTTTCATTTCTTGTTTAAAATGTGTCATTTCGAACCTACTTGAGATACTTTCATTTTTAGTATGTCTAACAGCCTCAGATGACTTTAGAGAGAATTTACTCATCAACTAGGTACAATTAGCCAAGACAGAAATGCAACCATTTTATTTGATGTTTGTGAGAAAATCAATACTAACAAACAAAAATTCCATAAAATATATATATTTTGTATTCAGTAAACAAATAAGCAACATTTCGGTATTTTCATTTTTCTAATAAGTAAATAATTTGGATCAAATATAAAAAGTTTTAGTGCCTAACAGTTGAAATTGAAATACTTAACATTGACTGGATATCAATTTAGAAACATTTTATAACATATAGATCATGAAATAACCTTCATTTTTAGTAGATCAGATTTCAATAAATTTGGATAGAGGAAAATGAAGGTCATGATTTAATTTCATTTTAGACACAAAAACAAATAAAAAATACTTGGAAAAATAGTTTTTATCAAATGGTATTGAAGAAAAACAAACAAAAAATACAAAAACAGTTCAACATTTGGTTCTGTGTACAAAGGGGAATTTCAGTAGGAAATAAAACCAATAAATAAAAATGCTAACAATGCAGACACGTGTGAAAGCTGTAATCTTATATTCTCTGTCAGATATTCTAAGCTAATTTTGTTTTAGATATAGGTAGTGTAATATATTGTAAAACCAGTTTCTCCAGTGATTTATTATACACTTTATTATATCAGACATACCACTGTATAACAGTTATTCATTACATAAGCTTTATTCACAAAATAACTGTGACTAATTTGATATATTTGTTTATGTTACAGATGTCAAGTTTAATGCTCAATTTCTTGGTTATTAGTAATGGGTTATCCAGAAAGGGTTCTGATAATAGCTTTCTCAAAGCCTCAAAAATAAAGAAATGAAGATTATAACAATGCATGGCAAAAGAGACAGAGTTTTAAGAATACTTTGACAAATCTTTTTAACACACATTATGTATGTCTGTGTGTGTGTATATATATATATATATATATATATATATATATATATATATACACATGATAGAGGTGAACAGATATAAAAAAATTCAGAAATTAAGATTAAATAAATTAGCTATCAAGAATTTTAAAGATTTTACTCTTTCAGACATTAAATATATCAGATTTGCTATCTTCTCTATCAGAATATCTAAATAAGCTGCATTTAAAGAATGAATAAATCTATTGTTTTCTTTTCATGATTTAAAAAGATCAAAACATTAAATTAGATTCACATTAGAAGTTTGATTTGGTCATGAAAGTTGCTTAAGACCTTTTTGGATCTGAAATTGAGATATTTTTTTTTTTTTGCTACATTGGAAGTAAGTCCATTCTACATGAAAATAGTGCTGTTCTATTCAAATAATCATCAGCAAATTTTGAAAAACAACCTTCCAATAAAATGGATTGATTTTTTCTGAATTGATATTTTCTCATACACGCTTTGAAGGTTCAATGCTCCAAATGGTTCTCCAGTGTCATCAAATATCTAGTTTGATTGGCTTGCCTATCTCCATACTTATAGTGGTCCACTGTTTAACAAGTTATCAAATTGTAAAGATCTAATGGTCTATTTCAACTGGCCACTGATTTTTGTCTGGTGAATGTTTCCAATAGGCCCTATTTTTTTTAATAGTTCAGTCAGTCAGTTAAGTGTCATATGTGATATACGCTTGGGCAATCACATCCTGAAAGAGACATGACTGACTGGGCATAAGATTTTCCCGAAGTAGGTTGCCATTACTTTTTACTGGAGGGAGAACTGATGGATTAATACCTTGTGTGTATGTGAATACAACAAATTCAACATGTATTTCTCATTCCGAGCTCAATGCTGCTGCCTGTCAATCATCACAGGCAACCTCTCCTGCCTCCCACAAGCATGGACCAAGTGAGTCTCTCTGAGAGCAATATACTGCGCCTCCTCGGTCTTACCCTATCCTCAGATCTCAAGTGGAACAATAGCTAAATCCACTGCTAGGAAGGTTGGGCCACTGTGTCAGGCCAGGAGATTTTTTCCTCCTGAATCTATCTTGCACATATACAAATCAACCATTCGTCCATGCATGGAATAATGCTGTCATATATGGTCAGGCGCTCCTGCTATTCATCTCAGTGTTCTCGACAGGCTCCAAAAGAAAATCAGTAATATGATTTACTGACTTGGCGGCTTGACTCCAGCTACTTTCTCACCGATGGGATGTGGCTTCCCTCTGTTCTATAAATATTTTCATGGCTTCTGCTCCGATGAACTTAAGTCATTGGTGCCCCTGCCACAGGAGTTTACAGTGGCATTACCGCTTTGCTTGGGGTGAAACATAAAAAAAAAATATATCCACTGCAACATAATGCACATCCACTTTTTATAGTTACTCTACCATAATTCTCAATGCAAAGCTAACATACCGTCAATTCTTGGCCTAATTTGTAAGGAACTGATGTATATACTGCCTTGTAATAACAATTTTCTTTATTTTCCTCTAACATTGCCTGAGGACACATTTTAATAACCTAAGTTAGCCAGAATAAGATATAGTGGTTTCCTTTAATTAGTTGTGAAATGGATGATCTCAGAGTTCACAGTCGAAAGTGAAATTAACAATTTTCATGCAAATTTGGGGTTAACTTATTTCACATTTGGATTGAACAGCAGCAGATGAGTTTAAAGCCTGACAATTTCTGAGGCATTTTCTTTGTTTTTGATTTTTTTAAAAATAAATGGAGTAATTGGCAATAGGCATAATTTTATTAAATGTCAAATATCAGTAAAAATAATGGTATCTACTTATGTTAGAGCAGATTCTGATGTATATCTTTTGTTAGAAAAAACTTTATATAATAGCTTTTGCATGTGTGAATGCTTCAAACAACAAAATAGTGACTGTATCTAAAACTAATGATACAATGTTATTTTTTTTATCCAAACTAATAAAAATCTAGAGAAAAATAAAACCTCTATAATTTTTACATATATAATAAAAGTACTTTGTTGAATTAATAATTTTTTAAATGAATGAACAAGAGAGACATAGAATGAAAAATTGGATTGAGTCACCTAAAATAGGATTTGTAAATATTTAAAAAAAAAACAAACTATTCCTTTGTTAAATAAAAAAAAAATTGGATGAAATCTATTTTTGATCAAATGTCTGTATTATTTGGACCAATATGTTCTCCATTCTTATGCGGGTGGTTATGAATCAAGTTTAATAAGTAACTTGAACACAAATTGGAATGACTGATTGCAAGTTGTTTTGAGGACCAATTTAAAACACAAAGAAAGAAATAAAACCAAAAATATATTTATTACAGATTCAAACTGAGTAGGCAAAAATTGAATTTGTTCTACATTTACAATGAAGGATATATGATTAAGTGACCAGAGATTTAGGAAGACCAATACAAAAACAACATATTTTCATAATTATTAACACTTAAGAAAATAAATGAAAACATGATAATTGAACAATATTTTCAAAACAAAAGGAAGATAAAGAAAAACAAGCAATTGAGAACACTTAGTACAACTAACTGAAATATTGAGTAAATACAAAACTGAACGAAACCAGCGATTCATTAATTCAATTAGTGAATTTTTAATGTGTGAATGCTTTTATGGCAAAATGCAGCTGCGGTCACAGGATAAAGAGCTATGGGCTAATTAAATTCTATATTTGATAGAGAATCCACTGAGAAAGAAAGCTAAAAATTTAAAGCTAGGACGGTGTGACTTTCTGGATTGCTATGAGTCAGTTACTTTAATATAAAAATAAGGAGCGGGGTTGTGTACTAATTTTTCAACAAACTTCAAGAGATAAGTGAAAGTACAGTAAAAATAAAATAAAAAACAGCTCTCTCTATAATTTTCTAAAAATGCGAAAAAAATCAACTGCTACACAAATACACAAGATGTTTATGCAAGAAGAAATTAGGACTGTGTATTTTCTTAAAAATCAATCTTGAAATGGAGAAACATGGTCAATTGAAACAAAAATTGAAATATGGAACAAAATATCAAAATAAGAATTTTTCTTTTTTCATTACTTAAGAGTAAAATGCAGAAAGAGAGTTTAGTAGTGGGTAGAGTTAAAAACAAAAGGAAGAAACTTAATTGTACTGTAATTAGGATTTAATTAATTTAACAATTTAAACATGTGATTTGTATAAAAGACGGTACTTTTTTTTTTAATAGAAAATGTAACTGGTGTGAATGTGTGTATGCACATGCAAATAAATGGAATTCATAAAATATTTTTAGTTAGAAGCAAGAAACGAAATTCAAACCAACTGAAATGCAGCTAAAATTGCTTTGGATCTTTTGGTGAATAAAAGTTATTTTAAAAAATCTAATATATATATATATATATATATATATATATATATTGCAATGTTTAAAAAATCTGTCAAACAAATAAGAATTTAAAACACGAATAACTACAAAGAAATCAGTAACATCACCAACAGAGTAAATGCATCTTTTAAAGTAATTTAGAATGCTTAGTTCAATGAGAAAAACATTTGATTGCAACTATGTATTTTCTTATTTGGAGGAGAATATTTTCCAAGAAGTAATGAAATTTAATATCAAAATAAAAACGTAGATAACAGTCTAAAACAAACCAAACCAGGTTGTATGAAATGAAAAGCTAAAATGGCAAGTGAATTTGTTGAGATAGAACCAAATGAGTGACTAAGTAGATAAATAAGTGCCAATATGGCACAGAAATAAGAATTAAATAGACAAGTTTAAAGTATTAAAAAAAATGATCTTTCAAATTTAATGTTTTCACTGCATTTCAGTGGAACTTTCTTGCCTGATAGAGAACAATTATTTTAAGCTGATACACAGATTCAATATTTAATGCATTGTAAAAAAAAATAGTTGAGTAAAATTGAAAAGTTACAAGACATGTTTCAATATTTTATCTAATAAGCACAAAATGTGTTAAAAAAAAAAAACCCCAAAGAAATAGGTAATTTTAATTGTGATTTAAATAAAAACAAAAGGGAGCTTAAAGCTATACTGTAAATTTTGTACAAATTAAATTAAAAAAATACCATATTTACATGTGTATTTCTACTCACAGTAACAAGAAAAAAAAAAAAAAAAACACTTACAAGGTTAGGCTTTTTGCTTTTCATTTTGTTGGTAGGTTCCATACTTAGATTCTCAGTAACAACTGGACATCAATAAAACTACCTGTTCTTATTTCTGAGAAAAATCTTTATCTCTTGTCTAGAGCAAAGTTTCTCATTACTACTAAATTTGTACTTAAGGTTATTGGTAAAATAATCAATGAAAGTAGGGAGAGTAGGTAGACAGGTATTTGGATTAGTGGTGGTGGATACCCCAGGTATATCTACTACCCAAAAATAGGTGCCTCTTTTTGAATATAGCAGCAGCAACAACAAGGAAATAACGAAAGTGGGCTAAGAGCCAGTGGAGTAGATAATTTAAAGTTGAGAGGGGGTGAGGGAAATTATTAGATTATAATATTTGGAGGTCGGTGCAAATGTCTAATAAATGGCTATGAGAGATGCTGAAAATTTCTTGACCCAACTTCCACAAATCTGGTAAAATG
Organism: Ascarosepion bandense; assembly: GCA_037127315.1. Lineage (NCBI taxonomy): Eukaryota > Metazoa > Mollusca > Cephalopoda > Sepiida > Sepiidae > Ascarosepion > Ascarosepion bandense. The sequence continues at coordinate 643,876 of JBBBDQ010001346.1, read as the reverse complement.
ATCATACATTAGAGTTATAGGTGAAGAGGGAACTTTTTCTTGGTTGAACTTTTCAGCATCTCCTTGTACTTCTTTTATGTGCCATGTCCCTTCAGGACGTGGGTGATCATGGACCTCCACTTACCCACATCCCTTGTCACTCTTAACACATTTTCTCTTGGTATCTCTCCCAAATCCTGCTCTGCCACTCACTTGCTCAAGCCCATCGAATATGTCTTGAGTAGCTTTCCCCGTCTCTCTTTCCCTCTGTCCTGCAAGTATTAGATTCTCCAAACCCTCCTTCCTTATTATGTGTCCCAGAAACTTCAGTAGTCTCTTCCTGATGTTAAGTATAAGTTTCCTTTTCATTTGCATCTTCTGTGCTTTATCACTTCTTGATTGCCATTCTTCAGTGGGTGCAAGCATTTTGTTTGGTTATAAATGCCAAAACGTAAAAAATTTCAAAGCAGTAAAATTCTTCAAGTTCATAATTTTTTTCATGGATTAGGAATTGTACATTGAATTGTTCTACTGTGCTTTCATTCATGGCTTTCTTGAAGAGTGCAAAGTTACCTAATGCTGTGATGATCCTTGAAATGTTTTAACCAGCCTGGTGTTATGCTGTGATTAAACTGTTCTTGTGCTTCAACAGCATAGATTAGGTCATAGGTGGTAGCCTTTTATCATGCTAGATGAAAATCTATTATCCACAATTAGGAAAACCATAAAAATACAGCTTTATAATGTATATCTTTCACAAGCTTCATGGATTTTCTTTTTAATGCAAGTCAACTGTCATTTTAAGAAATTTCTTGGTTGATTTTTTTTTTTATGTTGGACACTGTAAAAGTTACATACTCAGGACAATGATTCAATAGATTTTGCTATACTTTTTAATACTATTAGTTATTTCTATGTGTGTTAAATTATTAATCTGACCAACCACCTATCATCAGACATGGAAATACTAATAAACTTCACTTGCAACAAAGTTATGAGATAAAACATTCCATTGCACAGGTTTCCATGAGTCAGCATTGAGTCTTGTACATATAAGTTTATTCTTATGATCTCCAAGTTAATATGGATTCTAACTAATTTCTTTTGTTGATTTAATTATCAACAAGTTAAATTTTTTTCAACTGATAAATTCAAGTCTTTGGACTTTCAATAGAAAGATACTGTTAGTTTCTTATGAAAAATTTGAATCATCACAGTATTACTGAGTAATTAATGTCAGGTTAAAAAAAGTTGGGTAGGTATGAGGATAACTGAAAAACCTGCTAAAAAAAGTATATTTGTTGATATAAGCCAAATCCTGATGATAATAATAAAAAGACAAAAACCAAAAAGGAATCTCATATTCAACAACTGCACCAAACACAGCATTAAACAATATCTTATCATTGAAAGGAAAAAAACATATCACACACACTGGGCATAAACACGGATACATAATGTCAAACAAAATCAAGCTACCCAACATCACACACAAAGCAAACACCTGATTTTATTCTAAAACTGAAAATTCCAGATTTCAAATTGTCCAAATAAAAGCATTATTCAAAAACAGAGACACCTAGTAAACACATTCAGTCTCATAGAAATACAGACCATCAAGCAGTTCTATTTATTTTAAAAAACATGAAATTTAGTTTTAATGCAACTGATTTATTATTTTTTTTTATTTTTTGCTGTTGTTAAGCTACTTCATAATTAAATCTTCTTAAAACATATCTTTCTTGGAGGAAAAAAAATGTTCACAGTGCATTTTGCAGTTTTTTTAGTTAACAGAATTTATATTTAAGAGAAGACACAAATAGACGGTATAACAAATGTGTAAAATCTGGCAGATACAGTGGACAAGTGAAGACTTTCCAGCAAATATTTAACAATGTAAATAATTGAATGAGAATCCAGAGGAGAGTTATGATAGACAAAATGAGACAAAGTTACAGATCATCTGTTATAGACATTTGTCATTCATCAAGATAAAAACAATACCGATTCATAATCAAGCCAAAAGCAGGTAACAAGATTATGCCTATGCATTTACCTGTAAAATCAGAATTTAATCATAGCTTTAATTAAAGTCTTGTGAAGTGAGTCTAAATGCTTAAGTAAAAGCTATTTTAAAGTTACAAAACCTGCAAGCTTATACTAACTCCAAAATAGGATATTGGAAAAAAAACTTGTGAAAAATTGTAATCTGGTATCCTGAGAGCAAATAACTTTTTAGATGTTTATGGACTGCTCAAAAATATATGAATAGATAAATTATATAACATCATTTTAAAAGAATATAAAATAATATAAAATTTAGAAACAAAGTAAAGAGAATATATGCTATGCTATATTATGCAAGTCAGTATTTTAAAGAAACTGATATTAATCACCTAAGAGGAAACTTTCAGGTTATACTTATGATAATTACACCATGTGAATTTTATATTATAAAAATATTTACAAAAACTTATTAGGTGGTAGGATGATCATAAAATAATAATAGATTGCAAACATTAAAAGGAAAAATATCTAAGAATAGCACAAAGATTTGTAAATAATTAGAAACATAATAAACAAGTGGATTGAGTATCAAGAAAGTATTTGATATTATAGAAAAGATGAATATCAGACATGAAAGAAATCAAAGTACTACCTTTAAATAAATATCTCAAAGAGAAATGTTTAAGGTGAAAAATCTGGAACATAAATACTGATTTCTGAACTGTAATTGTTAGTGATAAATGAATCTGATGGCTGGATAACAGTTTGGGCCCTTCTTGGAAATAATTTGTGAACATGACTTGGAAGATGAAGAGTAAGATTTTAGGATGGTATTCAAGATAGTAAAATTATAGATGCTTTCAAAGTTAATGACAATATTAATATAAATCCCCCAAATTATTGTAACTTCTTGGACATTTTGAGTGGTAATGGTCAGAATCAAGAAACTTTAAGCTAAAGACTATATTCATGTTTCATCTTGTTCTGCCCTTATAAAAAATAAAATAAAATAAATAAATAAATTTGATTTCCTCCCCACATACCAAGAGTTCATGTGACCAGATAATTGTCATTTGATTTCTTCTGACCATAAAACAGAGTTCCAATACTGACTTCCATATTCTACTGGTTTTCTAGCATAAGCTAATCTGTTTTCAGTGTTCAGCCTTCTTAAGTAAGGGCACTTTTCTTGGATGACAAGATTGAAATTCTGCTTGATGAAGGCATTTAGTAACTGTCTTTTGTGATACATTCAACTGCTGCCTGTAAATCATTGATAATATCCTTTGTCATTAAGTGAGGACCCTTTGAGAAGTATAATAATTTTCTTTTTCATTCTCTCCATTAACTGTGTCTAGCCACTCCTTAATGATTTTCAGTTATTTCTCAACACAACAGTTTTGTACTTCTTGATAATGCTCAGAAAGTGCAGTATATCCCTCACTTTACTTGAACACATTTTCATCTGGAGATTCTTGTCACATTTAGCAGTCTTTGCCATGATTGCAGAATGAATGAGTTATTGCCGTATATGACACTCACACATCTTATTTGCAACTTTTTAGAATGCTATAGGATCAAGTCAATAGTACCTATTTTTTAAAGGGTGCTTGTATCAAATGTAAAATTATAAACAAAATTACAATTGCCATAGAGTAATATTATTTCATAATTTTCATATGGTGTATGGTGGGAGTGAATAATTGTGGACTGCACCAATTTTGAAAAAGAATATAACTATGGATAGAATAGAAGCTTATTAGGAAAAAAAAAAATCAAGAATTACAATAAAATTTATTTTTAATAAACAAAATGTGTTACTTTATTTCAAAACTAATTTAAACTGACTGGAAGAAGTTACTGCTTTGTTTGGAAATCACTGATTTTAGCAATCTGTCAGCACAATGTAATTCTCTTTATTAAAAAATCTTAAGAAAATAAGATATATCTTGCTGAAAGTTGAATTAATTAGATTTGAAAAAATATCAGTTTAAAATATTGCAGAAAAACAATTTTTTTTTTTTAAGATAGAAGATAAGTATTTTGATTAGGCATTGACAAATTTACAGCCAGAAGTTTATCCATTTTTGTTTTTTTATGGGATACAAATCTAAAATTTATTTGAGGAAGAGAATGTGAACACAATTTTGAATGACCCAGTAATTTTAAAAATTTAGGAAAATATTCTCTAATGTAAAGTTTTATTGAATTTTAGGTACTTTGGCTTTACATTTATTATAGTTATCAGTATTGTTTTCAGATAATGTTGTGTATGGATGTCTGTATATACAAATTGATAGACACACAAAAATAATTTCAAGTTTTTTTGTTTTGTTTTTAAATAAAAGTGGTAAATTCTTAAGTTGTACAAAACTAAATTATTTCTGACAGTTACTGAGAAAGCTAGAAAATAAATATAGATTGGTCAAATAAATATTAGCATAACATTTAAAATTTTTCATTTTGGACTATTTTCTAAGTATGTTATTAAAACATATTTCTCTTCATGATGAAGAATTTCAATACCCAATTTTTTTAAACCACTTAAAAGAAAATTTTCTATTTAAAGAAATTTTTATTTTAATGTGTCAAGCAAAATTTGCAATCATTAAAACTCCATCATAAGTATCCAAAGAAATTAATAAATGCATTAAGTTTAATAAAAATCTAAGGAAAAAAACAAATTTACTATAATTTCAAAGCTTTATGACATTGGAAAATTTTTTTATCAATTCAACTTTTGAAATTTACTACATCACTGAAAGTAAATAATTGTGATAAAATTGACACAGTCTAGGTAAACTTCCACAATGACTACAATTAACAATAATTGTGTTCAATAACTGAAACTTATAAGAAAAGTTAGTTAAAAACCAACCTGCAATTGTTTGATTCTATTTTATATCCTAACAATCACTAAAATAATCATAGAATTCAGTTATTTTTTTTATGATTCTTGGGGAAAATGTTTAAAAAATGAAACATTTTAATGAAAAAAATGAAGAGAAAGAAACCATAAATATTCCTTCAAATAAGGAGGAGGAGGAAGATAAGATAAACAGGTATCCATAATTTGTATACAAGACAAACAACTGCTTTCCAAGTAACTGATTAACCGCAATATGATTATTTGATAAAAAAAAAAGAAAAAAAAAGCTTGACTTAAGGAATAATTAAAATATTACTCTATATCCACTAGCCTGACAATTATGTATTGATGCAATGTCAACATGATTTACCAGATATGGTTATTAAATATACACAGAATTTGGCAACAGAACAATAGAAAGAATGCCAAATGGATTTCATGATGCATCAGATATAATTGAAAGCTGTTTTGGTTTTTACCAAGTAAGCAGAAAAATAAATAAATCATGCAAGTGATAAGCTCATCAAGACCAGTGATTTGTAGTGCATGAATGCAAATTTAAGTTAACTGGGAAAAATGTTTGATATTTTTTAATTCAGAGCAACCACAGGAAAATGTTATGACTCTACAAGCAAGTAGCTCACCATTTTGAACATGACATTAAGCTGTTAAGCAAGGGTTTCACATTCAGTGGGATTAGTAAGTTTTGATTTATAGACCATTATTGATATAGCAAGCAAAATAACTGGTAAAGAAAAAAGAGAAATAGAAAGGGAGGAGAGAGTAAAAAAGACTCTTAAAAAAAAAAAAAAAAAAAAAAAAAAAGAAGAAAATAATATAATCATTTTCTTTTGTTTCAGTTTTGTCTGTAGGCCATAATTATATTTGGTTGCAGCATAACCTACTCTCATTACTTCCCTGCAGATAGACAAGCAAGTAAATTTTATGGTCATTATAAAATATTGCCATTTATTTAATCATTATTTCTAGTGTTTCTATCATAAAAAAAAAAACAAGTTTCAGATTGCATAATCCCCAAATGATTACAATTCTGTTAATTCTAGGTTGTTGATTGAAGATATGTACAGTCATCTATAGAAGGTTATATCTTAAGTTGAGAAAATGTTTAAAGTTAAGAAATCTTAAAATTGGTATTGCCTTTACATATGTATAAAAAATATAATTTTACATGTTCATTTAAAAGTTGCAAGATATGGAACTCAAATTATTTTTTTTATACCTAACTAGTTCAGTACCTGTTGCTTTGCAGATGGCATGATGATTAAATTTCAAATCTAAAAGTTTTTTTTCAGTTTAGAATACCATATTTAGTGAAAAATATATTCAGTTTAAATACTGAATAGTTATAAAAATGACTTCAAAAAGCTTCATATAATTACTGATAAGATATTAAAGCACTATCGTTGTAGGTAAGGGAAAAGCAGATTATTTTTATTTATTAATTTTTTTTATTTTATTTCTTAGCCAGACACATGTAAGCAGTTTGACAAACATGAAGCTGTTCAGTTTTTTTCTTTCTTTCTTGTCTCCAACTTTATTGATCAGCCCTGTGTAGGGGTTGTCCAAACTGACCGTTTCATTTTCTATGGCTTATGAACTCTTTGTTGGTTATTTGAAGCCAGAAAATATTTTTTAGATTGTAAGAATTTTTTTTTTTTTGTAGGATGGAGATAAATATTTACTGATACAAATTTTACTGATTAAACTATAGCTGGGGGTTGAGAAAGGTGGATTCATATCTTTCCCAAGAGTATTTGTGCATAAGTGAATATAACAAACCCAACTGGAATTGGAACTCAGCTCTCTGATTAACAATTGCAAGCCATTACTCATTGCACAACCAAGCTTACAGCATTTGGTATTTCCAAATGGTTACCCATCTAGGTACTGACCAGACTTGATGTTGCCTAACTTTGGTGATTGAACAGAAACCATTGTTTCAACATGATGTGACCATAGGCCTGGTCAAACTGAGTGAGGAGGCAATGTATTATTCAAATGTCTTATTTCAAATACAGTCGAATTGTGTGTGCATGGGTGCATACTTGTGTAGGCATCATTAAATGACATGAACACATGTCAGTCACATATGTGAACAATGTGTTAGAGAGAATCAGCTCTTAATACAAATGATAATGAAATTAAAAAACATCAATTGCTTATAGAATTTATTACACTTGATACTTCTTTATGCTATACAGAAATCTGCAGTTTAAAGAACATGCAAGTTAATTTACAAATTACTTTTAAAAGAAGAAAAAATCTTATTTTATCTACTATACTGATAATTATTAAAAAGATGAAGATCTGTAATGTTTGCAAATAGCAAAAACACAAACAATTTGTTTTGTATCAAAATACAGATACATTAACAATTAGATAACACCATTTATTGAAAAAACAAACGAGAATAACTTGTCTTTTTTAATATTACTTGCGAATATAATGAAAAACACAAAAAATGATCGAAGAGTGAAAAAGGCAACATTCGTTACTGGTAAAGAATATGATTAGCAGGATAAAATTCTGATGAAGCTTCATAATTTATTTTCTGTTTTCTTCCTCAGTATGATATGAGTAAATTGAGAATAGCTATTTAGGCTATATGATACTAACTACCACAACATTGATAAAATCAATTATAATGAAGTCATTAAAAAAATAAATAAAACTAGTGTAAAAAATTTCAGGCAGGAAAGTATGGTTAGAACTATTTTTGATAAAGTTTTAAAACAAATTCAAGTACATAGGCACATACTCTATTACAAATCACTTCAAAACCCTGTTTTGTTTTCTTTTTGAATCATCAAAAAATATATGGACATGTTGGATTCACTTAAATTCAAATTGTAAAGAAATATTTGGAGACACAAACATTCTCTGAAGAAAAAATATAAAGATATCAAAGTTGTGTGTGTATCTGTAAAAATTTATATATATGTGCACACAAAACTATTTAGAATTGAGATATGTTAATTTTATTCATCTTTATAGAAATTTTATGCAAAAATCAATTAAATTTCATCTAAAGAAATGAGTATTAGTGTTTTTGTTTTTTTTACACTGAACAAAATTGATATCCAAATTAAGCTTAGCAATTTTTTTAAAAAAATCACTTTATAACTTAATAAGTTTATTGAAGGTAAACCTATTAGTTATTCTACTGATCTGAGTATATTGAACTAATATTTTCTTTATCAAGATCAAAAGAAAATAAAGAAAAGTTTGCAAATAATAATAAATCCTATTGCCTTGAGGCATCACAATAGAAAAATCTTCAATCAGTTCAGCAACTGCTTTTTCTTTAGAGCACAATTTTCATTATTCTAGAAAGATTTCTCATGGAAAATTAGAGCAATCATTCCAATTTCATACAGAATATTAACTTGAATTTATAGATCTAAAGCAAATGTCATTCATACATATATGTTTTTTTTTTAATTCCTTAATCATTTCAGGAAAACAATTGAGGCAGGGGACATATAAAAGGAAAACACTCCTCTGTATCACCAGATAATCACACTCACCACATTTTTGGCTTGAAATCAGTTTGGTAGATTAGCCCATAATCTAGAAATAATTTTCAATTATCTGAATCGGTTGTGTCAACTTCAGCCTTATTATGTCAGAGATATCATATTACTGTTACAACAAAACAGATCTCAAGTAGTATTTAAAGGGGGGGAAATATTGACATAGTTGGAGGCACAAGCTATTTTCCTTCCAAGTATTGTTATGGATAGCGCAACAACTGAAGAATTAATTTCTAATGGAAAATTATTAGGCAAATTGCTTTTCATAAACGTTTTAAGGGCTAATTAAAATCAGTCTCTAGGGAACACTTTATTAGTAGAAGTGTTTGGATATCACCTCTTGTGTGAAAGCTTGAATTTAAACAAAAACAATGTTTATAGGATCTGGTACTATTAAAGTTGTTCACATTTTGCAAACAAGTCATCATCCAATTTTAAACATTTATATAACAGAAGAAAAAAAAGCTAATATAATGAAACTTAAAAACCTTCATGAATCTAAAACCTAAATTAAACCAGCACCCCAGTGGACAAGGCTGAATGCTTTGCCCGTAGATTCTCCACCAATTCGACAATGGACTCGTTAGGAATACCTACACTAGACTTCCCACCCAGAACTAAGGCTCAACTAAATAACGTCCACATTACACCCTCGCTGATCGCCAAGATAATTGCACAACTTGACCCACACAAAGCGAGCGGCGGTGACGGAATCCCAGTCATAGTACTGAAGAAATGTGCCCCAGAACTCTCCTCTGTCTTCTCTAAACTCTATAACCTCTGCCTATCTGCTTCCTGTTTTCCTGCCTGTTAGAAGTCCTCCTGTGTAGTTCCTATATTTAAGAATTGTGGCGAACCCTCAGACCCTGTCAATTACTGTCCTATTAGTCTCCTTCCGATCTTTGGCAAAGTTTTCGAAGCCATTATCAACGCTGAGGTGATTCAGCATCTCACGGCCCACAGGCTTCTCTCTGACAAACAGTACAGGTTTCGCTTCACCAGGTCTACTGCTGATATGCTAACGACCATTACCGAGTACATATACTGGGCACTTGACAAGAATGGCGAAGCCTGAACTGTTGCCTTGGATATCTCCAAAGCGTTTGACAGGGCACACTGGCCTCTTGTGCAAACTGCGGAGCTACAGGATAACTGGACATCTGTTTGACCTCATCCAGTCATTCCTCTCTAACCGCACATTGAAGGTAGTATTAAATGGGCATGCCTCCCAAAACTACCATACGAACGCGGGCGTCCCTCAAGGTTCTATCCTAGGTCCCACGCTCTTTCTGATGTACATTAATGATCTCCCCGACGCCATTAGAACTCAAGTAGGCATGTACGCTGATGACACAACAATCTACTCTCGCATCGAGAGTGGCCTGGGGTAGGAAATGGCTAGTAAATTTCAATGCTTCTAAAACGAAGCTGTTATCAACTAACCACCATAGACAATCGCATCTACCTCCCATTAGCATGGGACAGGCTAGCCTCCCAGAGAGTAAAATACTACGCCATCTCGGCCTTACACTTTTGGTGGACCTCAAATGGAATGACTATATCGAATCCATTGCCAAATCTGCCGCTATGAAAGTCGGCTCTCTGTGCAGGGCCCGGAAGTTTTTCCCACCTGAATTTATTCTGCACATATACAAATCTACCATCCGCCTGTGTATTGAATACTGCTGCCATATCTGGTCGGGTGCCCCTGCTGCTCTCCTTGGGCTTCTTGACAAAATACAAAGGAGGATCTGTAACGTGGTTGATACTGACTTGGCAGACCGGCTGCAACCACTCTCTCACTGGCGTGATGTGGCTTCCCTGTGCCTCTTCTACAAGTACTTTCATGGCTTCAGCTCCGATGAACTTAGAGCACTGGTGCCACCTAAGCAGGAATTTACATGAGATTCTAGATTAGCAACTAGGTCCCACCCTTTTACAGTTAAACAGATAAGATGTAACCGTAAATTCTACTCCAACAGCTTCTTTTCTCGCGCTTCCCGCCTGTGGAACTCCCTTCCACAAGTCTGCTTTCCCGACAGCTACAATCTCCAGGTGTTTAAATGTAGGGTCAATAGATACCTCCTATCACACTAACTCCCAATTATTCTCAGAAAACTCATCTACCCAACCCCCATTCTCGATATCCTTACCCGCCTATCACCCACCCTCTGACATTTCCTATATTTAATCATCCTTTCTCTACTCTATGTAGCCCCCTGTGCAGTAGTGGCAGTGACATGCCTTGCTCGGGGTGAAACGTTTATAAAAAATTAAAAAAATGTTGATAAAATCAATAAAATTCCACCCTGCTAATTGATTTTACAGTTAAGGTAGATGGTAAGAATACAAAATAATAAAAAGTAAAATAAATGCGGTGTCTTATAGTATCAAGATCATTGTGAAATGTTTTTGGATAAGATATAGCTAAAACCATTTTGCTCTGTCAATAATTTCTGAGTTCAAAGGACTTTTAACAATAAGAGATCTGGAAAGGACTAACAAATCCTATGAATAGCTGTCCAATATCAAGGGGAGAAATGCATTACAAATTTATAAGGCTAGAACAACAAATCTGCTAAAATGATTTTAGACAAAAAGATCTTTTTTCTTCTTGTTTTTGATGAATGCTATGCAGAAGGAAAACTTGTTTTTCTTACACAAATATCTATCTTTTCATTTGATCTTAAACAACAAAAAGAAAGAAATCTTATTACATTAAAATTAGAAATGGCTGAAATCTTACATTCACAATCTTTAACTTTCATTTCATTTACATTGAGTTAAATACATAGTTGAAGATTAGAGTTTGTTTTCTTTATTGATACAATTAGGCTGTCACACATGAAATGATGCACTTTATAGGAAGTTAATAAAATGCTTCTAAAATGTAAAATTATTTACTTGAAATAGGCACCATGTTGATGCTTACTTTCTTAATGTTGTCAAAGAGCATCCATTTCTAATGGTATGTAATAATTTGATGCAAAAATGGTTCTTTTTCCCAGTTTGTACTCATACAGCAAGATTATTTGACTGTCTCATTGTAAACATTTTCATTGTGCTTATGGGTAAAAATATATTGAAAGAAAAAGTCAGGAATAAGTCAAGAGTTTTTATATACTAAGGAGTTTATTTTGTTACATGACTAATCAACAACCTTTTATGTATAATTAAAACTTATCAACTAAGCAAAAGTGTTCATATTTTAGAGGAGAGTCTTTATTAAAGCTGGGTCTAAAAGCTAAAAATGCTTCTATGCCACAAACTATTTTTCAAAAATCATGTGACAAGAGATAAATTATTTTTTTCCAAAATAAGATTGCTAATTTTCTTTTTAAGACCAGTGAAGAACAAAGGTCAAGCAAAAGGGTTTACAAATGACAATGTCATTTAATCTACTTATGTACCTATATAAATTAACAGCTAGATGTAATAAAATGTTTTATGATTTTACAAAATTTATCTCAAAGTATCCATTTCTAAAGAAGCAAATTTGGGAAAAAGTTCATGATAAATATATTTTTCTAATAATTATATCAATTATAGAAAGCATGAATTAATAATGCTATTTTCAAGTTATTTTATAAGCAGCACTAAAAAAAAATTACCATCCAAAATTACTTGTTGCTTTGTTATTTTTTTTTTCATATTTAATTAAAAGAAAGTAGTTTTATCAAAAGTAGAAAGATATAATTGGCCATTGGAAGTTGTTATGAAAGAAGAGCCCAAAAGAAATTTTAAGTTATTTGACCATATTGTCATAAAATCCATTGGAGAGAAATATAAACACTATTTTTAGGAATCAATTTCAAAAAGAAGTTTTCTTCTAATTTAATAGTATCATTTGGACTAATTTCCATAAATATATATATATATATAGCACTCTTTAATAGATTCAATATTTTAAAATTTAAATGCAAAATTTATTTATTTAAAAAGAAATGTTGGGATGTATATAAAAGAATTTAATGCAGATATTTATAAAAATGAGTTTATATGCTTTCAAGATTTTAAATTTATAAAATACTCATTATTAAATACAAATACATCATTCCAAGATTAAGTTTGAATGGCAAAAAAAGTGACTTTATTCATTAATTACTAAAACTGAAAAGTTGGAAATTACAAAAATAAAAATCTATAGAAAAACAAGGAAATTTTTTGAAAATAGTTATAAATGATGGTTATTTCAGGTTCTTGTCATATAACAAAGCAATGGATACTTAAAAGAATAGACAAACAAATTTTATACAAATGGATCAGGAGTTAATCTTTTTAGATCTGAATTACATATAAAACAAGACTTCTGAATATTTTATAAACTTAAAAATTTACCTTTCATACATCAGAACAAGATCTTTACTGTCAATGAAGCTTACCATCTTAGAAATATTTAAATGACATATCAAAAAGATTTAAAGCCTCAATACCTTCAGGAGCTGAATTTAGTCGCTAAAATCAAGCACACAATTACTATTTACTGTGGCTGCCAAAGAATCTTGAATGTGAGCTTTGTTATTGATACTTTGAAAAGGATAACAAGGATGAAGGTTCATAAAACGGCACAAATCATAAGCAGAATGCTATAGAATTAGAATTGCCCTATTACAATGTAGGTACTGCCAAAGAAAAAGCAATATCTAATGTTTTTTAGGTTACGAATGAAAATCTTTCCTGAAGTTTTTATTTTAGTTTTAATTTTAAGATTAAATTAAGCTCCAATAAACAAAATACATTGTTACATTTCAAACCAAATTTAAATTGATTGTAATTTGTTTTTTTTAACATTAAAATTGCTAAAAATCAGCCTCTTGGTGGATCTGTCATCATGATATGATTCTCTTTATTGGAAAATCTTTCAAAAATAAAATATAGTTTTCTGAAATTTTAATTGAGAATGATTAGCTGATTTAAAGTTTAAATAATCTGATTTAACACAAATATTACTTAATTTTAGTTTAAAATATTGCAAAAAAAAAAAAAAAAAAAAAAAAAGCATCTTTTAAAATATCGCTGAGTGTTTTTATGAGGTATTGACAACTTGACAGATTTATGTTTGGGAATTTTTCCTACAAGAGATATATCGGTAAAAATTACTTGGTGAATATAATGTGATTTTTTTTTTTTAATAACTAACCAGTAATCTTAAAAATGTAGAAAACTATTCTAAGTAATCTAATATTTTATTGAATTTTAGATACTTTGGCTTTATAGTATTACTTATGAAGACACTTCCAATTTGCATAGTTGCTGGTCTTATTTTCAGATTTTGTGTATCAATGTTTATATTTACAAAAAGTTGGCACATTTATATACACAAAAAATTTAAAACTTTTTAAAATACTTGGGGGAGGAGAGGGTGATGAATTGTAGTAAGCTTTTCCATTTATGATTATGTTTTCATTTATTTACCTCATATATAGCAGTTAGATATTAAGGCAGAATCTTAAGATTTATATATTATACTAATGAAAATTGAGAAAAAAAATCATTATTCATAAAAAAAAACTTTTAAGACAATAGTGCCCTTAAAGTAATTAAATCTTACTGATGATTTACATTCTCTAAGGACATGTGCTTATAGCTAATATAAACAATGAGCAACACAAAAATGAATACCTTGAAATTTCATAAAATTAAATAAGTGTGTGGGAGGAGTTAAAATTTAAGAAAAAAGAAAAAGATGTTTACAAAGATTTTCTAAAATAATTTAATACATTTGTGAATTCCAGTAAATTTCATTACAATTCAACAATTATTTGATTTTTGCAAGAATTTCCAAATCAATATGTTTTTCACTACAAAAAGATGCTAAAATTTCCCATAATAATTTATGTTAACCTGCTGGTGCAAGAAAAAAATGTTGATTCTAAAAAGGATTAAAAAATATAATTTAATTATCAAAACATTTTTTGGTCTTTCCTATAAAGGATAAAAATTTTGGAGATAAAACTGTTCTTATTAAGCTTGGGGCATTTTTTTCATTATGTATGCAAATTTTTTGACAAATCTTTGGAGGTACCTACTATAGTGTGACTGATAATTCTGTTGAAAAGATAAATGAATGCAATGAGTTACGAAGTTGAAAAAGAAATATTTTAGAATTCGGATTATAAAACTTACTTGGATTAACGTCAATTTTATTATAGAAACAACATAGCCTAGTCTCCACATACCTGAGAACACTGTGTGAACATTTACAAAATATATAATGTAAAAGCTTTCATATGTTAATGTTTCCATAAAAAGCACCAATAATATAAAGATGATGATCTTCAAAATAAAGAAATTATTTTAGTAAAGTTAAAAAAAGACAAGACATCAACTGTTAATCCAAACAAATAGTTACTAAGTTATTTGCAGAAAAGACCACATCAACCTACTAATGTTAAAAAAAAAAATAAATGAAAAAAAATAAAAACACAGCAGCCTCAGTATTTGACAAGAGTGTGTGTGTGTGTATGTGTGTGTGTGTATATATATATATTTTCTAAACATATGCTATTAAATATAAGAGACAATGAATGTCTATTATGTTTAATCATGAGCCGTTCTAAACGTCCTATTTTTGCTTTAATTTCAGTTGAAAATAAAGACAAAAATTCTCCAACATTTGGATAATTATTTATTGGTTTTCTTCTAAGCTTTCGGCTCACATGAGCCATCTTCAGAGAGGTAGTTTAAACTGAAATATTATAAAATCCACCATCACCGACGATTTTATTTGTGTTGACATAAAACTCCGCTTGGCAACGGCAATAGTTACCAAAAATAATAAACGCAGTTCTTAAGTTTGCGATGCGGTTTTATGACGTCACACCGCGGGATAGCGCGAAATGACAACAAAACCATGTAGTCAAATGCAATGTAATATGTTATTTCCTTTTTTAAAGTTGTTAATTTTGTTGAGATATATTTTAATTTGTTGATCAATAACGGAGTTAGGAAATCCATTATTGACTAGTGTTTGCTTAATGTTGTGTAATTCTTTATAAAATATAGATTTGGAAGAAGATATCATTTGTGTGCGTTGAAGTAAGTTTTTTTATAACAGCTAACTTATATCGTTGGGGGCAAAATTAACAATAGCTCTAACAATAATGATAATATTAATAATAATGGTTTACATCATAATAAACATAACACTATTAACTTATACTATTGCAACCAAATACATAATAATTATAAACAAGATGAAAAAACTCTCAAAAACATAATACGTAGAAATGTTAAACCAGTCGAAAGTAATAATCAAATTAAACTCATTATATATTATAAAAAGTTTAAAACAATTGACCTCATAGTCTACCCAACAAGCACTAAACTAAATTCTTTACAAAAAACCAATGTAGTGTACCAATTTACATGCCCATTCAGAGATTGCATCTCTGATACTAATCAAAAACCTAGTACATATATTGGTTTTACTACAACCACGCTCTCCCGAAGACTTACATGTCATCTTTCTGATCAGAGTACTATTAAACAACATTTCTCTGAAAAACATAAACATGTAGGTAATATCAGACAGATTTTGGTCAACAATACGGTGATCCTTACTCATACACACACTAAGAGGAACCTGCAGATATTGGAGGCCATGTACATCAAATCAAAACAACCAACACTCAATAAAATCAACTTTAAAACAGGAAATAACATATTACATTGCATTTGACTACATGGTTTTGTTGTCATTTCGCGCTATCCCGCAGTGTGACGTCATAAAACTGCATCGCAAACTTAAGAACTGTGTTTATTATTTTTGGTAACTATTGCCGTTGCCAAGCAGAGTTTTATGTCAACACAAATAAAATCATCGGTGATGGTGGATTTTATAATATTTCAGTTTAAACTACCTCTCTGAAGATGGCTCATGTGAGCCGAAAGCTTAGAAGAAAACCAATAAATAATTATCCAAATGTTGGAGAATTTTTGTCTTTATTTTCAACTGAAATTAAAGCAAAAATAGGACGTTTAGAACGGCTCATGATTAAACATAATAGACATTCATTGTCTCTTATATTTAATAGAATATGTTTAGAAAATTACTTGCTGCCTCGATATACTAAATATATATATATATATAGAGAGAGAGAGAATGTCTAGGCTCTTATCATACAAAGCAATTTCAGAACACTTATTTCTGAATTAATGCCTAGCCTTGCTGGCCAAGGCTCATCTTTTCTGGGTAATATTGCTTGAATTTTTTTTTTAATTTAAACTGCAAAGAAGTATCAAATTGTATTAATGACAGAAATTTTTGAAGATTTTTATTTATTTATATATTTTTTCACTTTTTTCACCTACACGAGAATTTTAAGAGTAGGAGAGCAGTAAATCCAAATTAAATTTTTGGCAGAGGAAAATGTAAAGAGCTGAGTTGGGGTGAAAAAAAAAGTTATTGCTTGATGATGATCAGGCAACAGCAAGAAGAGCATGAGTTATTTACATCATCAGTATTAACAGCAACAGTAGAGAAGAGAAGGAATAGAGAAAAAGAATCAGCAGCAGCAGCAGCAGCAGCAAGAGGCCTAGGTGGTCCACTGACCAGGTACAGTGCACGTGATGCGCTGCGTGCAGGCCACCACCTGTCTCCATGGGTGGGGCACGTTACACATGGCTGGAAGAGAGAGGAATAATAAATACATACATAATATCCTACCGTCATGGGGGTCCCTGGAGGCATTCCTGGCATCTGGGGGGCTAATATCACATTTGTCAGGATGCCATGTTCATCCACAATCTGCTGGACCATGTGGCCTGGGGCAACCTGCATAGGCATAGGCAAGGGTGGGCCATTACTGGAAACCATTCGCACTGTTGCTGGACCTGAAGAGAGGAAAGAGGAAAAAAAAGGGTGGTAAAGGATCAGAATCATGCCCATATATATATATAGATAGATAGATAGAGTTATTTATTAGAAAAGCAATTTTTACAATAAAATAATTGATATAATCCTACACTGAAGTAGAGAGAAACTGATTAACTGTCTCTTGCATATTAAACTTACTTAAAAACACAACATCCATTTTGGTAGTAAATTTTGGAACTTAAGGTTAAAAAATTGTCTTTACACTATTTACAAGTGGACTTTTATCCTCATCTTTGTTGTTATTATCACAATGTTTTGATTGTTGAGCCCTTCAGCATTTGTCAGGCATATATTGATCCAGGTAACCTACAGGGAATTCTAAACTGAATCTTTTCTTCACTCTATGGAAGTAGACTGTTTTCATTCCATTGCCCATGTCTAGGCATATCATTTTGTTCTTATTTTTAGTACTTCTCAGTTATTACATGCCTTGTTTTTACTGAGTTCAAGTACGGACCAAGTATCATCCAGGAAGAAGTTGGTTTGTGCATTTTCTGACATAGTAATTGTGAGTTTAATCTTTGGGGCAGGCAGTGTGTACTTCTGTGAAAACAGTGCAAGCAAGAACTGAGCAGTACTATAAATAAGAACTAGACAAGATATCTCTTGCTATGAGCAGTAGAATGAGAACAGTCCTGTAAGATTTAATAAAGAGTTCAATTTGAAATTTCTTGTAAACCTGAATTGATATACATCTTAAGGCAAAAGGGCACAACAGCTGAAACATGATAACAACAACAAAGATGAGGACAATAGCCCAATGTAAATAGTGACTTCTGATCACCAAAATTCAGACAGAGATTATCTTTAAGTTATAAAACTGAATTTAGTAAATCAATAAACAGTGATAACAACCAATGCAAAATACAAATTCCTATATTAGGAAATATGAATATCTGAGTGACTGAATTTCCAAAATGAACATTCAGTCTTTAATTCTAATCTTTGTTGTTACTATTGAAATATTTCAGTGATTATACTCACTAGCCTTCTTCAAATCTATCAATCTGAGTAATTAACCAGTGTTTTAATCTTGGGAAAGATTGTTCTCATTTTGCTGTCCATGTATAGAGGTTTCTTTTTTCTTAATAAGTAATAATTGATCAGTACTGTTTCCCCTGAGTCTGTACTATCTTAGCTAGGGATTGAACTTTCATAGTAATTTATATGACTAACTGGATTAAAAGTAAAATTCTTGGCAGATTGATGGTAGGAATTCTCATTTCTAATAAATCTTTTCTGCATTTCTTCCAATATCAATGATTTTAAAGGTTTTCTTTAGACATTAATTTTTAATCTTGTTTTTTAATTTAGTTAGAATTTTAAGCTGAAAAACAAAAATGAAGTGATATCAATTTTCTATAAAATGAAATATTGATATTTTACAAATTCAAAAAGGTTAAATATTATAAATTTTCAATTTATAATAAAAAGTAACAGAATTAACCAAGCAAATTCATGAAATAATATAAGTGATCAGTTAAATTAATTTTCTCACAACACAAAATAATTAGTAGAAATATCAAGTTATGTACAATAGAAATTTATAAATGAAAACTTAATTTTTCATTATCAAAATTATATCTTTCAGCTTTAAAAATGAAATTTACAAAAACACAGACACACATATATTATATAGATATATATATATATATATATCCCTGCCCAACAAAGTGCACAGATGTTTCACATTTAATCTATCAGCACAGATGCATAGAAATATTGCTTTACAAGAAACATACTTTGAAATAATACTGACATAAGACATAAAAAAGCTATGAATGTAGATGTAGAGAGAAGGTTCACACAATTCACCACAACCTAAGACCAGATTACTTTCTTGATTTTACAAAAGCAATCAATAGCATCCCAGGGAGACTCCATTTGCAGTTACATTGCAATCAACATTTTCCTTATAATCAAAGAAAAATAAACCAGGCCAATTATAATTATTCAATGCATCATTTCTGGCAACAATCAGTTGTTTCTTTGGATCAGTACTGGCTCATTTAAGTGTCCAACTGGTAGTAACAGTCTATTAAGATTTTGACAAAATTTAATTTTCTTATCAGACTAAAGAGTTAAATTGTAAAAGGTTCAGGTGACTGTCATATCTTTTATATCTCACTGACAACAAATATTTACAGTGATGAATTGAAAATTTGAAAAATGTTAACTAATGAGAAACTAAAGTTTTCAACAGGCATCAACAATATGAGATATGAGTTCTGGTAAAACAAAAAAAATGCTAGAGAAACTCATTAGCGTCAAAAATTGCAATATGAGCTCTGGTAAGAAATGGTCACTGAGACATTAGGTTTATAAATCCCAGAAATTCATACTCTGATGTCCTCAAGGACACATGGCCCAGTGGATATAGGCATTGGTTGGTTCCAGTGACTTAAAGAGTTGTTAGTTCAGTACTAGGTTACAGCAGTGGTGAACAGTAGTTAAGTTAAAGGGAGATAACTACATGGCTATCAGAAGTAGTATCGTACATAGAATTAAATTCCTAACACTTGAAGAAATTTACAACAGCTGAAATAATAAAGATGTTGACAATAGTTTAAATAATGTAAATATTACCTTATCTCAGAAGTAAATACTGAAACATCAACATGAGAAATTATTGAGAACGTTTAGTTAAATATAGAAAAATGTCTTGCCTATCTTGCCAGTTTTTTTTTCTAATTTCACATTCTAGCACCTGGAGAAATATATTGGGTTCAATGGGTAATTTTTCACCATTCTATATTTTTAATTTTGCACATGTACATTATTTGGATTAGAGTCAGTTGAACAAAAGAAGATCATGATGCAATACACTCTGCCAGTAATTTGGAAACAGCATGATATACTGCATTGTTTGACATTTACACTGGAAGCTCCAATACAAACATTTCAGTGTGTTTGAATGTCATTTTGAGTACATTGCAGAGAATTAGGAAAGAGTTGGATCAGTTGAATAGAAATTATGAAGGTGTTTGGAGTGATCACTAGTGATGGCAATGTTATACCTGCATTCATCTTCCTACAGTGCCTCAGACTCAACATAGAGGCTTACATCAAGTGCCTTGAGGAGGTAGTGCTGCTTTGGGTCAAAAGGGTAGCTGCTGGAAGATCCTATGTCTGGCAACAGGACACTGCATCATGCTACACAAGCAGAGAACCTTGTCATAGCTGTCAGAAAATTTCTGTGACTACATCACCCCTACATCTGACAACCTAATGCCCCAGAGTGCAACCCTTTTTATTACTATGTGTGGAGCTTAATTGAGCAAGAGTAACAAAACTCCTTGTATCACCAAAGATGAATTGAAGGCAAAGATTATGGCAGCATTAACCAACTTAAACAAGGAGAGCATTGAGAAAAGAAGTAGAGAGTCTGAAATAGTCTGGAGGCCGTGGTTGAAGCCAATGGCAATTTTATTGAATAAATTTACTCTTTATTTTTTTAAGATATTTTTGTGTAAATATATCTGTTAAAATTAGATGTCAGTATTATTTTCATTTTTGTATAATTTAGATGACAATTTGTCCATCGCACCTATATAAAGTACAAGAATTTGCAGTTTAAGTCACCTGGTGAGTTTCCCTGTATAAGC
The DNA here is from genome assembly GCA_037127315.1 of Ascarosepion bandense. Taxonomy (NCBI): domain Eukaryota; kingdom Metazoa; phylum Mollusca; class Cephalopoda; order Sepiida; family Sepiidae; genus Ascarosepion; species Ascarosepion bandense. The sequence goes on along the minus strand of JBBBDQ010001346.1, from coordinate 622,984 downwards.
TCAGGTGACATTTCATTTCCAAATTTTATAAAGGTTAGCAGCAGAAAAATTAATCCATAGACATATTGATACAGAAATCTCATTTTTGTTTATAAGCCACTTCAAATATTAATTATTGGAAAGGTATATATTTTTTGAAGTTACCTCTCAACTTGCCAGTCTAAGGAAGACTTATCCATTCAAGTAAAGTTTATATGCCATCAAGATTAAAATATATTAATCTAGGTATAATGATAGTTCTTTATTTAATAGCTAATATTGCTTTATTTTCATTCAGACTTGAGTTTTCTCAAATACTGATTAACTTTTGCACCCTTAATGAGGTTCTATGCTTTAAATGACTATTTGGTCTAAAGTTCACTCCAGTACACAAGTAGAACTTGTGTATACAATCCATTGCTAAAGATGCTGGAAATAATTGTAGGCCTATTTTTTTTACTCCAAGAAGTCTCCTGCTATGCTTTATCTTTACGCAAGTTAGGTTAGACTAAAAATGAAATATTGCTGCCATATTTGGGGTGAAGCTGCTTGATTCTCACTTTCCAGCCTTGATAGAGTCTAAAATTGTTTATGCAGGCTTTTGTGTGTGTGTGGTGTTTGACTTATTTCCCACCCTCCAGTCTCTTTCACATAAATGTAATGCAGTTACTCTATTGCTATTTCTATGGTATTTTTTTTTTTCAGATAAATTTCATTCTTTAGTTTCATTAGCTAAGACACATCATGCTATGTCCTCAGGGTTGAATCATCATCATTTTCTTCAGTATTCACAATGTACCAAGAAAGTTCCACTCAGACCCCCTCCCCCAAGAACTATCCCTTTATCAAGTACCATGCTCCTCTGAACACTACAATCTTAACCTCTTCAAATCAAAAGGTCAATCACTATCTTCATCAGTACTATTTTAACAGTATCCTCCTACTTTAAGAGGTTCTAGAGTATTATATTTGGTGAATATTAAGTTTTATTAAAGAAGACTGACAAGAGGCTGCAATTACCCCCACCTACCATTTATTCCAAACATTCATACAAGTATCTTCTTTCCTGGACATAAAGTGTGTAAAAACTGTCTAAAGGTTCTATATATCTGAGCACTTTGGTTATTCTATTAGTCATATTATTATTATTTTTTTAAATCTAACTCAATATGTAGATTTTTATATATGTAATATATAGCGATGGGAATGTTATTTTCCAAACATGGTTTCAGTACCTTTTCAATAGACTAAATCATTAAAGCTTGTCTAAAAGAGAGATTGCTGCCTGGACACAGACACACACACACTATATATCAAAGATTCAAAGCAAGAAAAAAAAAAGTATATATATATCTAAACTTATTTATAAACGAAACTTTGTCTGTGTGTGTGTGTGTGTGTGTGTGTGTGTATCCGTTACCTATAGACTCTGAAACAGCTGAACCGATTTTCTTGAAAATTTACACAATTGTAGTATAAATGTTTGTGAGTGTTCTTAGCTAGGTTTTGTGTCGCGGTACCCCTGATAAATACTGAAAATCGATAATCAAAAAAATCGGGTTCTAGAAGGAGTGGTCCAATTTTAATCAAACTTGATACACTCATAGAGAAAGACATAAGAAACGATATTCAGAAGTTTCAAGGTTGCAGTTCTTACAATAGTGCTTTGTTTGTTTCTTTGTTTTGAGATTTAACGACCTGTCAATCCTTATGGGATCATTTAAGGTCACAACAAATGATTTTAGGTAAGGTTATATTATTTTTACAGAATTTTTGAAGATGTCTTGCTTTTTAAACTTTTCCACTATTTTCAATTTGTGTTACTTTTTAAATTTTTCCCCTGGTGAGGATCGGATCTATTTTTGATCTTCGGATCTTTACTTAGATTATATTTTGTTGTATAGTTTGATCTTTTTGAGGAAAGTTAAAATAATATTAGAGTTTATTTTTTCAAAAAGATCTTTCAAGTTGTTAACATTATAGAGGGATTGCCGGATAAATGTAAAGTCACTGCAGTCGAGTAGAACATGTTTTACTGTATAGGGTTCTTGATATGCAATGCATTCAGGAGGTTCTTCTTTTTTTAGGAGATAAGAGTGGGTTATGTGTGTATGTCCTATTCGAATACGGGATATAATCACTTCTTCTTTGCATGATTTACTGGGTTCTGATAGTTGTTTCTTTAGGATGGGTTTGATTTTAAATAATTTGTTATTTTGACAGTTGTTCCAGGTTTCTTGCCATTTCTTTAAAATATAGTTCTTGATTAGGGGTTTATAGTCAGTGTATGGAACCTTTATGTTACTTGTGTCACATTTTAGGGAGTCTTTTGCAGCCACATCGGCTTTATCATTTCCATGAAATTCAGAGTGACTGGGAATCCAACAGAAAATGATAGTTTTATTTTGTGAAATCACATGTAGTCTATATAAAAGTTTGATGAGCAAAGGATTGTTTAATTTTTGGTTCTTTATTGCTTCAAGCACTGTTAAAGAATCCGATAATATAATAACTTTGTTTGAGGTAAGTTTAGGGATGAGATCCAGGGCTAAGTCAATGGCCGTAACTTCTGCACTAAATATTGATGAATTGTCAGGTAATCTTTTTTGTAGAACGGTACTTTTACAGATAGCAGCACATCCTACTTTGTTACTGACTTTGGAGCAATCAGTATATATATGGGTCCAGTTTGGATATTGATTCAATATATAATTTAGTTTTTCTATATAATGAAAGGGATGTGTGCCAGGTTTTATGTGATCAGCCAGTTCTAAAATGACTTTGGATTGTTTCAGAAGCCAGGGTGGATGTTCAAGGACATTGAATTCATGTATATTATTTTCATCTATTGAACTGTCATTAATTGGTTTTATTTTTTCCATGTGAAGGCCAAAAGGTTTGATAAAGTTTTCTTTTTTGTCAAACAGGTGTCTATAGTTTGGGTTAAATGTGCATTGATAGGCAGGATTTGATGGGTTAGCCTTAAGTTTTAGATAATATTGCAGCGCTAATTTTTCACGTCTCAATTTTAATGGAGCCTCATGCACTTCTACATATAGGCTTTCTATGGGAGATGTTCTAAATGCACCAAGGGCAAGTCTTAGACCTGCATGGTGGATGGAATCAAGAATTTTTAGGTCGGATTTCCTAGCCATACCATATATAAAACAACCATAATCCAGTGTGGATCTTATTAGAGATCTGTATATTTTTAGAAGTGATATGCAATCTGCACCCCATTCTGTATTAGCTATAACCCGCATAAGTTGTAGTGTTTTGAAACATTTTTGTTTTAAGTATTTCAAATGGGGGATGAATGTGAGATTTTTATCAAAAATTGTTCCCAGTAATTTGTGTTGGTCTGTTATTTCAGTTTCTGTTCCTTCTAATTTGAGTGTTGGATCATTGTGCATTTTTCTTTGGTTACAAAAATGCACACCCTTGGTTTTGGTTGATGAGAATTTGAAACTATTTTCAATGGTCCATTGGTTTAATTTATTTATGCATATCTGCAGTTGACGTTCTGAGGTATGCATATTTTTGGATCTATGGCAAATCAGGAGATCATCCACATATAAGGAGCCATTAACTTCATTGTTCAGGCAGTTTACAATGTTGTTGATTTTTATATTAAAAAGGGTAACCGACAAGATGCATCCTTGTGGAACTCCTTCTTGTATTTTTGAATCAGAGAGAGTAGATCCAATTTTTACTTTAAAGCTTCTGTTGGATAAAAAATCTTTTATCAACAAGGGTAGTCTACCTTTTAGACCCAGACTGAATAAGTCTTTCATAATTCCATGCCTCCATGTGGTCTCATAAACCTTTTCTAAGTCAAAGAAAATGGCTATTGTATGTTCTTTTTTGATGAAAGCCTCTGATAAATGTTTCTAATCGGATTATGTTATCGATTGTCCCTCTTTGACTTCGAAAGCCACTCTGTAAATTGGAAATTAAGTTATTGGTTTCCAGGTACCAGTTTAATCTTTTATTTATTGTTCTTTCGAATGTTTTGCATAAGCAACTTGTTAGTGTTATGGGTCGAAAGTTTTTTTGGTCTGATTTGTCTTTTTCTGGTTTTGCTATGGAAATCCAGCTCTTTGGCAGTTTTCCCTTGAGCCATATTTTGTTAAAGATATCTAACAAATATTCTACACAATGGTGGGGGAGTTGTTTTAAGAATTCATAATGAATTTCATCAGGGCCAGTAGTAGTATTGTGTGATTCATTTATGGCATTTCTAAGTTCATTCATCGTAAGAGGCTGATTGTAATCTTCTTTGTTATTAGAATTAAAATTTAGTTTATTTTTCATTCTTTCTGTGTCCTGCTTAATTTTTTGGAAAGGTTGTCTGTAGTTTTTGTTAGAGGAATTGTTTTTAAATGTTTCTGCTAGTAGGTTTGATATATCTTTTGTCTTTGTTATTTTTTCATTATTTAGAGTGACATGATTTAGAGGGGGAGATACATTCTTTCCAGCAATTTTCCTTATTATGTTCCAAACTTTTTTTGGTTTTGTATTACAATTTATTTTGTTTACATAGTCTTTCCAGGATTCCCTTTTGGCTTCCTTGATCACTCTACGTGCTACTGCTCTTTTTTGCTTGAAAAAATCTAGATTATGAGTTGTGGGTTGAGCATTAAATTTCCGTAGTGCTGCTTTTCTTAATCTGATAGCTTTTTTGCATTCGTCGTTGAACCATGGTCTTTGTTGTTTGTTTGGTTCATTGCTTTTTGGTATGCATACCTTTGCAATGGCTATTAAGGTTTCTGTGAAGTATTTGATGGATTTACTGTTGTCTTCTTTGACTGAAAGCTTTTGGTAGCATTTTTTTTTGTATTCCTTCCAATTTGCTTTATTTAGCTTCCATCGAGCCAGGTGGTTTTCAATTTCTTTTGAGCATGTCAGAACAACTGGGAAATGGTCACTACCCCATGAGTCATCTAGAACTTTCCAATCATAGTCCATAAGTGTAGATGGATCACAAAGGGATAGGTCCAGCATTAAGTGCCTGGATGTAAATAGGTGTTGGACTTGTTATTTAGTAGGCATAAGTCATTGAGATTAATGATTTTTTTCGAGATTTTTGCCTTTTTTATCCGAGTATATAGATCCCCATATAACATTGTGGCAATTAAAGTCACCTAGTAATAAAAAAGGTTTTGGAAGTTGTTCAATTAGATTGTTTAGTTCAGATTCATTTATGGGATCTTGAGGAGGGATGTAAATGGAGCAAATGTTAATGGTTCTATGTATAGTGGCTTTTGCAGCAACAGCTTGTATATCTGACTTTAATTGTATTTTACTTTGGGGGATATCGTTTCTAATTAGAATCGATACCCCCCCCCCCCCCCCGATGCCTTCTGATTGAGGTTATGTATATAATTATATTGTGTATAATTTTTTATTTTATCTTCAACTTTTAAAAAGGTTTCTTGTAGACAGATAATAGCGGGATGATAATTCGTTATAAGAAGTAGTAGCTCATTTATGTTTGGTTTTAAACCCTGACAGTTCCATTGTAAGATTTTTGATCCATGCTTATATACTGAAATTTTTAAGAGAGTTTACTTGTCTATATAATATTTTGTAGTAGAGGTGTCCATCTCTTCTATGCTTTCTCTCTTATTTGCATTTTGATTCTTATGTTTTGTTCCTTGAATTTCTTTTGGTTCTGCTTGTTTATTAGGGGATGTTCCTTTGGTTTTTTCCTTTGGTTCATTTGTTGTTCTTTGTCTGGGAGCAGACCGTTCCCGGGTTTGAGATAAACTGGTTATTCTTGGTTTGGTTTTGTCTGGACTTTTTCAGCTTCTCTGTCTTGATGGTCTTTCCTGTCTCTCTATTTCCATCAGTTCATATTTGTTTTCTTTTTCTGTTAGAACAATTTCAGTTTTCAGTTTGTGATGTTGATTTTTTGAGGAAGGATTTGTTTTTGGAGGCAAAGAGTTAACAACTTTGGTAGTGGTAATGGGGAGGATTGGTGTTTGCTGTTGTTTGGATTGCAACTTTCTTTCGATTGTATCAACTTCGGTTTCCTTGATCTGGAATTGAGGTTTTTCCTTTAGATCTGGTTCCATATCGGATCTAGGTCTCGAACTGATCAAATTTTTCTTTAGTATCTCCAATAGAGATGTTAATTCTTTCACCACTTCTGATAGATTGTCTTATGTTGTTTCTTGTCCTTGCATTATGTTGTTTTATGTTCTGGCTATATTTGCATATGTTGATGCACTCAGTGAGTGCTCTACTATCCTTCTTGCCTCCGGGTATGGTATATTATTGGTATGTTTAATTTCGGATACTTTTTTTCTTTTTTCCAGACTTCACATTCTTTTGAGTCTGCTGCGTGGTTTAATGTAGTTTGCACATTTTAAAGGGAGTTCACAGCTAATGTGATCCCCAATTTCTCCACAAACTTTACATCTTGGTGATTTGAAACATTTCTCCTTGTAGTGTTCGAACTTTTGACAATTGTGACATCTCAGAGGGTTTGGTATGTATACCTCTACTTTTTCTAATATCCAATTTTTATTTCAGTAGGAGGTTTTGGGGTGTTAAAATTGAGAATGTAAGTGTTTGTTGGAGTCATTTGATTGTTTTTTTTTTATCATTATTCTTTGCACATCTGTGACCCCTTGTTTTCTTAGATTGTTCCTTATTTCCTCTAGCATGCATAGAGAGATCTGAGCTTTTCACCACACCCTTTGAGGAGTTCAAGGAGTTGTGTGGGTAGGCTTTTATCTTTAAATTGGAAAAAAGGTTTTGTTTCAATAACTTATTTGCTGAAGTTTTATTTGTAACTTCTACTAACAAGGTATTATTCCTTAATTTTTTAATTGTAGATGTTTTTGTTAAGGATCTCATTGTTTTTTCGACAATGAAGGGGGACAAATTGGTGATTGGAGTGTTCTCCATTGACTCCAAGACAATGAATCTTGGAAACTGCTTTTGATCAAATTCATTGTCTGACTCAGGCTTGGAGGCTAGGCTCTCTGAGCTGTATTCAGTATGGGGTCTTTTATTTTTATTTGTTGCCATGAGTTTTATTTTTTAAATTTCACCCACCTTGCTCCCCACTCTCCTCGGAGCCCAACAGCGGGAGATATTAGCGGGGGAAACCCATTCGCCCTATTATCCCAGGGATACAAGAAAGGTATACTCACACTAGTAAGAGGCAGTTAGCATTTCGGGTTTCTCTTTGTTTTTCAGACCCATTTTTGATGAAAAATTCAGATTGAAAACCTTCTGTGTAACAGCTTTTCCTTACTAGTAGATTGACCCTTGCCACCGCCTTCTAATACTTACATGTGGTCTATCTCTTGTTTGTAGCTGAGAATCAGTCCATTTTAGTGACACATCTATTGAGTTATTTTGTTTGAGTTAGATGATTTTATGCGAGTAAGTATTAGGGCTTGACGTGACTAGCCGATTGATTGGATCGGGCCTCTCCGACTGCCCGTCTAGCCCAGGTAAGGGCCAAAGTGATGTGTTGCAGGAACATGGCTTCTCTGCACCCGGGTCATGACCTGCTCAACCACCAGGATCCCAGCCCCAGACATCATGGGTCGCCACCCACGGCCAACAGGTGGCCCCATTGAGGGACTTTTACCCTCTGCAGAGGTGCAGTTGACACATTCTAAAGCCTTGCTAACAGGGCTATCTTACAATAGTGCAGAAAATCGATTATATATATATATATATATATATATATATATATATAATATATATAATAATATATATTAATATATTATATTATTATATTATATAATTTTATAATTTTATAATTTATAATTTATTATATTATATATATATAATATAATAAATTATAAATTATTATATTATATATATATATATATATATAAAAGGCAAGATGTTTGTGTGTGTGCCTGTTTATCTGCCTGTATGTCTATTTTTTTCAGCCTTTTTATTTTAGTTTTTGCTTCGGGTTTGGCTCTAAGTAGGTATAATTGTAGTTCTTAGCCTCAGCCATGATACCATTTACTCAGAGGAAATATTTAGCCTTCAAAATTCAGTTTACGATGAAAAAACTTATTTGATATCAATACCAGGAAATCAAAATTTGACTTACATCTATTCATTTTTCTTTCAGTCTACGGTTTCGCTTTAACTGAAAACAAGTATTGCTTTTTAGTCTTTCGTGTCAACGTCCAAAGTGTCTGAGCTCCAGGACCATGGATTAGTTTTAAAGCTTTCATTACATCCGAGCAACGCCGGGCTATACTATTAGTATATATATATATATATTTGCTTTGAATCTTGCTATATCAAAGTCAATATACATTCAAAATTTATAAAGATATTACCTTCCAATATTTATTTGCAATATTTATGTAATGTGGAGGATAATCTAGTAGCATTTGAAATTTGCAATGCAATGTTAGAATCATTCAACACAATTCCTTAATCTATATTTTAAAACCCACTGCTGTTTTTTTTGGGTTGTGATGCAGTGGATATCAGCTCAGAGCAAGAAATCAGGGAGCCGAGTTCGAATTCCAGTTGAATTCATTGCATTCACTTACATGCAAATACCCTTAAGAAAGGTATTAATCCGTCTCTTCCTTCCAGTCATGGGTTAAATAACAGGACAGATTAGATTCTATAGCCTTGGCTGGCAACCAGTTTGCTTCAGAAAGTAATGGCAACCTACTGCAGGATAATCTTCTGTCCAGTCAGTCATGTCTCTTTCGAGACATGATCGCCCAAGAGTGTATCACGTATGGCACTTAACTGACTGTTAAAAAAGGTATTGCCCGACATGAAAAGGATACATCACCACTACTGCAAACAAAATATATCTTGTCAAGATTATATAAAATTAATATCACATCTTCAACATGAACAGCAAGGAAAATAAAATTTTTTAAAGTTCAAACATTCCAGCTTATTCAATAACAAGAGTTTAATATCAGAACCATAATATTCTTTGCATTAGTAGAAATGAAGCTGGGTGAATATTAATACCTATTTAAATATAAATTAGCTGATCACATTAACTGCTGTTTCCAAGAATAGATACATTATTAATTCTTCCCTTTTTTTTAAGTTAATTACTATTTGAATACCCTTGGGAAAGGTATTAATCCGTCTCTTCCTTCCAGTTATGGGTTAAATAACAGGACAGATTGGGTTCTATAGCCTTGGTCGGCAACCAGTCTACCGCAGAAAGCAATGGCAACCTACTGCGGGATAATCTCCTGCCCAGTCAGTCATGTCTCTTTCGAGACGTGATCGCCCAAGCGTGTATCACGTATGGCACTTTAACTGACTGACTATTTGAGATTTTTTTTTAACTGATTAATTGTAAAAATAAATGTTTTGATTAATGGTCAGTGAGGTTAGAACTAGTCAAAACTGTTAATCAATTAGATTATAAAGCTAATTATCTTGCTCAACAATTACACAATTTTTTTTTCATACTTGGAATTTCACATGAACTGTAAGTTGAGAACAATGACTACTGAGTTTGCATCAAGATTTGAGAGACTTTTGTCTATACCACAAACTAAATGAATGATAAATTTCATTCTAGTCAATATAATGTAAACTCCAGATTATAAACTTTAAAGTACAAAATACAGATTGTGGTGGTGGTGGTATGAATGCAGGTGTTTCTGGGAGGTCGGGGGACAACTTCAGTAACTAATAAGCAATACCATGCTACTTCCTTTTTAGATAAAATTCTTACAGACAATTCTTAGTCAATAGTTCCCAAGAATAGTTCCACCCTTGCTAGCTAAATAAAATCCATAAACCGACAGTGCAGCTGAAGGATGGTTTATTATCCAACTTTATAAGATACAGCAAAAGCACTAGTATTAATAATAGCTATTGGTAGAGAAGAACTATTCTGTCTACCTTTTTCATCTCTATCTGACAATAGAAATAACCAGGAACTATTATGTAATAGCTAATCCATTTGTTGGATGACCTTTCATCAGATAAATGGACTTATAGGAACTATGGGTGATTAAGAGAATTAACTTGCCACCCCACCCCTTTAAATATCCACACATTTATTTTTCTCAATTATATTATTAGAATTAAGTATATGAAACTTTAGTGACAGTATATTATAAACAACATGATTGATCTGCAGAAAAAAAATTTGACTTGAAATATTGATATAGTATATATATATATATATATATATATATATATATATATATACACACAGACTTACCAAGGGTGACTAAAAACAAGTTTTAGCCAAAACTAAAACTTATCAAAATAACTTGAATATATTTCAAGATAATGTACTTTTTATTTTTAAAATTGTTATTCTGGCACAATGCATATTTTATATAAATAATGTTTAATCAATAAGGATAAAGTCTTTCTATGATAAATTTTCACTTAACTTTGTTGATTTGATTACAATATGTTCTACACACCATGGATTCATAGTTATTTCAAGTTGCTAAATGTTAATCCTGGAATCTCAGACAAAAAATTTACAAATGTGTTTTGGAATTTATATTAAAAAAGGAAATTATTGAACATCTAAAAGTTCTATTAATTTTTTGTAAGTTATCAATACAGCCTAACAAGACAGGAGTAGCTTTGCAGAATTAAGTTCTCAATCCTTAGACATCTTACTTCAGACTATTACATCATACTAGCAATTAGCAGGTCAATCTTATTTATGCAGTTAAAAATTAAAAATTTGAGGATGAGAAGGGAACTAACTAATAAGAAAAAAAAATGCAAATGCTTCACAAGAACTTTAATACATGGAGGTAACCTTCTTTTATCATAACTGAAACAATTAGGAGCTCTTCTTGTATTTGAATAAAATCAAAGCATATACTAAAAAAGAAAGTACAATCAAGAAGAAATGAAACTATAAAAAGAAATCTGGAATAATTCTGCAACTTTTGTATAGGGGTATTTGAATTCATTCTTGAAGAATCTTTATATAATATTTTTTTTACTTTTTAAATTTGCTCATTAGTGAAGTTGACAAAAGTTATTTGATGAAACAATTTTTTTCAAATTGTAAGTTAAATTTTTATACAGAGCAAAACATTTGAACAATAGATACAAAGTACATATTCAGGACAAGAAATTTTAACCTATGATAATAAAGAAAAAATAAAAGCCAGTTTATTTTCTCTCTCAACAAATTGTAATTATTGAATTATAGATTTCAGAAAATAAACTAAAATCTCAAAATTAACCCACATTAGAATTTAATCATACAACCATAGAACATAAAACATTTCATGGTGACTGCTTTCAGATACAAACTAAAACAATCAAGGATTATGCCAATGCTTCAAGAACAGGAATTGATAATTCAGATCAGATACAAGATTAATGTACCATTCTTTGTGATGATATTCAATGATATACAGGATGTGATGGGTAAATTGTAGCTATTTTATATTTTTGATCTCACACAGTATATTGGGAACCATCTATGAGAAAAGATGCACCAAGACACAATTCACTCAGCCAGAAATTTGAAAATGGATACTGTATTGCTTGATATTTGTGCTGGAAGCTCCAATACAACATTTCAGAGTATAACGATGTCAATCTGAGGTCAGTGCAAAGGATTCGGAAAGAATTAGAGGAGTCTAATTGTGATTATGAAATTACAGCAGTTTGGAAAACTCACTCTGGTTGTTCTGATAAGAAAAAAAAAACTCCCGAATTTGTTGGAGAGATCCCAGCCATGATTGACAACAATCCCTCCAAGTCAGTCAGATCCATAGCCAGGGACACAGGAGTGTCTAAGTTTCTTATGAGGCAGGTAGTGCATCAAGACATTTGGTATTTCTCATACAAGATGAGAAATGTTCAATTTTTATTCAAAGTCATGAAGGACAAGAGGAAAGACCACACTACAAAGCTTTTGAACAAATTCAAGTATCCCCTCTAACCAAACAGGCTTTGGTTTATCTTGCCAGAATAAGACAGTGAACACGCACAATAACTGTTGGCTTACTTTATCCCCAAAGAATGTACTAAGGTTGATGAAAACCAAATATTTAGTCAACATTATGGTGTTTGGAGTTTAGTGATGGTGATGTTTTGACTTTTCATTTTCCCCACAGAAACTCAGACACAACATGGAGGTCTACATCAAGTGTCTTAAGGAGGTAGTGCTGCCCTGGGTCAAGAAAGTGGTTGCTAGAAGAACCTGTGTTTGGCAAAAGGAGTTTGCACCATACTACACAAGCAGGAGAACCCAGTCATAGCTGTCAGAAAATTTCTGCAACCACATCACCCCTTACATCTGGCCAGTGATTTCCCTTGATTTTGTTTAGGATGCAACTGAGTGAGAGACTAACAGAACTTCTTTTTCACCAAAGATGAACTAAAGGCAAGAATTATACCAGCATTAACCAACTTAAACAAGAAGACCATCCAGAAGTGTTGCAGAGATTCCAAAGTATTCAGGAGCCTGTGGTTGAAGCCAATGGTGATTTTATTGAATAAATTTACTCTTTAGTATTTCAAGATATTTTTGTGTCATTTTTGTAAATATATCTGTTAAAATGAGATATCAGTGTTATTTTCATTTTTACAAAATTTAGAAAACAATTTATCCATTGCATCCTGTATAGGAAATCTCTGGTTACTTATAAAATTCAATCTAATTTGTTTATATATCCCTCCAGAAAAAAAAATGTAATAGTAATTGTGAGTTTAATCCCTGGGCCAGGTAGAACAGATTCAGTGAAAAATGCGTGAGTAATAACTGAGCAGTAATAAAAGAAGAACAGGACAAGATAGTCTTAGATATGGACAATAAAGCAAGAACAATGTATTCCTTTAGATTAAATAAAGGGTTCAATTTGAAATTACCTGAAGGTTTCACAGATTAGCTGATATCTGAAGAAGGTCAGAGGTGCATGGCTGAAACATTAGTCTGAATGTAAATAAAAGAATTCTTTAAAGGTCTGAGTATTTTACAAAGAATGATTATGTGATCTTGCATTTGTGAAGAGACAAATTTTAAAATTATTAGAGTTTAATGAAGAGAGGCTTAAAAATTTATTATTGTCAGATTTATATTACATTTTTCAAATTTTAAGAAAAATTATTTTATTCATTGAAATCAATGACTATGAATAACTACTAGTGAATTTGTTTTTACCAAAAGATTTTTTTTCAGATTTTAATTTTTAAAACAAAAAGATAAATTTAAAAATATTTAATGACTATCCAAAAATTTGATACAAATGAAGATATTTGGAAGTTTTTTATTATTATAGAGGATTGTAAATGGTATAGAAGCACTAATTTTTAATAGTATATATTTTCTAAAGAAATGATAGATTTTCTATTTATTAATCCAATAGATTTTATCACTTAAAACATTTTTAGTAGCTGCTCCATTTATTTATTAAACTGCATATTTATTTTAGTCTACCTGCCAGAATATTTGAGAAATCTTATTCTTCTTTAATAAGATTTATCAAATATTCAGGCAAGTAGATTAAAATAAATACAGTGTTTAATAAATAAAATTCTCTCTTCAAATACAAGTAACCACTAAATATAACATTTAATATGTGTGTGTGTGTGTGTTACCAAGACCAAATGTGAATGCCAGCAGTAGAAATATGCCCAAATTTTGGCTTTTGTTGTTTTACTATGATGGTTTCAAGAGCAATCTACCTTAGGAGCTGCTATGAAAATTTTGATTCCAATTCATTCAAACAGACATCAAAAGGATTGCAGGTGTGCACAAGAATTTGCATTAATCTCAATTATTGTATCAATCTTTAAAAACTTACAAGAAACTGAAAATATATATATATATATATATATATATATATATATATATATATATATATAAGAATTTTAATAGTAAAATTATGGGGAAAATTTATGCAAATTTTTTTAAATCACAACATATTCATCGATTTTTTTTTTTTAAAGATTTTTTTTTAAATTATTAATGGTTATATAAATTTTGAAATGTAAATTCAAATGATAATTTCTTGCTTAAAATACAGGCTTTTTGAAAAGACTTTGGTATTCTCAATCAATTTATAAAGATTAATATATTTTTAGTAATTATAATCAGCTCTCTAAGAGGAAATAGATTTTCTGACTCTTGCATATTGTTATATTGCATATTGTTATATTTCCTGAGCTTTTAACCATAAAAAAAGTATTATAGATATGGTCATACTTGTTCAACTTTATATAATAGTCACTAAATGCAGTTTAAGCATGTACTTATACATCTCTACAAAATTTACATTGCCTGTTGTTGATATACAAATAAATTTTCAAACCATCATGAAGTGTTGTTGCCTTCCATTTATGTTATAAACATTTTTAATCATTTCACCTTAGGCAAAGTAATAAAGCACCTAAGATGAAAGGGGTTACTGGGTGTTAGAGAATATGAGAAAAAGAAAATACTATCAAAGAAATCAATCAGTTGTCACAAAATTACAGATGAAGATTTTATTAACAGTACCTTAAAACAGAGTTCCCCAAATTTAAATTGTTGTTACTATGTGACAGTATCTTAGAGGCTGAAACTACAATGTTGATTGATTCATTTTGTATGGTTTATCAATCTTTTAAAAGTTATATAAATGTCAGAAAAACTTTTTAGGAGATATTAATGAATTACTAATAAAAGTTCTACTTAACCCATAGCTGGAAGAAGAAGAGGTGGATTCATTACCTTTCCCAAGAATATTTACACACAAGTGAATATAACGAACACAACTAGAATTAGAATTTGACTCTCAGATTTTCAAGTCTTAGCTGTTATTCATTACACCACTTGCACATCCAGATTTAAAGCACCTGGTATCTCCAAGTGTGTCATTCACCTACAGATACTGACCAGGCTTGACATCACTTAACTTTAGTGAACCTACAGGAACTGGTATTTCAATATAAAACAAATTTAATGCTTAGTTTATGTAAAACATTTTATAGTCATTAGAAACTTGAAGGTGACAGATGTCTTCCAGAAAGTGAAGAAAATATATATGTATTTTTTGTAACACCTGTATAATATCCATTTATGTGATAGTGATGCTAGACAATATTCCCACAGATGAAGATACAACAGACACCATTTTACTGATGAAGGTTAAGAATATCATGAACAGAATATGTGGATGTTTTTTGTTTTTTTTTGTAAAGGAAAAGAACTATAGAAAAATGACAATCTGAATGATACAGTTGAAAATTTTGAAATTAAATGAAGTAAGCTGGCCTAGAGAATTTAACATTCATAAGACATAATGATGACAAGAAAAGCAGGAAGGAACCAATAAATAACCTTAATGGAGTGTGAATGATTGGAAAAACTGGGACAAAGAGGGATAGCAAAGCACCAGAAGTTATTTAGGCAACAAAAGGCAAAATGTGGAAAAGCCATGATTGTTCATGTCCTGAAATGACAACCCACATAAAAGAGCTTGAAATAGTAAATTATAACGACTTGAAAATTTTGAAAATCAGCTTAAAACTACATAGAATATTTCATGAATTTATATCTGTAAGAATGCACAAAAATTATCAAAATGTTTAAAAAGCATAAGAAACCCTTTTTGTTTTACTAATAATAGAAAAAGAAACACACTGCTATCAAAATTGGGATTACCTTGTCATGGTATGATTAACAAGCTACTTTTGAAGGTCATTGTTACCAAATAGGAAGTTTGATCCTCACTGTGTGCTCCATAATGATGATCTTGTGTTAAAACTAAGCTGAGTTTAGTAAAATTACTATTGAAAAAGTGTTGCATGTTAACTAAATTTACATGACTAAAGAGTCAGAAAGTAAAGAAAGTACATGTGTACTAATACAGCAAACATGATAGACCAGACAAGCAAGATAGCTTTACTGCACTCCTGAACAATATCAAATTTTATCATGTAGCTCAATGTTTTCACAATTGCTATTAACATTACTGCTATGCATGAACTTATGCCTCTCTACAAAACTACATTGCCTGGTGTTGATATACAGATAAATTTTCAAGACATCATGAAGTGCTGGTGCCTTGCATTTGTGTTAAACCTTTTTTAATCATTTCACCCCAAGCAAAGCAATAAAACCTCTAAGATGAATAGGGTTACTGAGTGTTAGAAAATATGAGAAAAAGAAAACATTATCAAGGAGAGAGCACAATAAAAAAACAGGAATTAAAACAGACAATAATTGATATTGCATTTAAATTATGAAGGTCAAAGTTAACTGGAAAGCAAGAAATTAGATGTGTCCCACAAGCATTGAAGTATGATAGAAGAAACTGTTAGCATAGAACTTAGTTACACCTAGCAATTTCAACTGTAAAATAATAAAACCTTGGTGCCAGCCAATCTAGTACTGCACTTAAATTCATAAAGTCTAGGTAACAAAGAGGAAAGCTCATCAGAACAATTACCATGAAAACATTTATAGAAAAGTCACAGGGAAGCTATGTTATGATGGTGGGAAAATGAAGTTGAGATGCCAAGTCAGGTCCAATAACATTGCAGATTCTTTTGTATTTTATCTAGAATAGCTAAACACAGAGCAGAAGCACTAGACCAGTGTGGCATCAATATTCAATTCTTGTGTGAATGGTAGACATACAATTGTGTAAGATTTTGACAGAGACCCAACTTTCTTAACAGCAGACTTAGCAACTGATTCAATCTAGTGCAGACATAATAATGTACAAGACAAACTTTTGTGCTTTTTTTTTTGTGTGTTGGGTTTTTGTTTAGTTCAGTCTGTACTGTTAAATATCCAGTTGAAAACAAAATAGTGGCACCTATGAGAAAATTCCTTCAGCATTTTTATAGACATTTATTTCCAGTAAATGGCAATTTTCTATTCCTCCTCAAATGGGCCAGCACAGTCAGGCAACAATTCTATATGAATGCAACAGTAAAAGTACTAAGTAACTGATGTTAGTAAAATTTTCATTAGAAATATTTACAATAATTGACACTAAGAGATGCAACTCCAGAATTATTCATGTGTGCATATATAAAATTACTATGGATGATTAAAAAAGATATAATGTTAAAAAAAAGAAAACATATTGGAAAGTTATTGAATATTGGGAATTGTAAAAATGTTGAACAGATATCTGAGAATAAAAAAAAAAGAA
Source organism: Ascarosepion bandense (assembly GCA_037127315.1). Classification (NCBI taxonomy): domain Eukaryota; kingdom Metazoa; phylum Mollusca; class Cephalopoda; order Sepiida; family Sepiidae; genus Ascarosepion; species Ascarosepion bandense. The sequence continues at coordinate 605,891 of JBBBDQ010001346.1, read as the reverse complement.
ATAATAATAATAAAACAAAAATCCCGGAATATATTGGCAAGACAACAAGAAACCGGTTTTAAGAAAGTTAGGAAGAAGAGATTTGAGAATAATTCAAGGTATAATGGGCAAGAAAAGTTTATTGACCAGCAAGAAATTTTTTTTTTTTTTTATAAGTGTTTCACCCCAAGCAAGGCATGTCACTGCCACTACTGCACAGGGGGCTAAATAGAGTGGAGAAAGGATGGTTAAATATAGTAAATGTCAGAGGGTGGGTGATAGGCGGGTAAGGATACTGAGAATGGTTAAATATAGGAAATGTCAGAGGGTGAGTGATAGGCGGGTAAGGATATCGAAAATGAGGGTTGGGTAGATGAGAGTTTTCTGAGAATAATTGGGAGTTAGTGTGATAGGAGGTGTCTATTGACCCTACACTTAAACACCTGGAGATTGTAGCTGTTGGGAAAGCAGACTTGTGGAAGGGAATTCCACAGGCTGGAAGCTCGAGAAAAGAAGCTGTTGGAGTAGAATTAACGATTACATCTTATCTGTTTAAGTGTAAAAGGGTGGGACCTAGTTGCTAATCTAGTATCTCATGTAAATTCGTGCTTAGGCAGCACCAGTGATCTAAGCTCATCGGAGCAGAAGCCATGAAAGTACTTGTAGAAGAGGCACAGGGAAGCCACATCACGCCGGTGAGAGAGTGGTTGCAGCCGGTCTGCCAAGTCAGTATCAACCACGTTACAGATCCTCCTTTGTATTTTGTCAAGAAGCCCAAGGAGAGCAGCAGGGGCACCCGACCAGATATGGCAGCAATAGTCAATACACGGGTGGATGGTAGATTTGTATATGTGCAGGATAGATTCAGGTGGGAAAAACTTCCGGGCCCTGCACAGAGAGCTGACTTTCATAGCGGCAGATTTGGCAATGGATTCGATATAGTCATTCCATTTGAGGTCCACCAAAAGTGTAAGGCCAAGGAGGCGTAGTGTTTTACTCTCTGGGAGGCAAGCCTGTCCCATGCTAATGGGAGGTAGATGTGATTGTCTATGGTGGTTAGTTGATAACAGCTTCGTTTTAGAAGCATTGAAATTTACTAGCCATTTCCTACCCCAGGCCACTCTCGATGCGAGAGTAGATTGTTGTGTCATCAGCGTACATGCCTACTTGAGTTCTAATGGCGTCGGGGAGATCATTAATGTACATCAGAAAGAGCGTGGGACCTAGGATAGAACCTTGAGGGATGCCTGCGTTCGTATGGTAGTTTTGGGAGGCATGCCCATTTAATACTACCTTCAATGTGTGGTTAGAGAGGAATGACTGGATGAGGTCAAACAGATGTCCAGTTATCCTGTAGCTCCGCAGTTTGCACAAGAGGCCAGTGTGCCCTGTCAAATGCTTTGGAGATATCCAAGGCAACAGTTCAGGCTTCGCCATTCTTGTCAAGTGCCCGGTATATGTACTCGGTAATGGTTGTTAGCATATCAGCAGTAGACCTGGTGAAGCGAAACCTGTACTGTTTGTCAGAGAGAAGCCTGTGGGCCGTGAGATGCTGAATCACCTCAGCGTTGATAATGGCTTCAAAAACTTTGCCGAAGATTGGAAGGAGACTAATAGGACAGTAATTGGCGGGGTCTGAGGGTTCGCCACAATTCTTAAATATAGGAACTACACAGGAGGACTTCTGGAAGCAGATAGGCAGAGGTTATAGAGTTTAGAGAGGACAGAGGAGAGTTCTGGGGCACATTTCTTCAGTACTATGATTGGGATTCCATCCCTGCTGCTTGCTTTGTGTGGGTCAAGTTGTGCAATTATCTTGGAGACCAGAGAAGCTAGCGTTTGAATAGCAGAAGTTGCCTTCCAAAAGTTACGTAAAGTATTAAAAAACACGAAAATTTCATTACAAACAAAGAAAACATTGGTATGATAACAAGAAACTGGCTTTAAGAAAGTTTTAGAGAAGGGATTTGAGAAAAATTCAAAGTGTAATGAGCAAGAAAAGTGAGTTAATGAACAAGAATATATATTTGAGTAATGTGGTTTTGTAATGTCAACAGAAAGAATGAATATTAAAAACAATTATTAAAAATGCGAAAGCAATCAGACTATGTTTAATTAAACATTACATACAAATTGTCCAAGTTGAGCAAAGTAGTATATAAGGACTGATTTCTTATCTGCAGTGTTTAGTGATGAATATAGTGAAAAAATAGATGAAAAGTTAAAATCAGTAAATTAAAAACTTATAGAGTTTAGAATGTTAAAGAACCCATGTTAATCTGCCAACCCAAAATTTATTTAAAATAAGTATAAATACAAGTTGAAACTCACATGATATACTGTTCATATAAATATATGCAAAAACTTAACATTATTTGGTTAATATCAACTTTGTAACCTGACAGTGTATAGAAATTAAATAAAGCACAAAGAATTATTTTTATACACTTGGAATTTTAAAGCATACGTATCATTTATCAAAATTGCTTTAAGAAAACTTACTGAATCACAATAGTTTATATTAGAGGGCAAATAAATTTCATTGTGAAACTCTTAAAAATTTCAAAGGTTAAAACAAACATTTGCAATCCATAAAAGAAAAGACAAACACTTGTTTATTGCAGATTAACAATTACATAAAAAAAATGAATAAAGATCAGAATATTTTCAAATATAAAGTCTTCAACTGTTATGACAGTATCAAATTGAAATATAGTTAATTATCATCCAAGTGGGTGGGAAATTTTAGAGTTATGGTAGGAGATTGGGATCACAGATTGGCTGTTTAAAACTGATGAAATATTGTTCTTTATGCTAACTACAATTATGAGGTGAATCTTTTGTGTTGGGATGATATAATATGGTGTAAAGCATACATGAGCAAAAAACAGTTAAGAATTACTTCTTGAAGATATCTATGAATGAAACAAAAAATAAAAGTTAAAAAGGTGTCTCAAATTAGAATTTCTAAGTTATTTGTAAAAGATTTTTTTTAACCTATCAAATCTTGATTAATACACTTTTCAACTAAGGTATAGAGGGAAAGAGGAAGTTGATTCAAGCAAATGTCATCGCAGCCTATGTCTAGTAAATACACCAAGACATAACAGGTGGTATTACTTTCAATTGAAACACACACATACCCAAAAAGGGAAGGTGGAGAAAGGATGAGAGGAAAAAAAAAAAAAAAATTCAAAATATAAGTAAAGCTAAATAATGACTGATAAGGAGAGAGAAAAAAACACCTCTTTCAGTATTTATTTTGGACAGCTCTTTGATCGTGGGAAACTAATTCCCTGAGAATTGGGGTTTGCTCTGACTCAGTAAAGAGAAAAAAAAAATTTTTAAATTCAGCTTTTAACTATGTAAGCAGTTGATAGTTAATCATTCCATTTTAGAAAGAGAATGAAAAATCTAGCAACCACGATCAAATTGTTTATGAACAAAATGATTTAACTGAAAACCTTTATAAAATGTGTGTGCATGCATAAATGCATATTCAGTAGAAATGCAAGCAACAAAGCAAGAAAAATTGCTCATTTGGTTGTTCAATTTTTTTTTCATAATCCAAAAGTATTTTTTCCACATACAGTTTAATTCATATAATATGCACATATAAAACATTAAATTCTTTCAATATTAGGACCTTGAATAAGTTCTGATTTTTCATGAAAAGTAACGTTTTATTTAAAAAATTAGTAAAAAACATGTCACTGAAAGTATTGTTCATCACTAGCCACTACTTTTCCATTTTTCTGACAACATTTGAATTCTATGTGAGAAAAACAACATGTCTCTTGAGGTTAACCATGAATTAACTCATTTTTCATAAGATTAAAAGTGCTGTTCAGCCAGATCATGTGCTATCTATCGGGACAAGTGATAATCAGATGGGGTAAGGTCGGGTGAATACGGCAGGTAGGGTAGGACTTCCCATTTAAACATTTCAAAGAATTTTTTCATCCATTTTGCAACAGGTGGCCTAGCATTGTCATGTCGCAAAACTTTGTCATTGTATAGCAGCCATTTTTTCTTGAATGCCTGACTCAAACACATCAATTTTAGTTGACATCAATCTCATGTAATGGTTTCAGTTGGTTTGAACAGCCCGTAATAACCTACACCTAGCTGATCCCACCAAATGCAGAGCAGAAGTTTTGAACCATGGACATTTGGCATTGCTGGCAATGTTGATGCATAGCAAGGCTTACCCCATGATCTTCTATGCTTAGGATTATTTTTTAGTGTATCCACTTTTCATTGGTGGTCATGATATAATGCAAAATAACTTTCTTTTTCTGTCATTGAAGCAGCTGTTCACACGTGACAAGACACCATCCGGTATCTCTTGGCTTCAACTCGTACAGCATTCAATGTCCTTGCTTTTGAATCATTCCTAATGCTTTCAAACATTTCAAAGCTGTTGTGTGATCAACTCCTAATGATTCTGCAAGTTCAGCTTGCATCTAACATGAGTCTTCATGAAGTAATGCCTCCAATTCTTCATCTTTAAACTTTCTCAGTGCACCAGAGCGTTCTTTATATTCAACATCAAAATCATTATTTTTGAAGTGCCTAAACCAATCTCTGCATGTTGTTACTGACAAAGCATGGTCACCATAAGTCTCAACAAAAATTGTGCTTCAGCTGTAAATTTCTTTTGCATAAAGTAGTGCAGTAAAATTCCCCACAAATACACTTTCTTTGGCACAAAATCCGATAACTAAAAAACAAAGTTGTTTACACTTTCACAAAAGGACACACACTGAATTTCAAGCTTGCTTATAGTACTTCCTTATAAATGCATTACTATCTGAAACTACATGCAGTTCTGAGAATGTCATCTGTTGGAAAACAGTGAGAACTTATTCAATGTTCTAATAGTTTGTCAACATATTATGCATTAAAGGCATTTGTATTGGTTAAAAAACAGTTAAACATCATAGTATTAATATAAATATAAGGTGAAAAACTAAGAATTATCTAACTGGAATGTAAATGTATCCTTTATCTGGCAAACTACTCATTGATAAATTACTTGACTATAACTTAATATCTATTTACTATCGATAAAAAAGTTCATATAAACTGATTTCAATTTAACGCTATCATAAAGATTATAAAACCTGTATGAACAAATTATGTGGAAATTTGATTCTTAATCAAGGTGGAATAGGTAAACAATAGTTTCCTTATAAAATAGATTTCAGATCTATTGATTTAGGTGAACATAAGATATCACCTTAATTCAGGCCCGGTAAGACTATTTAGACGAAAGGGCACAACATGGTAATATCAATGGCTAATTGAACATTAAACAAATATAAAATGCATATTGCCAAATTAGAAACCTCATGAGAAAACAGAACTGAAAAATATTCTAATGACCCATTTTGTTAGATATCAAACAAAAGTTCAAAATTTGAGACATTTTTGTGGTTTGAGTACCAAATTCTCCTCAGGATTTTAGACATTAGTTAAATTAGTATCAACAATGTTCAATCAATATTTTAAATCTGGTCTTAAATTGGAATTAATTACATAAATTGCATTAATTAAAAAATACTTCAAGTAATTTTGCTAGAAAATAAAAATACCTAAAATGTTAGCAAGTGAAAAATAAATAAATCTGGGACATTAATTCAGTAATCAGAGAGCATAGATTTGGTGGTAACATAAAAATGTCATTCATTTTACTGAAAACCTGGTACTTAATAATCAAAGAGCATTATTAAAAAATCTTTTTTTTTTTGCTTTTTATTCTTTCAGAAATATCTGCAACTGTCTTTATATCCTAAGATAAAGATTATTTTTCATCAAAATGCAGGTATTTAAGAGTTTTCAAATGAGAACTTTAATTAAAAAGATTTAAAATTTCACTTCATAGTTAGAAAAGAAAAAATAGACATTATTAAACAGTAAATGTTTAAAGTAGTTTTCAATTATTTTTTTAAAAAATATGATCAATTTGCATATAACAATTTGATGTAGAGTTAAATATATTCAACAGTTAATTTTCTATCAGAAATATAGTCCATATTTCTCCTCCATCCAATAAGTTACTGTGGTTTGGATTATATGTCTAAAACAATGTTTGCCAACCTTTTTTTATATATATATATTTCACAGCACACTTGAACCTATAGTTAAACTTCTACAGCACAATTAAATCATGATGATAAAAAAAGGATAGGGTATATTTTTTAAGATTTATTTATTGTCACAACCAAAATTTATTTTAATTTCTAATAAAAAGTTAATTAAATTTCTGTTAAAAAAAACAAACAAAAAAACTTAAATTTTTCTGATTTTTGAAATTTGAAACTTAATGAGATATCTTAACTTGAACTTTTTTCTTTTTTTTTTAAAATATCATCCATTTTTTTTTTTTTTAGAATCTTCAAATTTTGAACAGACACAATCTTAAAATCTGCTTCCAAGGAATATAGCTGTAATTGATTTTGTTTTTAATATTGTTTATTGCAGAAATATTTTTACAGCACCCCAGGGTGTTGCAGCACATTTGTTGAAAAATCAGTTCTAAAACTGAAAAGAAGCAGTAGAATAAACCACTTATATTAAAAAAAAGTTTGGCTTTGAGAAAAAGGTACACTGAAGGAGAAATGTCAACTATGATGGAAACAAGTGAATACACCCATAAGCAGATTCTTTCTATTGGTACTCTCCACCAGATGTTAAGAAAAAAAAAAATAGAAGACAAAAAAGTCATATCTGTCCAGGGATGTCTCAGTGAAATCAACAAGTCAAGAGATTTAAGGTTGATTTTTACAATGAAATAAAAATTATAAAACTAGTCTATATTAGCTGCTGCATGTGAGCTGTCAAAAAGTAGAACTTCAAAAGTGCATCAGGCACAAAATTTCAATGGGAAAGAGGAAGAAAGGAAAAGAAAAATTGGCAGAGGGGGGTGTCAAAGAGGAAGAGGTTCCAATTAGCAGAAGTATGATTTCCTTTCAGATAAACAGGAAGAATTTAGACACATAATTGATTTTGTTTTGCTTTCAGTAAATTCAAAATAACTTTCAGCTGAACAAAGATTCCTTAAAAAAGAAAGAAAAAAAAAATAAAACAAAACATCTCACCTGCTTCTCTGCTAAAAATGACACAAAATTAAATTTATTCAGAATGAAAAAAAAAAGAAGAAAAAAAACTGTTTGCATCAGTTTTATACACAGATTTAGTTCAAAAGTTGAAAATATCTGTAAAGTTTTAAATTCCTTACAAAGAAATCCCACAATCATTCAAGTTAATTATTCAAATTAACTAAGTTTCAATTCTAAGAAATAAAATGAACATATCTCTAGTATATATTGAATATTGTCATACTACCACTACCACACAGAAATAACAGAAAAATACTGATTGCAGTATTTATTACAAGTGGGACCTATTTGAATAGCAATTAACTTGCTCTCTCTAAAAATAGCTACAACTTCTAAGCCTCTTCAATATAATTCAGTTGTGAGCTGCTCAGAGACAACTGAAAATCCTTGTACATCATTATTTGTTTGCTTAAAAAAAAAAAAAAAAATACAAGAGTAGTTTTACTTTTAGGTCAAGCAAAAGACCATTTTTTTTTTTAGTGAATCTGTAAGATTTTACAACTGGAAATTATTCCCATGGCTGTTTAAAGTGTTCCAAATGGCCAGAAGCATATATAGAAGAATGTAAGATATTCAAAAAGAAAAATGTTTACCTCTTGAATTGATACAAAGTGTTGGAATGAAAGTTGAATGTAATCACATTCACCAAAGTGAATTTCTCAATTATTATTTAATTATTAAAAATATATATATATATATATATATATATATATATATATATATATATATATTTTGAGATTTTCTTTACAGGGAATTTAGGATGATTTCTGTGCAAAGTGATCAGATACATAACTTGAAAAGTTTTTAAAAAGTAAGTTATGAAATTTATACATTATTTATATATAATTTACATATTAAAACTTAAAACAAAAAAAAATTGCCTATAATGCAAATAATAAAAAAATATTATCAATAATGCAAATAACAAAAAAAAAGTATTTTTTAAAAATATTTGTTAAAGACTATAGTTAGCTCTATAAAATCTAGCAGTGTGTTTACAAATTTTTAAATAACTGGAAAAAGTACAGTTTTTTGTACTAACATCTTTAAGAACCACAGAACTTTATATGTAAGGAAAGTTTTCAGTTAGCAAGAAAACAGGAATTCCCTGTTTAAAAATTGCTTTGAAAATCATAGTAAAATAATGATTGGCAAAACTTAGTTTTTTAAACAAAGTCAAATAACATTTACTTTTTCAATTTTGTAAAAAAGTTTTATTGGTTCTAAATTAAATTAAAAATTGTCATTGAGGTTTCAATATTTTTCAGGTCAATTTTTATACTGTTTTTTTTAATAAGTTTTCAAAGTTAGAGTTTTCAAGTTTTTTTAAAACATTGATGGGGTACAGGTAAATAAGTTGAGGATACTTGGATTAACTATTAAGTACTACATCCAGATGCAAAATCAGCAGTTTTATCTGAATTTTTGAGACTGAATACTGGCTGTAATTTTGAGATGAGTCATTGTCATTTCAAGAGATTCAGATCTCATTTGTTTTTGCTGGTTTTGCTGTTACTAGTATTTCAACAGATCAATTCTATTATCTTCATTAGCTGTACAATCTGGAAAGAATCTCCTCCCTGTCCTTTCCATACATATTGTACATCAGAAGGCTGTAGGATAATAAGGTGGAAACATTGTGGTATGAAAACAACAACAAACAAGTCAATAGTCAGAACAACTCAATTCAGAGATAAAGCTGTTGTTAGTGTTATATATTGATTCATTCACAACAGTTCCTATATATATATATATATATATATATATATATAACATGTCTGGTAACACACTTCACCTTCCTCCCCAGGTTAGTGAATAGAAAAGAATCTTGAAGGTGGTTTGTAGCTACATCAGCTGAAATGTGAAAATAAAAGAAAAAAAACTTATACAACAATCACTATATAGTAGTTATGGCTCAGAATTGCAACAGGACAAAATTCACCTATAGTAAGGCTAACAAATTCCAGCAATGACATAATGAAAGAATTATTACAGCATGAAATTACAATATGAAAAACTAATACCATTTTACACAAATTTGGTTTCTTAAAAATTATCAACTTTTTAAAAAGTGTGTGTTCACATGCATACACACCTACAGAGGGTGTTACAATAAGCATTAATAAAATACTGATAAATTCAGTTTTAAGAGTATATAAACAGAATAGCTATAAGCCTGGTTGCATATAGTCATGAATAATTATTTTGATTTTTCTGAAAGAATGGTTCTCTTAAAAGTGTCTCAATCTGGAAATACCTACATAGCATCTGTAGAAATCATACATTGAGTCTCAAAGGTGACAAAAAAAAAAAAAAAAAAGATGAATAATTTAAAAATGTCTATCAGAACTTATAAAAAAATAAAAATAAAACAAGAGAAAAGGCTATCTTCTTTATATTCTCAGCAAAATGTGTTTTTATTTCCTTTTCAGTAAACACTGTAAAGTTGTAATGGCACATGTGGAAAAGTAAGATAATAAAGTAGAATTATGGAGAAGCTAGGCCTGAAGGAAAAATTCTTCTGAAGGCTGAGCCTGACTATCTAGCCATAGTCAGTTGCTTTATCACACTGATCTAGTTGTGACCACTAGTAGCTAAACTGTGAATAGCATCACAAACCTCACAAGATAACTGGAATTTGTTCATTTGAAAAAGACAAAGACAAAAGAGAGGAAGCATTAAGATGCTAAATCATTTTTATTTTTTTTTTTTACCCCTCCTTTTTCTACAGATTTGACTAGCAAGAACAGAGATATGGGTGATTGGATCCCTGCATATTTCACTCTTTTTTTCACTATAATAAAAAAAAACATATGGTTGAAGATCAGAATATGAAAAAAGAAAAAAAATGCAGTTGATGTTTTAACTCAGATATAAAAGCTAGAAACAAGAAATCTTAGTTTTTATCTTCACTTGAGCTAATTTAATGAATATAAAGTTGATAGTCTCAAGTATTCTATGGGAGAGGTCACCTCTTACTATGCAAGACTATAAAACCTTCAAAGATACCTTTACTTAATTAATGTTTAATTCAGTTTTAATCAATATATCTAAACATATTCAATTAAGAGTGAAGATAAAATACTGAAGCCATTTAATGTAAAAAATAAAGACCAAATAATCAGAATAAATCCAATGCCAGTAATGATTTCTGATACTCTAGATCAAAATTAAGTATTTTGCTATAATTTTCATTTGTTTATTCAGATTTCATACTGAACTCCAAGTTTTATTTATGATCTCTACAAAATTTAGAAATCAGCTTATTAACTTATTCAAGCATGAAGAGACAAAACAAGCCACACTTTAGTATCACCCCCATTCTGGACACAAAAAGATTCCTAAGAAATTTGTTAGCAATTGTAGATACAATATAATTGTAGTAACAATATATATACACTAATTTAAATAGATTTAAATATGGGTTGAATTTCTTGTTTTAATAGAATAAAATGATAGAATTCCTGTAAACAAATATTAGTTGCATAAAATTATGTGATACTATTAAGTTTGAGTATCCAACTTACAAAACTAGTGTAAGCATCAATAAATCAGAATGAAACATTGTACTGAAAGTTTAAAAGCAGAATTATTTACCCTAAAGATAGATTATCATATTTTGAACAGAAAATGTTAAATTTCATTTTTTAGAAAAGCAACCAGTCATATGAAAACTAAATCAAGAGCATTTCTAAGTATCAACAAGTTTTTGATTTTTTAAAAAAAAATGTTGTTTAAGTCTTACAAGCCACAAATGCAGTAATTACTAATTTAAAAAAAAAATCTCTCAATATTTATCTGTATGGCGCAGCCATAAGAATCAGTCTATTGAGCCTTCTAGATTATGCAAGTCTTTAATAAACCTGTTGATTCTAATATTGTAGTTTGTATCCATGAACAACAGAGCAAATAAATTACATTGTGTCTTTATGTTCATTATTTATTCATTGAAATAATTCAAACCACATTCCTCTTGAAATTGCTAGAAATAACATTTTCTCCTACAATTATTTCTACAATTTAAATTTTGTTTTCCTGTTTATATGGCAACTTCAGAGGATTGTTCATTGTATAAAATGACAAATTAGACTAAAATTGCAAAGCTAACAACTTAGCAAAAATTTCAAACTCAAAATGGTTTATGAAAGAATATATGAGTAACAAGTTAAATTTGAATACATACTCTGTAAATCTGAATTACATCACAATACTTTACATTAAAAAAATGACATATTTAGAAATCCTTGATTCAAAGAATCTTCAATAAAGTTTTTGATTGTGATACATTGGCAACTGACAAAAAAAGGATTTATGACTAACCATCAAAAAATAGTATGTCAAAAGGATGGTCATTCCATTGACCCCCCCCCCCCACACCTTACTGTATACACTTTTGAATGCCTCTGTAATATTTATTGTTTTAAAAAAATGATTACAATTTTAATAAGATCCATACATATACACAATGTGGCTTCCCAGTGTCTCTTCTACAAATACTTTCACGGCTTCTGCTCTAATGAATTTAGCTCACTGGTGCCCCCTATATATAAATTTACTCAAGCCACAAGATTAGCAACTAGATCCCACCCTTTTACTGTGAAACCATTAAATTGTAAACGCAAAATTCCAGCAGCTTCTTTTCTTGCACTTCCCGCCCGTGGAATTTCCTTCCATTTATTTGCTTCCTCAATAGCTATGATCTCCAAGAATTTAAATGTAAAGTTAATAGTCATCTCCTATCTCACTAACCTGCAAAGGAGGAGATCCTATACTTTATTCAATCATTGCCCAGTAAGAAAATATTCTCTTAAGAACATAAATCTCCGTTCAGTAGTGATCATACTAGTAAAGACGAAAGGCAAATGCTCTACAATTCTGATAGTCCATATTTTTCAAGATCATTTTCAATTCAAATATAACTGCACTCTAACAAATTTGAAAGATTAAAAAATAAGTAAATAAATAGAAATGAATAAAATAACAAAAATTAAAATAACTTTACAATCTAAAGCCTTAGTTCAATTGATAAGTGATAGCATTAAGAAAAACTAAAATGAAGACATGTGTTCTGGATACTGCCAGTTAGCCGAAAGAGTTCTCTTGATCAAACTGTAAGGGAGACCCTTCAACATAGCAATTATAGTAGTCTATGCACCAACAACGTAAAGCACTGAGAAAGAAATAGAATCTTTCTACTTCACTCTTGACAATGCCAAGGCTTAATGTAAAACCCAAGAAATTAAAATCATGAGAGACTTGAATACCAAAGTAGGCAAGAAGAGAGAAGGGGAGACAACTGGCAAACTTTGGATTAGGAATCCACAACAACCAAGGTGAAAGATGGGTCCAGTGGTGTAAAGTGAATGACTAGGTGAATAAATACCTGGTTTCAAGAACACCAAAGACGCATATAGACATGATGAAACCCAGAAAGCGACACGAAAAATCAAATTGATTACATAACTATAAACAAAATATACAGAAACTCAGTGGTTCAAGTATAATTTCCCTTGTGCTTTACTAAGTACATCCAGAAAGTTACTTTTCTGAGCATTTTTTAGAACTGTAGTCATGATGACAATCTAAAACTGTCTATGAGTTGAATGTTTCAAAGATTCACTGGACAAAGAAGAATGAATGTATGGAGTATGCTTTTACTGTAAATTGAACAAATAAACTAGAATAACATGACTACAAAATAATGATAGGTGGGTGGAGTTATTAAATCCTATCAGATTTTATTATGCAAGTCAATATTTTCACAAAATTGCGAATAGCCAACTGATGATGGTAAAATTATCAGGATATATTTATATGATCAATATACCATTTAAATCTGAAATTTATTAAAAAATATTGATAAATTGTTTTGAGGTGTCAGTTTGTTTCCATAATAAAACCTAAGCACAATAAATATTTTATCTATAAGTATACTAGGCTACAGAAACATTTTGATTTTATCCAATATACTGTTCTTTTTTAAGATACCACTACATAACATTCTATAAGATTCAGTCTTATCTGTTGACTTTATTAACTTTTTTTGTTGTTTCAATTTTAACCTTACATGCAATTATTATTGCTTTCCAGAAATCTGTTATGGTAATTTACCCATGCACACATGAACTTTTCCAAGCTATAAATAAGCTGCAGTTTGTGAAGGAGGTCCATTTGTTTAACTGTATTCTGTCTTTGTGTTTTTATTTCTGCCCCTCCCCAACAAGGCCACAACAAAATCTTTGATATTTCTTTCTGTGGTAGACTGGTTGCCAACCAAAACTATATAACCCAATATATCCTGTTATTTAACCCATAGCTGGAAGGAAGAGAAAACAATTCCAAGTTAAGGGGAGGGGAAAACAAATTTACTTTAGAACTTCTATGACTATTTGTCTACTTCCCCAATTCAACCAGGTAATACAAAAATCAATATTTTAAATTTTCAGAGAGAAAAGTAGATAAAACATTTCTCTTTATAAAGAATTTTTTTTTGTTTCAAGACAATTTCATCAACTGTAATTATTCTTTTAGTAATTCTAACAAATTTTAAGATATAAATCAAGTGAAACCATATTGAAACCTTTAATCTCTTGAAACTTAATGAAATGATTTTCAGTCATGGAGTTTTATTGACTGTTTCAATGTCAATCAAAGATGACTAAAAATAGAAGGGTTGCCTCTTTTGTCACTCTTTACAAATCAGTAAGATATTCTTTTGTAAAGCTTGAACTATGCTGATAAATAAATCTGTATAAATTTTACAAACACCAAATTAGTTACCCCTAGACAAGCCCTATAAAAGTTTCAGAGCTTCTGGTGAAGTAAACATTTTTCCCACAAATCTGGCACTGTATACACCAAGTATTATAACTAATCTCAGATTTTACAACTGAATATACCCTTTACTTAAAGAAAAAAAAAACAAACAAACATAACTAGTGAAAAGTTTTTTAAGAATAAAAAACATAATAAAAAAAAGTATGCCATTTGAGAATTAAAGTTTTTTGAATTTTTTTTTCAGATCATGGTGTCACAAACATGAAATAATAAAAAATGTTCACTTTGGAAGGTGGGAAACATTTGATTAAAAATGAAAAAGTTACATTACCTTTTCCATATTACAGAGACACATTCACTTTGTCATTGAATTAAAAGTTTAAGCCTTAAACCACTTTTTTTATTTTTAATTTTGGTATTCTTCAGCTTTTGCATGAAAGATTTTTCTCAAAGTGAACATCAAACAACTTATGACTGTTAATTGTTTACAATCTAAATAAAATTTTGTTTTGGCTTGATAGGCAATGATGCAAATATTGGCAAAAATAACATTGACTTAACACTTAGAATATTCTATCTTAATTAAATGATATATTTCAGCTAGGTAATTTCTAAATTATACATTCATTTTATAAGCTAATTGATTTACTAGTTATTTCCCTACAACAAATAATGTCACTGGTTTAGAGTTGTAGACATTCATTGCATTTGAAATTAAATATGTTCATAATAAAGGCCAGTGCCATGTCAAAAGAAAATGTTAATGCCACCACAAACTAACTAAGGAACTTATTTTATATAAAAATACACGTTTCAAAATTAGTATAAGTTATTATCCTAGAGACAAAATTAAAAATTTTTTTTTACTGTTTACATCATTTCTAATCCCAATGCTTTAAGAAGGAATGGAGGAAACTCGTGAAGTTTCTTTAAAGAGGCAGTCACTGCATGAGAGCAGTGAACATATGTTAAAGAAAATAATTTGCAATTCTTCAGACAGAACCTACCACATGAAACAAGTCAACAAAATCTGCATATAATAATATATATATATATATATATGTATATAAAAAGGTTCTATTTCCCATAATTTCCTTCAAGAAATATGATCAGGCTTGTCCCCAATTTTTTAGGTCTCGTCTCAGCCCACGACAAAGACTGGTGGATGTAAACATGTTTACTTATATGAACCTAGTTTTCAGAATGCAATGAGAGCCATAATTTGGAATACCAGATCAAATTGCATCTATTTACTTTTAGAGTGAGGAAGAAACTTAACCCTTTCTGTTGTCAAAGTAAAAGAGTTTCTAAGTAATAATTAAAACTGCTGGATAAAATATTAACAGATTATGAAAGCAAAAAACAACTTTTAGAATTCATTAATATTATCTAAGGATTTTGCATTTTCAAAATTAAATTTTTACAGCAGAAACCCCTGAAACATTGTAAGAGTTAGGAAAAAATTTACATTTTTGTATATTTACATATTTCTGAGCATCTATCCTATCATCAGCATTTGGAGAAAATTCAAACATCTTTTTCTTGTTTTGGCAGAAAACACTAAACCTTTCTCTACATATCTCAAAGACAAGATTAGGACAAATGCTTTCCTTCTATACCATCACATTCGGCAGTAATAGAATGGCTGGATTCACTATTAATTTTGTATTCAGGATTTGGTTTCAAACAATTTGGAGAATTTCTTAAAAGGCATTTTGCAAATAATTATCTGCATCCATCCCTAAGAACAGAAATATATTGTTTACACTGAGAGGGAATATATTTTTTGAATCAAAGTAAGTGGAAGAAATTCATTATATAATAATAATATCTTGTTTTTGTTACATAGAATTAGATTCAAGCTGATGACCATTCATATATTTTTCCTCCCCAAAATGTTCCCAGACATCCTAGCTCTCTGTGAAACCAACCCTAACCCTAAAATCCCCTGCTCTGATTTCTTGATTCCAATATCTACATGCATGGCCTGGGTGTTTATATCAGCGAACATTTCCTTCTGGCTATGGCGATTTCTCTTGAATCTGTTGACCATTCTTATATATGTCTCCATCTCTCTCTACTCAACTCAGCTATTTTTTCTTTCCTTACTATTCCCTTTTGTCTCTTAACATCACACAACCTATTTTCTGGTGAACAGTATGGTTTCTGCTTTGCAAGGTGTACCTCCAACATGCTAACAACAATTACAATACATATACCAGGCTAATGATAGGAATGGTGAAGCTTGAGCTGTTACCCTGGATATTTCTAAAGCATTTGACAGGGTTCGACATACTGACCTTCTATGCAAGCTACAGGGTTATGGTATAATTGGACATTTATTCACTTTAATCCAATAATTCCTATCAAATCGCATAATGAAAGGTGTACTGAACAGGCATGCTTCCAGATTCTATCACACAAATGCAGGTGTCCCTCAAGGCTCTATCCTAGGTTCTATGCTTTTCCTGATTTTCATCAATGATTTTCCTGATGTAATCAGTTCTTAAGTAGGCATCAATGTAGATGATACTACCATTTACTCATGTCTCAATAAGAAATCTGCCAGGGCAAACAAAGTAAACATCGCTGTTGCTCTTGAAAAAGAACCTCCAATCTGTGGTGAACTGGGTTAAGAAATGGCTAGTAAATTTTAAAGCTTCCAAAACAAAGCTGCTCTTCTTTAACCACCAAAGAGAAACTTTCCTACCTCCCATCAATATAGATCATGCTAGTCACCCAGAAAGCAATACACTCTGCCTCCTTGGCCACACTCTCTCATTGAATCAGTAGCTACATCTATTGCTAGAAGGGTTGGTTTACTGTGTCAAGCCAAGCTGTTTTTTTTCTTGTCAGAATCCATTTTGTACATTTATAAATCTGCCATTCGTCTATGCATTGAATACTGTTGCCATATCTGGTCGGGTGCTCCTGCAATTCACCTTGGGATTCTTGACAAAATCCAAAAAAGAATGTGCAATGCAATCGATCCCAATTTGGCAGCTCAACTTCAGTCCCTTTCTTACTGACAGGATGTGGCTTTCCTCTGTCTTTTCTACAAATATTTTCATGGCTTTTGCTCTGACAAGCTTATCTTCCTGGTGCCCTGGCTACACAAATTTACTCAAACTACTAGATTGGCAACTAGGTCCCACTCTTTTACAGTCAAAACAGTCAAATGTAACCACCATTTCTACTGTAAGTTTCTTTTCTTGTACATCCCACTTGTGGAACTATTCTGTATATTTGCTTCCCTTTGCCAAGAGTTTAAGTGCAACTACAATCTTTTATCTCCTTGATTCCTATCTGTTTATTGTTTCTCGAACACCACCTGTACCTTATTCTTTTTTTTTTTTAACGCTATTCTCTCATGTAACCTCCTGCACACCAGTAGCCATACTGCCTTACTTGGGGTGAAATGATTATAAATAAAATTTATATATATATATATATATATATATATATATATATATATATATATTACTTATTTATTTGCATATCCTAAATCCGGTAAAAAAAAAAAAGTATTAGGAATTAACTAAAACATCTGAGGGTTTTTTTGGTATAATTATAATAGATTAGAAGCAGAGATAATATATGTGCATGTACACTTATCTATGCAAACAAATGACCAATATCTATCACAGTGTTCATTGATAATGCTTATCTCTTTGTATAACTGAGGTATGCCAAAATCTTTATTATCTTCAACACATTTGAGGTTGCCAATCAATGAAGTTAACACAAGTTTCCAGAAAGAGTAAAAAGCAAAGAATTTCTTAGCCCTTTTTATAATTCAACATTAAGGTTCTACTGAAATAGAAGTTTTTGGTTTCTTGAGTACAACCCTTACAAAGTAGTTCATTAAGGCCACAGAAAATGGGGTTAGTGTAATATAACATGAGTAAATTTGCTTTTACAATATTTCTTTATTTCAGGGAATGTGTTACACAAATCGGGGATGTGCGTTGTGGTACAGTGGATATCGCCTCGGAACGAGAAACCGGGGAGCCGAGTTCTAATTCCAGTTGAATTCATTGTATTCACTTACGCGCAAATACCCTTAGGAAAGGTATTAATCTGTCTCTTCCTTCCAGTTATGGGTTAAATAACAGGACAGATTGGGTTCTATAGCCTTGGTCGGCAACCAGTCTACCGCAGAAAGCAATGGCAATCTACTGCGGGATAATCTTCTGCCCAGTCAGTCATGTCTCTTTCGAGACATGATCGCCCAAGCATGTATCATGTATGGCACTTTAACTGACTGTTACACAAATCAAAA
This sequence comes from Ascarosepion bandense, assembly GCA_037127315.1. Lineage (NCBI taxonomy): Eukaryota > Metazoa > Mollusca > Cephalopoda > Sepiida > Sepiidae > Ascarosepion > Ascarosepion bandense. Next base: position 587,729 of record JBBBDQ010001346.1, on the reverse strand, counting down.
TGAATAAAGATTATACTACTTTATGAAACATTTACTTCAGTAACATAAAAATCATACAAATTAGGCTAAAAGGACATGCAAAAATAAATTTTCATACAACCACATTCTTTTGGGATAGGCACTTGCAGACCAATTTATTGTAGTGACAGATGGTGAAATTAAAAAGAAATATTTTTGGGAGATAAAACTACCAAAGCAAATGATGACCAGCAACTTATAGCTATGTCCATCTTGGATGATAAAAATAACTAATTAATAATAAATGTATTTCTGTTATAGTAAAAACTTCTCTCATACACCTATTGTATTACATTCTTGCTGATTAGTTTGTAACTTAACCCTTTTATCATATCAGTAGGAAAAGATATGACACTAAGTTTTTGATGACAACATCCTGAAAATGCAATGTGAGTCACAATTCAATCTGGTTGACTAAATTTATTTTTTTCTTATAACAAATTACCAACATCAGTAAGAATGTATTCAACTAGCACAATCCTCACAAAATCAGTTTGAAATTATTGAAGTACAATTAAAACAGATCCAGCACAAATGAAAGTTTTTGGATAAATAGTTCTTTGGATCTTGCTTATATAAAGATTTAGTTAATGAAGCAGAAAGTACAATGTTCCCTCCTAATTTGATAGGAGGCTGGTATAATATGTGGCCTACCCAGTTTAAATATGTCCTATCTCAATAAAAGTATATTTATAGATATAAGTATTTGGCTATTTATTGAAACTAATTATTTTCCATAACCCTTACCAGACCGTTATAATACTTTCTTATAATACGCTTTTTAAGGTAGGTTAGTGCGTTGTGGAGCATTGGATATCGGCTCGGAACAAGAAATCGGGGAGCCGAGTTCGAATTCCAGCCGAATTCATTGCATTCACTTACGCGCAAATACCCTTGGGAAAGGTATTAATCCGTCTATTCCTTCCAGTTATGGGTTAAATAACAGGACAGATTGGGTTCTATAGCCTTGGTCGGCAACCAGTCTACCGCAGAAAGCAATGGCAACCTACTGCGGGATAATCTTCTGCCCAGTCAGTCATGTCTCTTTCGAGACATGATCGCCCAAGCGTGTATCACGTATGGCACTTAAACTGACTAAACTGACTACATACCATACCAATGACATAATTTTGTAGGCCACATTCAATAATATGCTTTCAGAATTCAATGTAAAAGTCATTCTAATCTAAAAAAAATTAATCCATGTATTACTGAGAGATTAACATTATGATTATGTTAACAGCCTATATCGACTTGAATGAATTTCCATATAAAAAGCCTAAAATATTTGAGGTTTATACTATTGAAAAAGTGAAACATGTTAAATTGATAAATGTTTCCTATTCATTATCTCATTATTCTGTCAGATTCTGATCTGTGTTTGATCCTAACATGCTATTTAGATTATTACTACAAAGAAATATTTAATTTTAATGACAAAGTTCATTTTAGAATATATCATGCAGGTAATAAGTTTAGCTTGACAGATGAAAGTAATCATGGGAAAGCATCTCATGAAACAATATTCCATAAAGGTAAGAAAACTTTACAAACTTACAAGTAATATTCTCTTGGTTTAAGTTAATAAATTCAACTGGCATGATGACAAGAAGTGCCCCTTCTCCTTACAAAATTGCTAGGAACTTTCAATAATGAAAGCATTCTATATCCTAATTATCAAGGCTTTGACAGTTTGACTTGGATGTTTAAATATAAGATATAACTAAACCAACAACATTAAAAATTTTACAGAAACTTTCAAGTGAAAACTATAACATCGTTAATGAAAATTTATCATTTTCAGATCAATTGTTTCTTTCCTTAACTTTTATGCTATTGAGATATTTCAGTTTTAATGTATTTTAAATTCTTTCCAACCTCTCTTTACAATCAAACTTGTATTTTTATAATTGCAAAAATCCTTTTAATTGTATTTCATGAAATACATCTCTCAGATGCTCTGGCCCAAATAAGCAGTGATGTTTTCTTTAAATCTGCTGGAAAAGAATTTTATAAAATAAGTACCTGCTATTTTGACAAATGCATAACAAATGAATAAAAAAAATCAACTGAAATAAAATATTACTAAAAAAAATATATTAAAGGATTCAGTATGAAATTCCTTGAAGTATATCTGTATCAACAGACACCTGTTGAAGGCCGGAGGGCAGAATGATCAAAACATTGTGACAAAAATGAAGACATTCTGTAAAAGCAAATAAGGACTCAATTCCTCATTACATAAATTCAGAGATTACTTTAAAAAAAACTGAATTAAATCTAAGTTTAATAAAATTAGCAAAACAGCTGAAAGAAAATTGATAACATTTACAATGGAAGTGAGTGGCTTGGTTTAAGCTGCAAAAACAAAGAACCCCTAAACAGAACCTCTTTTCCTTTTTAAAAAGGACTTTTCACTTTATATAAAAGAGAAAAAAAATTACAATTGCTAGCTCTACATGTTTCTAAAGAAAACTAAATGAAATGGTTTGAGCAGAAAAATATGAGGGGGTGCTGAAGTCATCAGCCTGGACAGTTTCCCAAATATTTCTGATATTTAGTCATTGACATATTGATTTTGGGAAGTGTGTTTGGCAGAGAACTTTTCAGCACCCCAACAGATACATGTTCTGACAGACCAAGGTGGAAAGCATTTAACTGATATTTTGTAAACATTAATGCATTTGATAAAGTCACATCAGCAAAGTGAAGCTATTGAATTGACATAATTGATCAGGAATTTGAAGAATTGGGCAGGGGTCACCAGCAGTGAACTTGTTTAGAGTGCCAGCTGACAGTTCTGATTCCCCAACCCCTTTTTTGAAGGAGCTTTCTCCCACCACTAACATGAATAAACAAATGCCAAGCAAAATATAAACATACACTGGGGTGGGTGGAAAGAGTAACAAATAACTAGCACACAGGCACATTTATAATTTTATTACCATAAAAATTAGAATTTCTATCTGTCTCCATCCAATAAGCAAATTATACATTTGCTGCTTTAAATGACTTAGAAACCAAGCTTCAAGTTTTCATTCAGGTTCACCTGAAAGATTTATAACTTTGTATCTATTTGTAAATGTAGCAAAAAGTTCATATTCAATGCAATAATTTTTAAAAGATTTCTGCAGTGATCTATTTTACAAAAATCAATTTAGTTTATAAAATTAAACTTAATTTAAAAATTCAGTAACATAGTACAAAAATAGACATCCCTTGATTAATGCATTTTTAATTAGTCTGCTAAAATTTTTACATATCAAAATTTGATTAGTGCATTCATAATACTTGTTTAGCATGGTAAAACATTCTTCAGTTTAACCATAGTAATAGAAAACTGATTTTTTTTATAGTTACTGATGTGCAGCGATTCCTGTATAGTTTTTTTGCCAAGAGAGTGAAGATTAAGTAAATTTACACCATTAATAGTCAAACAGATAAGTCAATTTAACTTTTAATTTGACAATCTCATTTTGAGCACTTTGACAAAAATTCTGCTCACCTTGAAATATATGAAATTCTAGTAATTTTATGTATTTTGGTAGGCATTATTGATTTGTATATTATTGTTTTATTTTTGGTAAATGAATAATTTAAAGTGTTACAGAGATAAAGTTAAAAAGAAAAAAAGAAAAAAAAAAAGGAATTTCAATACATGGATATCATTTGGTATTTAGATTCCAAAGTTGGGAGCAAACACTTGATACTCTTAATATTATATAGAACTATTTTAATAGGAGGATGGAGAAAAAGTTAATTACCATGTTATCTCATAACACTAAAAAGATTTAACATTTTGTATTCTTCCTAAAATAGAAAGATGAAGAGGAAAGCTTAAATTTGATCATTTTTTTATTCAGTTAGCACATTTTGTGCCACTGTGGTCACCACTCCTCTCTATCTCACAATTGTGGTTCATAGTGACATTCAAGGCAGAATAATGCAGTGGCTTGCTGGTTCCTTTTGCACCATGGATGTTGAGATACCACATCTCTCTTTTTTGAAGTTAGAAGCAAGGAAGCAGGTGGCTAGAATTCAAGAGTTTTCCTATTCGTAGGCTAGCAATGATATATGGAGGCCATGCACTGTCCAGATGACATGCTGTACTAACTAGATCCAAAAGAATATGTCTTATATGTGATTATTTTATAAATATTAAAAATTGACTTATTTTTATCAGATGCATGCTATATCAATTAAGTGATGAGATTGTGTGATATTAAGTATGGTTATACAAAACTTTTGAACCTATGTATAAAACATGGAATTGTCAGAGCTGTTATATATTTTAATAACTAATATACTTTTGTATAATAGAAATGGTAATGTCCGTAGAACGATAGATAATGGTCTTGAGAGTAGCAGAGCAACATTTCCAGAGAGAATTAAGAATTAAATACTCCTAAAATACAATATTTAACCATTTCCCAGAAAATCATTAATTAGATGAAATGTTAGGAAAGTTTCAAAAGTATTAACTTCAAAATCAAATTTTTGTAGTGTCTACTTTAATAAACTGAAAGAAAAAGCAAATGGAGACAAACGAGAAAAATCTATTTTTTTAAAAAAAATAACAATGTTCAAAAATAAAAATATAACCAGCAGCTTATAATATTCCAATGCAATACACTCAATATGAAAATCAGAACAAAAGTATTTCACTTCAAATCCATCATTTATGGTAAATAAATTTTGTATAAAATGTAAGGCATGTTTTACGTATGAGTGTCAAGACAGAAATGGCTTTGCTTACTAAAGATGAATAAACTACTAGTGTAACTATCAATAGACTATATCCTTAATTGCTTTTTTAAAAAATAGTTTTTCCACTAACAATCAACTGTTTTAATTGCAACTCCAACAACACCAGTTTAGATAATTCCTTTCTGATGTACTGTGTCTTTTACTGAACATGAAGGGAATTATGTTCATCTTGGTTCGAATTATTTTTATTGCTATATCATACCTAATCATATACAAAAAGAAAACTGCAAATTTTTCTTGCACACTTTTAGTGCTTAGCCATTCCAGGAAAAGTAATTGAAAGCAATGTACAAAATGTGAATCTTAAACAGCTACAAACTCTTTTCTGCAACAGTTTTAAGTTGGCATCTAAATTTGGCCTTTTGATTAGCTGATTTCTGCCCAAACCACAAGGGCACACATTTTTAAGAGACTTTGCAAAAGAAACACACACAGTATTTATTTTGTTACCAACTGTTCAAATGCAGTCTTAAATCAATTAAAAATGGACAATACTCAAGTAAATATCATGATATATATTAATGCTGATAAATTTAACAGTCTATTGAACAATGTCTACTTCCAAAAATAAAGATGTGTGTAACAATAGCTCTTATAAATTAGGTTCTTATTAAGGTAAACTATAGAAGCAATTCTCCAATATAAGGGACTGCTAAAAAGTTTTTTAGTTGTTGAAGAAGGCAGCCCAAAATAAGTTCTACTGTTTGTTCAGTTAGATTTTGGGAAGTGAATTTGGCTGAAATGTTTCAGCACATTATCTAAATGCTTTCAATCCTTAATATTCTTACTGAGCTTGAAATTAAAAATACTGCAATTACAACCTAAAAATCTAAGACCTACTTCTTATTTGTTAACAGAGGTTTATTTTAATGAATCTACGAGTATTGTTTCTGTTTGTACTAGACAGATAGTCTCACAAATTAAGCATGTATAATCCTCTGTATCAAAGGCAAAGAGAAAACACCAGATAAATGAGATCTGTTGAATTGTTCTTAAAGTAGATAACTATAAAGTATTTGGAAGGCAGTTTTCAATATGACCATTAAGGTAGGATGTAACAACACAAGTTTGATTTTATGTAGCCCTTACACATACATGTATATATGGGCCAAAGACAAAACTACCCAGTCCCTGCATCCACATTACACCAACCCCACATCTACTACTGCAACAAGGAAGTAGACAATCTGTCCATATTGTTGTTACCAGCATTATATGGTTGGGAGTAATTAGGAAAATGTAAGAAAGGGTTACATTGAATTAATATTAATCCATGTAAATTTTGGAAATAAACAAGAAATAGATAAGTAAAGAAACTAAAAAAAAAAAAATGCACCAGTTTCAGACATTGTCAAAAGGAAACAGATTATTGACTACTACTATATTAGAAACATAAAAGTTGCTCTTTGCATACCTTAATAGTTTGAGCAGTAGACAAGTACTGAAAAAAACAAAACAAAAAAAAAACAACTTTTTTTTATTCTTAAATATTTGACTAGACAAACTTTTAACCAAAATCAACTATTATAAAACTTAAAACAGTACAAGAACGGATATATATATATATATATATATATATATATATATACAGGAATTCACAAAATGTTTATTAGAAAATTCATGTTTTCAGTAAATTTTATCACAAAATATTCCTGCAAAACAGAGTTTGAAAAATGTTATAACTATGCTTAAATATTATCTTAGATGAGGTGTTAATATTTTATAAAAACAGACTATATTAAAATACACTTTTAAGGTTTATTTATGATGGTCTAATAGCTTAACTATAAAAATGTTAACAAAATTAAGTCTTTTGCAATCTAGCTAGTTGCCCATGATCATCTTAAAAAGTTTAAGTGAAAAATATTTGCTTTTAGAGACTTTAACCCTGGAACATGGTCATGATCACATGAAACAAAGAGCATTGGTATTAGATACCCCACAACCGTGTTACAGGGTTAATAAGAGACTAATTTTAGTTAAAAAAAAAAAAATAGTCTGAGCAAATGATTGTTTATTATCTTCAAAGTAGTAAGAGTTACTTAGCATCAGAGAGAACAGCCAGAAATCTTTGATTCTAAAATGTTTACAGACTAACACAATTTCTTTCAAGCAAAAACTAGTAAATAAAAATTTCAGACCATAAACAACTTTTGAATACCATACCATAAACAACTTTTGAATACCATACCATAAACAACTTTTGAATACCATTCAAGCTACTGGAATACATATGACACAAATACTAAAAAAAGTACATAAGGAAAACTTGGTTATTGATAAAATATTAGAAACCAATTCTTAAGAAATAAGTTTCAGTGCAAATGGCCAACATTATTCTTTTTATATTCATGAGACCAACTCATCTGCCTCCCCACAAAAGCAAATGGCTCAGTGTGCTGAATAATTTTAGACATGCAATTAGAGTTTTAAAATTGTTTATACACGGTACAGCAGAAATGGCTTTTACATAATGGTAAGGCAAAAATGGCTTCATCTAGCTAATATTTTAACATTATGTGATAAGTATTTATGCCATACACTGTATTAAGATTCTTGTACAAATAAGTAAATGGTTTAACAAAAAGCAGTATCTTTATACCTCATGGTATACCAATTGTTTGAAGATATTGCCTTTCCCTTAAACTATTTTGAATAATATTTCATACATTATATGCATTCCTTTTTCAAGTTTATTAGAGCATTTGATAAGTCTAAAAATACATGACTGAAAATACCCTTAAGATTGAAATATACTTCAAAATATAGTATTTTTTTCTGTTTTAGATACAGATTTTGGCTTTCAGAAATGTTATGAGAAAATTTACATTAACAAGCTTTTTTTTTTATTTTATGCACTTGATTAAAAATTTGAATCATCATAAATATCAACTGAGAAAGCAAATTACATTTATCAACTTGATAGAAACATTGACAGTTTCTAAATCCATATTTAGTATATTCAAATAACTTTTTGTGGATAATCTCAACATTGGAACCTCCATTTTATTGTCATTATAATTGTAGAGCCCTGTTGATATAATCATCACCAATAGGTTGATAAGCATGGGTTTCAATTGTTTAGATATGAATGTAGATAATTAAGTACACATGATGAGTCTCATCATAGCATATCCAGATGGAGCAAGGTGGTAGAAGGATGTGCATGTAACAAACAAAACATACTTACAACTGTAGAGACCAAAATATATTAGTAAGATAAGAACAAGAAAAAAGTGACTTTACAAATATCATAAAATGAAATTCTAGAAAAATTAACAGAAGAAAAATAGATTGTTCAACAAGAAAATATTTGAAGAAACTGGTGTTACAAATGTAAATATAAAAGATGCAAAAACATTAAGAACATTTTGTCCTAAAACAGGACAACAACCAAACTATGTTTAAGTAATTATGACAAAGATAAATATATAAATTAGGCAAAGAAATGAAAATAATTTTCTTAATCATTTTTAGTGAGGAATATAGAGATATTGGATGGACTTGATGACTGACTTGACCCTTATGTGGAAATAGTCAACCAACACAATGTAGAAGACAACACAGAGGAGCTAGAGTAATGTTTTTGGCTAGTATTGTAAAAAATAAAACTATAAGCCCTTCCAAAGTTGATGATGGTATCAAGATAATTTCCAAAAAAGATTAAGTTTTTGGATAAAATCTTTTTTGAGAGGTACAGGCCACAACACAAAGCTTTATGTTAAAAAGTAAATTCATGCAAAAGTATTCTTTCACATTTTTCAAAGCTAAAAATAAGAAAAAGTTTCCAAGACAGCAAATCAAAAGAATAACCTAAAGCATTTTCAAATATAAATCCAATAGAAATTGTATGGTCCTCATCAGGAGAGATATAATGCTTGAGAATGGAAAGCAATTGAACAAAAGATCTAAGATGCAATAAAAAGTATTGCAAAGAAAGTTAATTGTGAAACAGTAAAAAATTTCAGGTTAATAAGTGAAACGTTTATGAACAGTATAGAATGTCAAGGAGCCAAGTTTATTTAGGTTTATGTAATAACATGTTATTTATATCTCTGATTTTCATTTAAATAAGATTTAAGGTAACAATTTGTTTGCAAAATAAACATACTAAAATAATATTTTAAAAATGATACATATTTATAAACTGAAACACAATTGCTCAAAAATATAACCTGAAAATTTTAACCATATCAATACAGCTTTTATTGTGAATAATAGAAACTGACAGTGTATGAGCATTGTATACTTTTTCTTATTTAATAATAAAAATGATCACAGTATTGTGAATAATACAAAACTTAACAGAAAATTTGTAACGGTCTAGACACTTTAAATCAAATTAATAACCAATCTGGCACAATGAATTTTATTTCCTTAATCTTAAAATAAGATCAAGAGTAAACTGACAGGATTGGATGGAACACAGTTAAGATGTGATTGGAGGATTTGTCTATCAACTGAGATTTATATATGAGAACAATGAACTAATAAGTTCGAAGCACTAGAAACCAGGCACTTTTAACTGAAGCAAAATTAACATAAAGATAGCTTCATCAGTTATTTGCATTGTTTTATTAAGTAAAAGCCATTTTAAGTAGAGCTATAAACAAAGAAACAAATATGAAGAAATTTTCTTTGAAAACTGTTTATTAATAGATAATAAGTGGCTCCATAAGCATATATTTAGATTGACACTAAACTACTAAATCTCAGTTGTGATGAACATCTACCATAGATTCAGGATTAGCACACCATTTCACAAGCCATTAATAGCAAGATTAATTCCTTGCTGAGTGCTCTATAGACATAACTTTCAGCCATAGTTGGTATTAAAAATATAAGAAATAAAAAAAATTTCTCCAAGCCAAAATAAGTTTTCTTAAAAGACATTGCTGCTAAAGTAGCCTGTAAACAAACTTAAAAATGTTACCATCTATTATATTGTTTGTAAAGAACTCATAAAATTGTGATAAAGAATTTTTTCCCTTTTAACCTAGATTTATAGATGTGTTTGTGTATAAATTTAGCTTTACCTTTTTTAAAGTAAAGGTCACTCCTGTACAAGGCCTGATATAGACGGTTATGTTAAGAGACAGTTTATAAAGATAGAAAAGATAACAGTTAATCCTAGACTCGAGCAGGTTAAGAGTGTAGTGATTGTGGAAATATCCTCTCAAGAGTTGATTCTATAGAGCAGTTGTTTGTGAAAAGAAGCTGTTTGAGTGGAACTGGTGGAAGAGGGGTAGTTTGCTACAATGTGAGTGGCATAGCAAGTCCTAGCTGTGAAGGTTAGAACTGGTGGAGCCAAGGAATTTAGCTTGTCCGAAATTTCCACAAAAGTAGCAATAGAGCAGTGAGAGGCTTATGCCTGTGATGTGATAGGTTGGAGGGTTATCTGTTCTGTTCAATTAACTAACCCTTTACAAAAGTCCAGTTAATTGTACACTATAACAGTGTGTTAGGTGATCCATCATTGTTAAAAGTTCAAGTGTATTCAACATCCTTGAATTGTTGTCAAGACCAAGCCTTACATCAGAATCCAAGGGCAGGTTACTCAATATCCAAATCTATCCTATATCAAATCTCTTCTGAGTTGAGTAGTGAAAGTCATTTAAATCTTTGTAAAAGTAATGAAAGTAAAGATATTTTAATACAATATTTCCTAATTTTTTTTATTTAGAATTTTTTTTTACGATACTTTGGAGAACAGAAACTTTAAATGATTAAAAATTGAATTTTTTTTTCTGCAGATGACAGCAACAACATTTTCAAGGGAAACAATCGGTTTTACATGATTTCTCGCGTACATTACCCAATGAATGCTGTTTGAAATGAAAATGCATTTAAGATTTTTAAGTTCATATCTTAAAGTCAAGTGTCATCTGTAAGTTTTTAGAAAGTAATTCCTCATAAAAACTTAAATTAAAAACAATTACATTTTTACAAAAGAAATCATCACCCACAGACAGATTGTCAGAAATTCATTTGAATTTAGGTTCTGAAACGGTTCAGTAAAAAAAATAAAAAAGGGAAAAAAAACCCGCAAATGTGAGGTTTCTATGAAGCTTGTTGACGTTTACACAGACAGCAAAAAGGACACGTCTCACAATGCAGCATATGATGCAACAAACAAATCACTGACAATTTTTTAACGTCGCTCTTGGCCTTTTAACAATAGCAAGGTATCAAAAACAGGTGTTTTGTTAACAGCCGACAGGGTGAAGAGAAAGAAAAGAACCCAAGGCAGGATTGGCATGTACACATATGCACTGTTACACAAAAAAACTTGAAAAGTAGTGTGCAATGGAAAAAGCTGGGTCAAGTTGTTAGGATAACTAGACGAGGAGTGGAAGGGATTTCAGAAGACCAGAATAAAAACAGGAAGTTAATATCTTATTCCTGCAACTATCTACTCTTTTTTTTTTTTTTTAAACTGGTTGTTATTCTAATGAAACAAGTGACTCTCTCGTCTTAGTACATAAGTACTTCCAAGTTAAATGAAGAAGTCACCACAAATTGTTTAACTTCATTAACAAGCATTCGGCCAGCAGAGTTAACAAATTTATCGATAAACTGAAACTGGAATCTGGATACATAATGGAAGTACGAAGCGTTTACCGATTTATAAAATAACAACTTTTATCGTGCGAATTATTAGTAATATTAAAAAAAAAAGAGGACAGCTTTTTGACTTGTTTTACTTTCGGAGGGTATATATAAAAAAAAGAACAAATGATATATGATGAATGAAACAAATGGCAACTAAAATTAACGTAATCTAAGCTGACCTATATAAAAATAACGTAATAAGATAAAATTAATCCCCCCCCCACCAAAGTTGGGGTGCATAGAAGGGTTCTAGTTATAAAAAAAATACTCAGTAATAAAAAAAAAAAAATAAAAAAAATAGAGCATTGGAAAAATTTATTCTCCTTTAAGTCGTCGGAAATGAATGCAGGCAATCAAGTAGGCCACTTTTCCAGGAAAAAAAAAACTGCCCTTACAGAAGGATTGGTCGATTTCTGTTTTTCTTTTTTATTAAATTCCCAACTATTTTCCTTAATTTCAAGGTGAACAAATTAGGTAAATAAAAACTTTAAACTAAAAGTATAGTAAGAAAAAGAAAGAATAGCGAGCATGTTTTAAAAAAGGAATATGCATAATAATTCAATATGCGCGTCTAAAAATAAATAAAATAAATAATATAGCCTTGGTCATGGGTGCTCGATTCTGAGGAATGTCCAGAGAGAAAGAACAACTTACAGCTTATCCCAACCTATCCAATTTTCTGACCGTCTTTAGGAAGGGAAGAGAGGGTCAGAAAGCTATGACCTACATAGCATTTTGTGGGTCAAGACAGCTGTCTGGTATGTGATGAATGAAGATGCACTAGGAGGAGTAGGGGAGATTACCTTTATGTGGGATACGCGAGAGGAAATTCACTAAATCATTTCATGAGATTGCAACCGACAACTTTACTCTTCCCTGAACTTTACCTCAAGCTAATCGATGAGAGAGAGAGAGAGAGAGAGAATTAATGGTGCTGCTGCTATCGTAGTGTACCCAAAAATATGCAGGCAACCATCATGCTCATAAAAGCAGTGACAAGCTCATCTTTAGTGAATGCCGGCTAAAAAGATACTATAGAAAGAACGTGTAAATATAGTAGTAGTAGTACACAGTAAAAGAAAACTACTTCATTCATTTTTAGCCGATCGAAATTGTTTTCAAAGTGATTTTCAAATAAACATTTCACGTTAGGGTCAAATACGGAACAAGCGGGATAATTCTGGAAATTATAATAGTACGCGCGCACAAAGAAAAACTAGTTACTAGCATACGATAAAAACGGCATGAAATTGGCTTAAGTTTGATGATGGATTATTGAATAAAATAAAGACGACTGTTAGCGACATTTGAAGTTGGATATTATTAAATTTAATCAAATTAGTAACTATATAACACAAAAATTAGTATTTTTGAAATTCTGTATTCATCCGAAATCTGAATATAAAAAATAATTCTATCATCCAGTTAAAAACGAAGTCAATCCCATAAAGACATTTTTTTACAAACAGCCTGCCACATCATGAGATATTCATGATAAAATTTAAATTAAAATGAAGGCTGGTTGTAAATTTTAAATATTTTTTTGTTTTTGAAATTTAATAATTAATTAAATTCGGTTTATTTGTCATGAATGCGACCTTTCTCTCGAAGGATGTGTATGAAGAAATAAAAGATTGAAGGGGTAAAAAGAGGTTGTGGGTGTAAAAAGAAAAGGGATACATGATGAATGAATGAACTCGTGCAGGAGATGAGAAGAATAATGAATGAAAATTCCATTTACTTACCGTAAATTTCCTCGACACACACACTACAAAAACTCACGGGAGGTGAGCCCGGAGTGAAAGGATAATCCGTGCACTTCATTTAAGACAAAAATAAAAACTTCCTTAAGACGTATTCGTCGGAAATAAATACTGGCCGGATTTAACATAGAAGGCAGCAGGCTGAGCCCCTGATGAAGGGTTGTCACAATTGTTGGAGGTGCTCGTTGAAGAAAGAAAGAACGTACAAAAAAAAAAAAAAAAAAAAAAAAAAAAAGGATCCAAAAAAGAAATTGGAGGAAAAATTATACGAGGAAGAATTAAATCCGCAAAAGTAAAAATATTTCATATAAAATGTTTGTACATGTGTAAATCCATACGCGATGATGATAGCAATGATGACGTGGTCGGGTCCGTCAGATCGCCCCTTTGTAAGATGTGTATTGTGTAGTTAGTTACACACACACAAGCACATTGTCGTCGTATCAGTTTTTTTGTATGATGTGTTACTTTATGAATTGGTCTGTATTAGTATCCAAGAAGGGGGCTTTTATCAAGCCTGCATATACGTGTGTGTGCGCGCGCGCACACACACACACACATGTATATACATATAAATGTGTGTGTATGTATGTTGATGCACAGCTTTTCTTCCCTATGTGTACATCGCATGCATATATATAAAAAGCCAACAATGTATGTACTTTTTTCTTCAACAATCCAAGGCAAGCCGGTAGTAAGGAAGATGTAATTAAGTGTTGTTTCCCCTGTTCTTCCTTGTTTTTACGTAGACAAACTCATGTTAGGTGGAGGGAGTCGTCTTGTAGACCGGCTCCCTCTCTCTGACGGTAACGGTGATGACAACTCACCGACGATAAAAAGAAAAACGACGACGATGACGACGACAAATGCAGCCAGTTGTTGGCAAACAAGAACTCAAGACTATAATACAACATTGCCCTAAAAATAAAAAAAAGCATAAAGTGTGCAGAGAAAGGAAGAGTCACTGCTTATTTCCTGAAATTATTGTTTCTTAAAGTGGCATTTACAGCTTTCTTCCTCTCTCGTCTACGAACGTGTCAGTGAATGACAAAGGGGAGGAATGTGCTTGCTTGTTGGTAGAAAAAGTTGCAGAGAGGCGGGGAGAGACTGGCCTTGGGGTGGGTGTTAGCGGACGTGTAAATGAGTGCGTGTGTGTAAGTTTGAAGACAGCGAATGAAAAAAAAAACTGCTTAAAACCGCTTACATACACACAAGTTGCATATTTGGCATTTAGAGAGAGGGACTAGTAAAAAGTATGTGAATAAAGATTCGAATTTATTAGTTGAGGTGGGTGGGGCAGGTGTTGGATACTCTGCTGAATCACATGGGCACCCAAGAAGTACATAAATAGACTAAAAACGAAATATCTGACAAAAGGTGAGTATTCTGTGTGCACTAAAAAGATAATATAAAAAAAAGTTTAAAAAATGAACAAAATTAAAGAAAGAAAGTAACCCTGTCCGATACAAAAGTTACTTAATGTAAAATGTTAATCAAAGCTGGCAGGCCCTTTTTCTTTTCATAAAAATCTTCGAGAAGGGCGTTTTCGGATTAAAGCTTTTAGAAAAGCAACTCCGTACGCACTTACATCGGGAAATACAAAATAATGGCACTTTTTTTAGTTAAAAAGAAAAAAAAATACACGAAAGACTGAAATCCGTGATGTCGTCAACGTTTGTTTGCCCCGTCACTAGATCAGCCGTGGATATATTTTCTACTACTACTAGTCACTCTCTGGTTGGTTGGTTGGTTAAAATTGGAGGGAGGCGGCCGACCAACAACACTAGTAAGAAAAAGATTTGACGAACAACCAGTATTGCAGTAACTACTGTTTGTAGCCAGCAGTAGTAAAACTAGAAGGAAAAAAATAGCAGCAACACTAGTAAAATTAGCTATATAGCTGCTGCTACTACAGCTGTACAATGTCTTGTGACGATGAACCAATCTACTAAAAAGTCAAGTGGACGACTGTTCTCTCTCTGTGCTCTTCGCTTGTGGAGCGCGCGTCTATGTAGCCGTTAACGCCCCCCTCCCCACCAACTCACTTGTCCCATCTTCAATTGCAACTACTAACTTTCATCAAAATCTCTTTCGAGACAGGTAGTCATAGATTCCCACCGGATCCAGGTTTGTACAAATGACCATTTCTAATGTCTAAACAATACATTATGATTCCTGGTGAAAGAAACCGAAAATGAAACTTCCATAAATACAATTTTATTTAGACGTGCGTGTACTGAAGAAAGAGTCAGCTGATCGCCGCCTGACATATTGTCATCGTGGCTTTCACAAAAAATCAGTTCAACTTTGAATAAAAATGCAGTCAAAATTTCAGCTGTTCCTCATTTTTTTAAACAGTCAAATTTGCAAATATTTGATTAGATATTTGAATGATGCTAAGGATGAACTACCCGTACAAAATTTAAAAACCAAGAATCCATCATTTTTTTTTAATTAGACAAGTTATCGACAGTAAGTATATAAAACAAACGAAAACATCTTTCGATTGAAGTGTACATGACCCGTCAAAGTCAAAACAAAAGCATTAATGACAAAGTGGTGGAATTAAGTTCGTTCTTTTTTTTTCTTTTGTTTTTGCAAGAAATTGTTCATTCACGCGCACACAAAGTTTCAACTACAATGTACCAGTCCAGTCAGAGACGAAGAAAGTATTTTCTTTTTATTACAGAAACAAGTCTTCCAGCTATTAAAAAATGATTAAAATTATGAGTTGTTTACGGTACCTGACCGACCCACGAAGGTAGGATGTGACAGGTCCCTTTGCTTTATTTATTTTTATTTATTTACAATACATGGAGTACTTACGCAAGCAAATAGGCCAAGGGCTGCTGTTATGCTGGCGTCGATATTTACATCGACCCCGTCTCTCTTAGTGTGTTTAGGAAGGTCCTACCACAAGGGTTAGAATTCCCGGGACCCGGTGCCTTATCCAAACTTGAATGGGGAGGGAACAGATACTACACTTTGATCTCAGCCAAAAGACCGAGAAGGGTTATTTACCTGACCTCTCAATGAAAGCAGGATGTTTTTTTTTTATTTTTATTTTTTATTTACACAGGGTAGTTTTTTTTTTTTTTTTTTTTTTTTTACGTGGCGTGCACAGACACATACATATGAGCCAAAAACAAAAAACTCCCATTCACTGCAACCACTGTCATGCCGGCATCGCTTTTAACACCGACCCCACCTTAAAAGAGGAAGGTGCTGCCGCAGGCTTGAAATACCCAGGATGGGTGCCATCTGCCATCTCAACTGAGAAGAGAACAGATACTGACACTAAGCTTTCACCTCGGCCAAAGTAATTTATTTTTGGATTTTTGCTTAAAATTTAAATGCCTTTATTAATTATTAATTTATTTTCATTCCTCCACCCTGTACTTGAAAATTGAGAGTTCGTTAAATGAATAAAGTTATTTTTTTTAAAAATCGAACTTAGTTTCATTTTTATTTTATCTGCAAAAGCTCAAGTGTTTGGAAATTATTTAGGAACTGTTAAGGAGGAAAAAAGCGCATCTTTTACAGGTTGTACGTTGATTACCATGAAAGTGTACTGTGTACATTCGGTTGATTAAGAAATTCAAGATTAGTAAGATAATAATACAAAGATAAAAAATGCACCCTTTCAAGTGGTATCGTCACAATTTAAGCAGGACAGACGAAAATTGGCTTCATGATGAATGAGGACAACGACTTTTGATGTGTGCATGTGTAAAAGCAGTAGATATGCGTTTCTTTCTAAGCACCAAGTTTAGGCGTGTGTAATCTACATCAGCCAATCTATCCGGAACAGTTGAGCATCCTTCCCGGATTCTGCTCGGGTCGATGTAGCATCAACAACAACCAAGTTGAGGAAAGATTTTCCCAATAATAATAATAATAATAATGTTCAGATTTTATCTGGCATCCTTAACTTCACTGATTCAATTCGGCGTGTGAGTGCGCACGAGAAAGAGAAAGTGAGTGAGTGAAATGTCAAATCTTCATCAAGAAGGAAAGTACAACGCAGTACAAAAAACAAAACACTAAGATCACATTATTGTGTAGAGCAGATTTTTTCCTCTTCCACTTGTTGCTACACGGAAGTAATTCATAATCAAAGTTATAGTCGTAATAATAATCGCAGTGTAAATGAAGTCTGGCCAAAGATGCAGATGTTAATTTGCTGCTACTTCTGGGATCAATGATTTATTCTTGTTTACTGACATGAAAAATTTTCTATCAAAACTTGAAATTAACATTTCATTACAGTATAAGAGTTACTTGTAAATATACCTCCAATTTTGTAAGCAATATATAAATAACTGAGGTGAAGGACATTCATTAAATACAAACAGACTCACAAGAATCCACTTGGTAAAAACCAGAGCTAGTTAAATAGTATTTACATTAATACTTTGATTATCTTTAAAAAGTAGCGGCACGCCTCAAAGTCTGTATTCACTTTTGGAATAAGTCATTGTTAAACAAGATAGAATACAGCCACAAGAAAATGTATTCATGATAAAATGCACTGATAGTTTGTATACATAAATTCAGTTTTAAAATTAATAAGTAACTGAAATTGGTTATCTTTAAGCTTTTTTGTTTTAAATTTGCTGTATTCTACATTATATACTATTTGTATATTTTATTTTATATGGTACCAATATCTCCAGATTTCTGCTAGCTTTCAAACCTCCAACTATATTTATATACATCCTGCAGTATTCAAAAGAAATGCACATAGATTGGGAACATGGACACACACACACACATATATATATATATATATATATATATATATATCTCCAAGTGAATTAGAAACAAAGAAAATATTAACGTTCAAAACATTAATTTAAAACAGTGCTCAATATAAATATATAGACCTATGAATATTTATTATGAATTATAGTTTAGAACATGTACAAATTATTATCTATTACAAAGTATACATTCATCCATGGAGAATCCTAAGGATGCTAAAATTTACATCGAAAACACTATGAACGTTTTTAAAAAGCGCTTTTACAATCACTTCTCATCCTTCAATAACAAAGAGAAACAAAATATGACATCACTTTCTAAATATTTTTGGGAGTTAAAAAACGAAAATAAAACACCTGAAGTTAAATGGAAAATCCTCAGACAGGCTAGAATATCTAAATCGATACAGGAACCATGTTTCCTTAGTCTACAAGAAAAAATGGAAATCATTAAATACATGAGAAGCGACATATTACTAAACCAGAGGCATTAAACCACAGTAAATTGCAAACACATTAAAGAACTAACCTTACAATTATGCTAAAATTACAAAATGTAAAGTTCAGATATCTAGAAATGATGAACCTTTTTTTTTTTTTTTTTTTTAATCATCTCACCCCAAGCAAGGCATTCCACTGCCACTATTGCGCATGGGGCTACATAGGGGAAGGTAAAGAGAAGGAGTGGATAGACATAGGGAATGTCAGGAGAAAGGTGATAGATGAGTAAGGATAGCGAGGATGAGTGTCGGGCAGATGGGAAGAGTGTTTGATAGAATGGGAGCAGGTTAGTGTGTTAGGAGGTGTCTATTGACTTTACATTTAAACTCCTGGAGATTGTAGCCGTCGGGGAAGCAATCTTTTGGAAGAGAATTCCACAGTCGGGAAGTGCGAGGAAAGAAACTGTTGGAGTAGAAGTTACGGCTGCATTTTATCGATTTCACTGTAAAAGGGTGGGATCTAGTTGCTAATCTAGTATCTCGTGCAAATTCGTATTTAGGGGGCACCAGTGATCTAAGTTCATCGGAGCAGAAGCCGTGAAAGTATTTATAGAAGAGACACAGCGAAGCCACGTCTCGCCGGTGGGAGAGAGACTGCAGGCGGTCTGCCAAGTCGGTATCTATCACATTACAGACCCTCCTCTGAACCTTATCGAGAAGCCCGAGGAGAACAGCAGGGGCACCCGACCAGATATGGCAGCAGTATTCAATGCACGGGCGGATGGTAGATTTGTAAATGTGCAGGATAGATTTAGACGGAAAAAACTTCCGGGCCCTACACAGAGAACCGACTTTCATAGCAGCGGATTTAGCAATGGATTCGATATAGTCATTCCATTTGAGGTCCGCTGAAAGTGTGAGACCAAGGAGGCGTAGTGTTTTACTCTCTGGGAGGCAAGCCTGGTCCATGCTAATGGGAGGTAGGTGAGATTGTCGATGATGGTTAATTGACAGTAGTTTCGTTTTAGAAGCATTAAAATTTACTAGCCATTTCTTACCCCAGTCCAATATGGATTGGAGGTCTTTTTCAATCTCGGCTGCAAGTTTAGCTTTGACGCCTACACCAGATTTTTGTTGGAGGCGAGAGTAAACTGTGGTGTCATCGGCGTACAAACCTATTTGGGTTCTTATGGAATCAGGGAGATCATTAATATATATCAGGAAGAGTGTAGGACCTAAGATGGAGCCTTGGGGGACACCTGCGTTTGTATGGTAGTTCTGAGAGGCATGTCCGTTTAATACCACTTTCATTGTGCGGTTAGAGAGGAATGACTGGATTAGTTCAAACAAATGTCCAGTTATACCATAGCTCCGCAGTTTACATAGAAGGCCAGCATGCCAAACTCTGTCGAACGCCTTAGATATATCCAATGCAACGGTTCGAGCTTCGCCATTCCTGTCGAGTGCCTGGTATATGTACTCGGTGATGGTCGTTAGCATATCAGCAGTAGACCTGGTGAAGCGGAAACCATATTGCTTGTCCGAGAGGAGCCTGTGTGCTGTGAGATGCTGAACCACCTCGGCGTTGATAATGGCTTCGAACACTTTGCCAAAGATCGGAAGAAGGCTGATAGGGCGGTAATTTGCAGGGTCAGAGGGTTCTCCAGTGTTTTTAAATATAGGAACTATAGAGGAAGATTTCCAACAGGCAGGAAAGCAGGAAGCAGATAGGCAGAGGTTGTAGAGCTTAGAAAGGATAGAGGAGAGTTCAGGGGCACATTTCTTTAAGACTATGGTTGGGATTCCGTCACCACCGCTCGCTTTGTGAGGGTACCATGATATTCACTTTTCAACTGTATGATTTTTCCCCTTATATCTATTTTTACCTCTAATTTTATCTTTATTTCATACTACAAATTGTGATCTAATTAAGGTTTTCTATAAAAAAATATATATTTCTTAAATTTTAAATTAAGTTTAAATATAAAAAGAACCCCTTTAACAACTTCTAAGCCTATTTATAGGATTTCACCATCCTTCCAAGAAACACCCTCCCAAAATTTGTAGTCTTATACTTCACTAATGTTTATCCACTACTAATTCCTCTCTCTTCTTAGCCCATCCTCTCCTCCTCCCTCCCACCCCATATACATTTTCTTACTTCTTTCTCTTTGTTAAACCCAAAGTCAGTTAAGTGCCATATGTGATACATGCTTTGGGCAATCATGTCTCGAAAGAGACATGACTGACTGGACAGAAGATTATCACACAATAGGTTGCCATTGCTTTCTGCAGTAGACTGGTTGCCAACCAAGGCTATAGAGCCCAATCTGTCCTGCTATTTAACCAAATCTGAAGGGAGAAGAGGCAGATTAATACCTTTGTATTTGTGTATATGTGAATGCAACAAATTCAACTGGAATTTGAACTCTGCTCTCTGATTTGTTCCAAGCCAATATCCACTGCACCAGAACACACATCCAAGTGTAAAAAGCTTCAAATTGTGAAAACTTCTTTTTATAGATGAAGGGATAATATATAAAATGTTAAGTATGAATCCATATACAGTAAACATAATGAAGTTCCTTGTTATTTTCTAGTTCTTTATCTCGTGATAATAATCAAGGTGTTTTCATAAAGGAATAAAAAAGAAACTTACCAGATACAGTTTCCTCACTGATTAAGTCCCACCTCCCACTAGTTCTTTTTGTTTTTGTTTTTTTTAAACTTCTTCAAATGCCCTGCCCTTCACATCTGCTTACCTCAAGTTTTTTTTTTCCCTTCCTGCTTGCCTCTGAATTGCTTGTAGCTGGTTCAACACCCTTTTCCACTCCCACTCAAAATAAAATTACTTCTTCAAATGATGGTGGTCTTGAGCAGCAGGAGCAAAAGAAATATTTAACAAGTCAAAATTTCAAATGATTTTCCCTTCAAGTTTTTTCCTTTTTATAATCATGTCACCCCAAGCAAGGCATTTTACTTCCACTGTTGTGCAGAGAGGTTACATAGAAGGAATGTTATGAGAAAGAGTGATAGGTTATAGGGGGTGTCAGGAAATGGGTAAGAGAAGGATGAGAATACTGATGAAAGTGGGGTGGACGAAGAAAGGAGCATGGGAGTGAAGATGCAAGTTAGTGAGACAGGAGATGACTATTGATTTTACATTTGAATTTGAAGATTGTGGTTGTCTGGAAAGCAAGTAAGTGGAAGGGAATTCCACATATAAGAAAGAGAAAAGAAGCTGCTGGAGTAGAATTTGCATTTACAATTTATTGTTTTCATTGTAAAAGGGTGGGATCTATCTGCTAATCTTGTGGCTCGAGGAAATTCATATATGGGGGTACCAGTGAGCTAAGTTCATTGAAGCTGTGAAAGTATTTGTAGAAGAGACACAGGAAAGCCACACTGCGTCGGTGAGAAAGTGACTGTATCCTAGCTGCCAATTCGGGATTGATCACATTACAGATTCTCTGTTGGATTTTGTCAAGGACACCTAGTTGGATAGCAGGAGCACTCGACCAGATATGGCAGCAGTATTCAATGCATGGGCAGATGGTACATTTATATATGTGCAGGATTGTTTCAGGTAGAAAAAACTTCCTGGCTCTACTTAGAGAATCAACTTTCTTAGCAGCGGATTTAGCTATGGATTCTATTTGGTCATTCCACTTGAGGTCTGATGTGAGAGTTAACCTGAGGAGGCACAGTTTTTTACTTTCAGGGAAACTAGCCTGATCCATGCTAATGGGGGGGGGGTAGGAACTATTGTCTGTGATGGTTAATATAGCAGCTTCGTTTTGGAAGCATTAAAACTCACAAGCCTTTTCTTACCTCAGTCCACCATGGATTGGAGGTCCTTTTCAAGCTCAACAGCGAGGTTTACTTTGTCAGCCTCTGCAGATTTTTGACCGAGGCAAGAGTAAACCGTAGTGTAGTCAGCGTATATGCCTACTTGGGATATTATTACATCGGGGAGATCGTTAAAAAAATAAATGAAAAATCTTGAAATTAAAATTAGTCTGAAGGATTGTTTTCATTTACATCTAATCATTAATTTTATAATTTATTTTTGTTTGTAAATTCAGAGTTAATAGTTATACTGAATGAACACAAAGGTTTATTAAAAATGTTTAGTGTATTCAAGTTTAGAGTTTTCAAAAGATAGTGGTAATATTTGCATACTTTTTGCTGTTCTAGTTATGTCATATGGAATCTCAAGTTTATAACACTGATTTATAGCAGGTATTTAAATTTACTCAAGAAATTTAATTTATTACAGCTCTTTTAAAAGATTATATATGACAGAATTGCTTTATTTTATAGCAACTAAAAAACAAAATAAAAGTAACAACTGAATGTTTAACCAAAAATGGAAACTGAAAATATTCTACATTATTTGGCAAAATCTATTGTTTGCCAAGGAGGATAAATAATTTTGCATGATCAAAATCAATAAAAACAATTAAAAAATATTTTTTAAGATTAAGAATGCAATATGATTTCCTTGTTTACTGTAAAATATCAAAGCTTTTTTTAACTGATGTTCACTTTATATAAGGCCCAAAGACCACTCAAAGTGTTATATAAATAACAATTTTCAATGACGAAAAACACCAAAAGCAATTTAAAATACACTAAAATTTGGAATAAAATAGGAGCAGAATATTCTTGGTATACTGACATTTCCATGGGTCAAGTGATCAACATGCTTTTCATTTTCCTCTTTTGTGCTTATAAGATTTTTGCTAAAAGCATCATTAAAAGTGAAATAATTGGCTGAAAGGTCAAAATAGAGATTTTATAGCAAGAATGAAAGGTTAAGGTCCAGGAGAATCAACAATTTTTAATCGGAATCTGATTCAAGTATCAGATGTGTAGAGATCAAGAAAAGTAGAATATAACAAGTAGTATCAGGTGAGGGATAGAGTAAGCAAAGCAAAAACAAAATTAAATGATAATCTAATGTAAGGTGAAAAGATAAGACTTTTTTTTGTGGCTCCAAAGTCAAACAATTTTAGTAATTTAGCTTGGAGGTTAAAGCATTTGTTTATAACCAAACAAGTATTGATTAATTTTAATACTTGAAAAAAAAAAAAACTTTTGTTACTACAATAACTAGAATCTAAATCCAGAGAAATGAGTAAGAATTATTCTTTCCTTATATTTTTCAGCATCAACTGTAAATTATTTTCTAAAAACATTCTGATTAGAGATATGAGCTTTGATAAAATGTATGATTGAACCATTTTAATGAAAATGGAATGCAGCATTGATTTGCTCTTGAAAGCTCAGAACAGACAACTTGTTTTTTCACTTTATCTATTGTGATGGATAGCTTTCATATTTGCTAACATGCTATTGACCCATTAACAAAAACCACAAGACTTCACCATTCTCCTCCTCCTCTCAGTGGGGAGAGGATAGTGCAGACAGTATGATCTGCTGACAACTCTTTGCTCATTCAAAGGAACACACCAAAGACATTCCTGTGTAATGTGGATCATTAAACATAACAGTGAGAAATTGGCCAGCTATAATATCTAAGATGGAAGATGAAACTACATGATAATATCTCTGCTTTTTATCTCACACCTGACTGATATTCACAAATTTTATTTCTTTGACCGGGGGGAGTGGGGATAGGGAAACAAAAAAAAGTTTGCTTCCTTCCATTAAATTAGGTACCATCACAAAAAAAAAAAAAAAAAAAAACTTAAAATAATTTTTTACAAATCTTTCTAAAAGGTTTTATTTTAGTTTTAAATTCAAGTTAATAAACTGATTTTAATATTTCCAATAAGCAAAATACTTTGATGTATTTAAAAATAATTTAAATTGACTGGCAGGATTTATTTATTTTTATATATTTTTTTTTTGCTAAAATAGCTGATTAGGGTCTTTTTCTTTTTGTCATCTTTCATCACAATATAAATTAAATTTATTAAAAAATATTCCAAAAATTAAATATACTTTTCTGAAACTTTATTTGAGGAATATTCTTCTTCTATGTGCCTTGTCCCTTCAGGACGTAGGCGATCATGGCCTTCCACTTTTCCCTATCCCTGGTGGCTCCAAGCACGCCTTCTCCAAGCAATCCTCGTTCCATCATCTACCTGATTAGGTCCTTCAAATATGTTATCCGTTGCTTTCTCCTGTCTCTTTTTCCCTTTATCTGGCTTGTTAGTATCAGATTCTCCAAGCCCTCCTTCCTCATTGCATGTCCCAGGAACTTCAGCTGTCTCTTCCTGATGCTCAGTATTAATTTCCTTTTTGTTTCCATCATTTCCAAGACCTCACTCATCATTGCTCACATGCTCGATCCATATTTGCAGCATCCTTCTGTAGAATCACATTTCAGTTGCTTCAAGCTTTTCCTTCATCTTTGATGATACTGTCCAGCATTCACTGCCATATTGAATAACGGACAGCATGTAGCAATCTAGTACTCTCTTCCTAGTTTCTAGCAAAATTTTCCTGTTTCTTAATACTTTACTCAACTTCTGGAATGCTTCCTTCACCATGCCAATTCGCCTTCGGATCTCTGTGTCGCACTTTCCGTCTTTTGTTATAACGCTTCCCAGGTATTTAAATTTTTGTACCTGCTTGATTCTGATATCCCCGACTTGTATTTGGCATTTTGGGCTGCCCTTTTTAGTGATGACTATGCATTTGGTTTTCGTGCAGTTTATTTCTAGTCCTTTCTTGTTACTTTCTTCTGCTACCTTCTGTAGGAGGTCTTGTAGTTTCCTTTCTCTGTCTGCTATCAGCACTGTATCATCTGCGTACTTTAGGTTGTTTAAATTGTGGCCTCCGATTACGAATCCAGGCATAAATTCTAAGGTCCTCAAAATATTCTCACTGTACAAGTTGAACAGATCCGGTGAAAAGACACATCCCTGTCTTACACCCCTTTCTATCTTTGTATATCTACTCAATTTATTACCTGTCCGTATGCAAGTGGTTTGCTGCCAGTAAAGATTCTTTATTACTCTCAAGTCTTTCCCAAATATATCCAGGCTGCCGAGTATTTCCATCAGTTCTTTGTGGCATATTTTGTCAAACGTCTTTGCATGATCAATGAAGCACAGGTATAAGTCCTTCTTCATTTGTATTGCCCTTTCGGAGAGCATCCTAATCATAAATATGGCATTCCTTGTTCCAGTGTCTTTAACGAAACCACACTGTTCTTGTCCTATCTCTGGCCTGATTCTGCTTCTTGTTCTATTCATCAGGATTCGGACGATCAGTTTTTTAGCTGATTTAAACAATAATTAATATTATTTGAAACAAATATTATTTACTTTAAATTTAAAATATAGCAGAAATGCATTTTTTTAATTGACAGTAGCTGTTTTTATGTGCTTGATGAGGTGATGACATGTTGTTCTATGGATACTTTATCTGTAAACATAATTGAAGAAAACAATATGAGCACCATTTTTACTTAACTTTTAAATACTTGGTAATCTTAGGAAAACATTCTCTGCAATCTCAATTCTTACTGAATTTTAGAAAGTTTGGCTTTAAATTTACTATAGTCATCACTCTGCTTTTCTGATGTCATGTATGGTTGCCCATACTTACAAAAAAGTGCACATTTATACACTAATAAGAAATAATTAAAAATATCTCTAAAATATTAGTGTTTGATGATTTTTATTAAGCTTTCCTATCAATAATTAGTAGACATAGTTTTTGCTTAATAACAATATCAAAACCACCAAAAATCAATACAGAATTTTAAAAGAGTTAATACAATAAATTTTTCTCATTAAAATTTCAAAAAATGAAAACAACTCTTGGAAAAATTCACTATTCATGGTGGAAAATATTTTAAAGACAATAGTGTCCTTAATATATCTTATTTATAAAAGCAATTAAAAGCTTTTCTAATTAAATAATGTCTTAGTTTTATTGCATTTTTTTTTTATTTTAGAATTCAGAGCAAATTTTTGGTAGATGGGGTTTCTGTTTAACAAAAACAAAAATTATGAATGAAATTCTCCAAGGAGTCCTGTTTTTAACTAATATAAGAACAAAGTCCTTAAAATTTTAATTTCTCAAAATTTCATAAAATTAAATAAGTGAGGAGTGGGGTCACAGATTTAAAAAAAAAAAAAACCCAAAAAACATGTATTTAAAAAAAATTTATTCATTTATGAAAAAGTATTTAAAATTTAATTAAAATCTGACAATTATTTGATTTTTGTAAGAATTTCCAAAATGATGTTTTTACAGCAAAAAAGATACATTTCCCATACTAATATTTGGCCCACTGTTGATGAAAGAAAAACAAGATTTTTAATCAAAATTTCAAATGTGCTAGAAAGGATTCAAAATTTTTATAAAATAAGAAAATACTTTGGTCTTCCCCTCTTAATAATAAGATAAATATTTTGACAATAAAACTTTGTTTTCCTCAAGAAATTTTGGCTTTAAATTTACTATAGTCATCACTCTTATTTTCTGATAATGTCATGTATGGTTGCTCATATTTGCAAAAGAGAGCACATTTATACACTAATAGAAACAATTTTTCATCATGCTATGCTCTTTTTGAGCAAAAATGTGGAGGTAGCTACATTAAATCTTGAAGCTTAAAATGCAAGAGAGGGCCTTAAAGTAAAAAATGTTAAATGTTAAATATTACAATTGTTTAAAATTGAAAGAATGGTAGTTAGACTTATCAGTAGTGCAGGAATAAAAGATTTATAAAAATTGAAACTGCAGTTATATCTGAACTCATTTTTTAAACTACAAAACATTTTTAACAGGTCACATGATCACTTTATTTCAATTTAATAGGTGGGTAGGTGGTGAGTGCAATTAAAAAAAAAAAAAATTAAGGATTGATAATTTTCCAAGATTTTATTTTTATAAACAAGAAATTTTTATTTGTATGGTTTTACATAATTATATTTGATATTAAATAAAACTAAAATCTCAGCCATTTATTGTAAAAGAACATTACCCAAAATTATTATTCACTGGATAAATGATTGTTTATAGAAAAAATAACTTTTTAAATAAAAAAAAAAATACAGGCTATATTTATACATAGAAATTCTAATTCCTTTGATAAAATAGTGAGTAATGACAAAAATGTTAAGTATAAGACTAAATTGAAAAACAGCAACTAAAAGTGAGTCAACTCATTAAATTACAAGTAAACTTGTGCTCATGCCTCAGGGAGAAGCCTTAGCAATGATAGAATTAAAAACTAGTTTTTGATCCTATTCAGCATCTGTGGGTGATATAATAAACAAAAAAAATTTATTCTAAGTGATACTGTTGACAATTATATACATTAGTGGAATATAAACATATTGAGGCATTTAAAAAGTGCTTGTTTCATTTTCAAGCCCATGAAGTTTCTCTTTTGAAAGAAAAATTCACCTGATTGCTGCTTAGGTCTACAATTCCTTTGATAACTATCATGTAAGCTATAAATCAAGTTAGACATGATGGGATGACAAAGTAACATGACTCACAGGTTAATAATCTAATCTTGAAATAAAGCTTTTTAAATTTACCTTTTATTATCATAAATCATCAATAAAATAAATTGCTAACTTTGATTACAAAAAACAAGAAAAAAATTTAAAATTAGACTCTTTTTGCAGTCTACTTTAAGAGAACTAATTATGATTGGCACAATAGTTAGCAAGCTAATCTCTTTAATTAGCTCCTGGCAAAGTGCTCATACACTTATGACCTTGTGCTATATTTAGCAAAGCATAATATTTCAATAATTAGAAGGGAACAAAAAGCTGATAATAAAATTAATAAGTCTAAAAGAAAAGAGTTTAATTTGAACATGAAAAATTGTTTTATACCTTGTTTTTTGTTCTATTTTTTAAAAAAATTACATCAGGTTGTGCAAGGTAGTAAAGCCACTAAGATACAAGAAGTTACTAAGTGTGAAAAAAATAAGGAAAAAGAGAAACATTATTAACAAGTGAAAACAATAGAAGAGTAATTAAGAAGACAGTAGACAATGATTGACATTGCATTTGAATTTTTTGAAGACTAAACTTGACTGGAAAGCAAGAAGCCAGAGGAGAGTTCCACAAGTAAAAAGTGTGAGAAAGGAAACTTACCATAGAACTTATGGTTACATCTAGCTATTTTAACTGTAAATTGATGAGACTTTGTTACCAATCTAGTCAGTTAAGTGCCATATGTGATACACGCTTTGGGTGATTATGTCTCAAAAGAGACATGACTGACTGGGCAGAAGATTATCCCACAGTAGGTTGCCATTTCTTTCTGCAGCAGACTGGTTGCCAGCCAAGGCTATAGAACCCAATCTGTCCTATTATTTAACCCATGACTGGAGGGAAGAGATGGATTAATACCTTTCCCAAGGGTATTTGTGTGTAAGTGAATGCAAAGAATTCAACTGGAATTTGAACTCAGCTCACCAATTTGTCATTTCGAGTCAATATCCATTGCACCACAATGCACACCAATCTAGTACTGTACTTAAATTAAAAATGTCTATTTACCATAAAGCAAAGAGTTAATCTGAACAATTACTATGAAAATATTTATAGAATAGGTACAGAGAAACTACATTATGGTAATAGGAAAGTGACTGAAGCCAAGACACCAGGTCAGGATCAATGACAGTGGATTCTTTGAATTTTATCAAGAATCTCTAAATATGTAGCAGAAGTGCAGGACCATATGCAGTAGCCGTATTCAAAGCAAGGACAAATGGTAGACTTATAAATATGCAAGACAATTTTTATTGTTTCATGCTGACAAAAGAAGCAGTTTAACAAACTCTGCATAAACTATGTTTTACAATAACGAAATTTATAAAATTGTGTTGTAAAAGAAGTTTCTTTTGATTTACATTAAACCAAACGTGTGTGTGTGTGTGTGTGTGTGTGTATATAGATATATATATATATATATATTAAAAACAGAAATAGGGGTTGTTCCAATGAGTGAAATTGGTATAGAAGAAAAAAGTGCAAGAAGCCATGAACATTTTGTTTAGAGTGCAGATTTATTGGTATTATTATTAATATTACTTGCTTCTTTTATATATATTTAGTGTCCATAATGGTATTTGTGTTGCTACATGTGTTTTGACTCCAAAGTTGACTATTCAGACAAATAAACTTGTAACTTTACATATCCATTTGTTTTTCTGATGGCCTAAAATACTGTGTATATATAGATAAGTGGTCGGTGAGCAGGTCAGAAAGTTCATATGTGTGCGTGTTTGTTTGTTATTATTTTTTTTCACATTCATTCGTTAAATCTCTTCCATTTTAGGAATCATTCACCTTTCATTGGCCAGAAAAATCTTTCACTGACTATGATACTATGAGTATACCTGGGTCTACTTTTTGTGGTATGAAGCTTAGGAAATATGTGTTGTCTCTGATGTAGCTTTTATTTTTGTGGTGTATGGTTGTAATATTTTATCTAATAGGTTTGCTCAGTCTGATTCTTGGGCAGGCTGGCCCTGCTACAATGAGTCTGAATTTAAAACCACTATTGTTTGAGGTGTGAATATATTCAGATTTTTGTTCCTGGATAGCTATTTTAATTGTTTGATTTATGTATCTTTCCATAAAAATTACTGGTTTTTGAAAAAGTCTGTAAGAAAATCTTTTTCTTTTTTTGTTAGTATTCTACTGTGTGTACGGCAGAGTTTTTATTTTTGGTGTGATGTCTTCATCCATATTATGGTTGATTAATCTGCAGTTATTTTTATCTCCTAGCATATCTTGAATATATATGTTTTGTTGTAAGTTTTATTCTTACTTATTTAATGTAATTTAAAGTAATTTATTCTTACTTATATAATGACTACAGCTCTGCCTTTGTCTGATTCCTTTATTATTATGTTATTGTCATTGTTCTCACAGATGTTTTCTAATGCTAGTTTTTTTGTGTGTGTGATATTGTTAGGGGGTTGTGATTGTTTTGAAAGTCTATGTTCCAGTGTTTTTCAAAGAATATGTTCATTTCATTTGAATTGTTATTCTTATTTGGGAAATATTTACATTTATTTTTTACTATTGTGCTATTGGTAGTATTGTTGTTGTTGTTGTTGTTGTTGTTGTTGTTGTGTAATATTTCTGTATGTCTAAATTTCTGTTTAAATTCTCTAAGGTTTTTTTATGGTTGTAATGTTACTTTTTCGAGTAGGACAGAATTTTTTAATTTTAGACCTAACTTTAGAAGGTTTATTTCCTTTCTTTTAAAGGATATAAGGAAAGATTAACAATAATAGGTTTTGTATATTTGAAATTAGTCTTTTCTTTTGGATTGGATGTTCTAAAAATATTTTCTAGTTGGTGAGGTACCCCTATGCATTTTGAAATTTCTGGGTGATCCTGGGTGGGTGAGTATGTTTCAATTGTGGGATTTATTGTAGTAGTGCAGTCCATTTTGTTTATTTGCCTGAAGAAAGTTAACTTTGGACTCAAAACACATGTAGCAATACAAATACAATTATGGACACTTAATATATTATACAAAAAGCAAATAATATTATTAATAATAACAAATCTACACTTTAAATAAAATGTTCATGGCTTCTCACACATTTTATATAATGTGACAAATAGGTAGGTAGCAATCTGTTCTAGCTAACAGATGTTCTCATAGTTGCAAAATGTGGTTTGGCTATTTCCTGAATTTGACTGATCTGTTAGCAAGCTTTGATTATAAGTAGGCTCTTAGTTTTTATGAAGTGAGATTGCTAGTCTTATCCTCAACTTTTTGCAATTTTAACAACTGGCTTGAGGAGTAGATTTCACACCTGGTTTGTAATTCAGAATTTTTACCTTCTAGATTAGTTAGAAAAAGGTTAGAGAATTCCAGCCTCTGCTATTATTTTATCCTAGTTGGTAGAAAGGACAGAAGGACTGATGCCTTTCCCAAGTGAACATAAATTGTCTCAGCTGAAATTAAAACTGGTTTCCAAAATTCCATTTTTATTGTTAGACTATTTATACCTTTGTTTGACTAATTAATATACACACATAAGTGTTTATGAAAACAAAATTGCTTCATCCAGGCAGGAAGTCACCATGTTTGGTAGATTTGTTTGTACAAGTTCATTCAGTCAGTCAGTTAAATTGCCGTATGTGATACATGCTTGCTTGCGTAATCATGCTTTGAAAAAACATGACTGACTGAGCAGAAGATTTTCCAGCAGTAGGTTGCCATTACTTTCTGCTGTAGACTGGTTGCCAACCAAGGATATAGAACCCAATCTGTCCTGCTATTCAATGCATAGCTGGAGGGAGAAAAGACAGATTAATACCTTTCCCAAGAGTATTTGTGTATAAGCAAATGAAACAAATTCAACTGAAATTTGAACTCGGCTGTCCAATTTTTAATTCTGAGCTGATATCCATTACACCACAATGTGCATCCAAATTACTAATCTTTAATAAAAATACTATTTATTTAACTCAGCATTGAAATTAAAATTATATGTTAACAGTTTTTTTCCATATATGTAAATATAAGCTAAGCTGAAACTTTTTAAACATCTATAGTCTCCACCTCTTAGCACATCTAGTCTTAGTTGAAAAGTTTTATTCCTTTTGTTAGTATTTAATTAATTTATTAATCCACAAGGTTAATTATGACCTAAATCTTACCAGATAATCTTGTGAAATACAAATTATGTAACTGAAGGGAGATATCCAGTCAAAATTGACTATAATTTGTCAGTCAAGCATCATATAATCTAGTCTTTTTAGCTGTTAAAAAAAAAAGTTCTTTAAAAAGTCAGCTTCCATCTATAAAGTTAAGATTCTATGTTATTAATTTTAAAGAAAAGAGGAAACAAAATCAATAATCTCAACTTTGGTTATACTAATACATACATATAAATAATTAACATGAAAACAAGTGACAGAATAAAAAAGTAATTTATATTAATACATGTAATTTTATAAAAACTTTGATTATTTTGTATAATTACAGTAATATACTAAACAGTAGCAGTCTTGATTTATCCTGTGAAATGTTTTATGTTTAAAAAGAAAATGTGTTTATTGAACACTATTGAACGGTCTTTTAGGGAGTTATTGTAATCTGGCTATATATGGAGTCCATAAGGTAAAATTTAAGTTGGAACTACTCAAGAGCTGATAAAAAAAATTGGGTTAGAGAAAGGTGATGAGAGAGTAAGATAAAGAATTAATAAAAAAGTGAGAAAATTCCTTCAGTCAGTTGAGACAAAAATGTGCAAAATCTTATGAGCCAGCATCTAAAATCAAAATGAGTCACAGTCCTCAAAGACTGAATCCGGAAGAAAACTAAAGTATTTACAACATCATTAATATATATCTGTTTACACACACATGCACACACAAAACAGACCAAAGTACAAAAATGGGAAAAGATATTTGGGCTTCTCTATAGTTAGTTATCTGAGGTTATTACTCAGAATTCAATAAACATTTAATGAAACTATAGTGCCAACAAACAGAAAGTCTTTTACAATGTGGATGCATTGTCTCTTTAAGAGAAAGTTAAATATAAAATACCTGGATTTTACAGCGAGATAAAATTAAAAAAAAAAAAAAGGAAGTAAAATTCAGATGTTCCTTTTATTTAAGTGTTGCCAAAAACCACTATCACTAAATAGCACTCCAGAGATTCCTGGTTAAAAGCCAATGTCAATTTTAGACATGTTGAAAAATGTGAAGAGTAGAAAATCTCAAAATAGATGATTTTCAATTTTACTATATATTTAACACAAAAAGGAAAGAACTTTTGCCAATTATTATCACCTGTTAAGAATGAATACTTTCCATCTTTTTAAAAATAAAAAAATTCACAAGAGGTTGAGGAAAAAATGGAATAAAACCTTAATCAACCCAAGTGTACAGGTATTACCATTTGTAGAAAGTGAATTTGAGCATTAAAATAAAGAGAACAAAGAAGAGTTTTGGAGAAATTTTAGATAGCCTTGATATAACCTTATTGTTGGTAGAAATCGACTAAAGTGTAAAAGTTGAACTAAACTTGATACGTCAAATATGTGATATATGAGTTCTTTTAATCAAAGATGAGGACAGCCATCAATCAAACTTGGTCCTTTGAAAATACACAAAAATAAAAATATATTTTCAGATTCTCCCTGTAACTACAATTTCATCAAGTTTAAAAATAGACACATTTTGATGATGCCCTATACATTGTAGTAAACACACCACATGACTATTCTCAAACAATAGGACATAAAAAAAAATTTGAATCTTAATTTGAGCCTATCTCCTGCCTACATAAGAATGGCCCAAAATCTACACATAGGATGACTCAGCAAACAAACACAAGGATTCACACCAAGGGCACACATGACATATTCACTTACACAGTCAAGTGCCATGCGCGATACACGCTTGGGCGATCATGTCTCGAAAGAGACATGACTGACTGGGCAGAGGATTATCCCGCAGTAGGTTTTCCCATCAAGCTGAAAATGCCATATTGAGAGATTGATGCAAACAAGATAAAATACTTGGCCAAATACTCAACTATATCGACTGCAAACAGAAACTTTCTATATGATGTACTCATATTCATAAATATATACACACATACATATATTAAACACTAGCACATCTGTACATAGTCATATTTTCCTCAACTTTAAAATAAAGTTTTTACAAACTTTCTCTAAACCTTCTAAGAACACTTTCTTTGACTTCATTTTTGCCATTGCTTTTATTAAATTTTATTAAAATTTGCTCAACAATACTTTATTTGAAACATGTGCAGGATTGTTTGCCCTTTTCTTTCTCTCATTTATTGCAGGCTGAAACATTACCTGCTTTTTCTTCTAAAGGGTATTAACAGTAAACAGCTTCATTTGATTATGAAAACAAGGCCAGCAACAATCATCAGTAGCACTTGGAAAACAAAGGATTTTAGTCACTTCACTAGTGCTTTTGACAAATCTGATCATTTCACCTATACAACTGCTGTTTGAATTTGCTACACTATATTAGAAAAACTACACACAAATTGTTTCCAAAGTCTAAGACTTTAGAAAAATTTATTGAACTAAAGATATTTGCCTATTTGAATTCCTTAACTATTCAACTCAGAAGTTGGTGCATTAATACATTGATATTAGCATTCCAATGTAAATCATGCTAGTACCTGAAGATCATAAAAGAAAATGGAGAGTTGGATCAATCTAAACACTCGTTATGAAGCCATTCTCATCCAGTTTGCTGAAGAACTTTAGATTTTACAATACAAGTAGTTCAAACTCATCTAAAAGTTTTAGAAAATAACTTAAGAAACTGACATAATTTAAAGAGAAAAACGAATACATAATTATTCATGCACAAAAAAGTAAAAACACACACACCTAATCTCATTAAGCTATTTCCAACTTGTTGAAAAAAAAAAAAAAACAGCTTTTAAAGCATCAGTCCCACTAAGCATCACAAAGATAGGCTATCTTTTTCTCCTATACTCTTTGTGGCCATTAAATAGAATAGAAAAAGCAGATATTAACATCCACACCTATTTAGATTGATGATATCCTTTCAAGAAATCATGTCAGAAATGTCTGTTTCTACTTGGGAGTGTCCATTTTAAAACTTTGGAAAGGCATTTAGTACAGGTTTGCTAAAACATTGACTTCTTACACTAACAACAAAGTGTACAGATCAGAATCCATGTGTATCCACACTTATAATGCTAGGACATATTTCAACCAAACTCTGTAGAAAATTTACATTAGAGGTGGAAAGTACTTGAATCCTAAATCAATATATGTTAAATCTAGTTATAAGAGCCAGTACTAAACTCAATGAGCTTAAATTTGGATAATAAGTCTGACAACCATGGAGGTTTGGTAAGTACATGTGCAGTTTTACTTTGAGGAATGAAACCATTTTTATACATTTAGAAAAATATTTTTGAACTTCATATGTAGTTTTACAATAAATGTGAAGCATTTAAACAGTTATAAATAATTAACAGTACACAGTGCAGTTATGTATACAAGTATAATTGTGTATTACTAGTAGTGATATGGAAAACTGATCTTTTATTTAAAACCTCCATAAAATGTATAGAGATTAGATGCAAAAGCAGAAAAATATTTGCTAAAACATCAGTAAAGTAAACTATGAGGAAAAAAAAAATGAGATTTTAAATAGGAATTTGTTGGAAAGAAAATAAAACCAGTAAAACACAAATAAAGACCCCTAGCCAGTGCTAAGGGAGAATGAAAGAAATCAGAATGAGATTAGTTTAATATTTTTTATGGTAACCATACTTAAGTAGTTAATGGTAATGTTAAAAATACTAAAAAGAAAACAAAAATTTATACCTGCAGCAGATATTTTAAAAATAAAAGAATAACTTTAGACTAACTGTAATCATAAGATTAAAACTTCTACAGGAAAATATTTGCATCAAACATCTGGCAGTTTCATGGTACCTTCACTCCATTTTCAATACCTAAGTTTTATATTGAATTTTTAAAAATAAAAACGTTTTATTTAAACTTTTTAAAATTAACAATTTTAGCTTAATTGAAAGCTAAATGATTAAATTTACTATTTCTGCTAAGCAAAATACTCAGGTGTATTTCAAATAGAAGTTATATTCATTGGAATTTAAAATTTTCAATATTTTGAGCGATGGACACATTTGAAAACAATAGTTAATTCTCGCTTTTAAAAATCTTGCTAAAATAAAAAATAAATCTCACTCATTAATTTTGGAAAATTATCAAATTTCAAGTTTAATTAATCTGATTTGAAACAAATATTACTTGTTTATGGCATGAAATTTAGAATAAAAGTATTTCTTAATCCCAAAGGTCCAACTCATTGACCTTTAAAGTAGGTAATGACAGCCCCTATCAGTCAATCTGGCCAGTTGACATAACCCAGTTTAGCATTTCCTCAGGGGAACAACCCTTAAAATATGTGACCTTTTAATGATAAGTCTCTTATAAGTTTCTATAGTAACAGAAAATGTGCAGTTGAACATAATAAAAAAATTAGAAATTATTTAAAAAATCTTAATTCTAAATGATTTGTATTAGGTTCATGAATTTTTGATTTGTAAATAAAGTTTATTTTTAATGAATTAATAGCTGAAGACACTGAGTAACTGGAAGAAATTTTTAAAAAATGTCAGCAAAGAAAAAAAAAAATGAAAACAATTTTTATAAAAATTCATTATTCACCAAAATTTTTTTTTCTTCTTCAGAATAGGATATCCTAAAATTATATTATTTATAAAATCAATTAAAACTTTATCTACAATTAAAAATAGTGTAATTTTAATGCATTTTTGATTTTACTATTTGGAGCAGATTTTCTGAAAAATGGTCCCATAATTAAAAAAAAAAAAAAAGACATGATTGACATTCCCCAATGAGTCCTGCATTTAACTAATGAAAAATTGGTATTGATAATGTATTTCTAGAAGTTTATGTAATAAATTGAAGTGAGGCGGTAGGATGAAAAAAATATTTTTACCAAGATTTTCTAAAAATAATAATTGCATGAATAATTTCATTCATTTGTGAATAAATCCTGAAAGTTTCATTAAAATCAGACAATTATTTGATTTTTGCAAGAATTTTCACAATATGTCTTTCAACAGCAAAAAACGACTTGCATAATATTATGTTTTGCTTAGTAGTCACATTATGTAAACATAGCATGAATTGCTGAGGGAAACAAAAAAAATTTAATTGAAATTTCGAATTTGTTAGAAAGGATTAAAATAAAATTAAAAAATAAAATTTGATCTTTCGTTTTAGTAATAGCATAAACATTTTGATGATAAAACTTTGTTTTTATTAAGTTTGAGCCTTTTAACATCATGTTATGCTGGTTTTTTGGCAATTGATTGGAGGTACCGATAAAAGATATTTCTAGTCAACTGTTTGCATCAACCAATATACTAAAGCGTTAGAAAGCTAACAAATTTGGTTTTATTAGAGACTTCAGTGATTAAAGTGGGGGCAGGAGTGTATTTAATGATACTAATACAGAGTGTTATATTATGATCAGTACTGAAGTTCAAAATAAGAAAGCATTACTTTCTAGATGAAAATTAATAATTGGACAAATTGGGTTTTGAAAATTTCTTTTATACTGATAGATATAAAGAAATTTTAATATTAAGATTTTGTGTAAAAATCCCTATGCATAATGTTGTGTTGCCTAAAATGATCATTTTGTTTTGACTTTTTTGTTTTTTTATTAGTTTTGCCCCTGATGCTATTTAAGAACATTAAAAATGATTGCTTGATTGGATACTATCAGATATTAAGCAAATTTTCAATAGGTATGAACCAGCTGAGGTTGGTTAAATTTTCAGAATACACTTAAGTGGTAAATATATGAAATTCAGCTTATCTGTTTTTATTAGACATTTACAATAACATATTGCATTTGTTCCTATTGTAAATAAAGATATATAACAATAACATTATTGATATTTTTTAATTTCAGATATATCATCTGTGCAAGAAAGATAAGCTAAAAAGAGAAACAAGTTGCTGCAAAGTTATTGAGTGTTGGGAGTGCAATGTAAATTGTCAAAAATAGTTGAGGATCAAAGAACAATCAAAAAGAAACATTAGAAAGATAAAAAGAGAAATGTCAGTAAGACTTGAGAGAAATGAAAAGTGTGATCAAGTGAATATAACAACTTGAAGTTGGTGTTGCAAATATAAATAGAAAAGATACAGGATAAATATAAAATTGGTTATGCCCATGTCTTTTAATTTACCACCATTTTTTTTTTTAGCTACAATCTTAAGTAAGCATCACTAAAAATTTTTTACAAACTGTCAAAAAAGTACACAAAAACTGATTTCTCAACAGTAGTTTTACTGATGAATGTAGAACTATATTACATTGCCTGGAGATTGGGTCTGTTGCTGAAACCTATATAACTAAGAAACAAAGGGGTAAAAAGTAAGGTTTTGTTTTGTCGGAAATAACATTACTTTTTCTTTTAAAGTAAACCATAGTAACAAGATAAACAGAAATATAAGTTCATGGTCACAAGAAAAAAGTAAAATAAGCTAAAGAGATGTAAGATGACTATTTCACATTCTGCATTATTGACCACCTTGCCAAAAGATATTTAAGGGTAAAAATAAATGGATTGTTTTGTCAAAACTTTCTACGTGTGTGTGTATGGAAGGTATGCATAAATGGAAAGTCATATTCAAGCAAAGATTACTTAGAATCAAAAACTGCAAGTTCGTGAAATCAACAAAAGGTTGATGAAGGTTATAGAATGTCAAGGACGGAGCCTATATTGAAATGCAAGATATAAAATAATTTAAATATATAAGATCACGTGCTAATTAACAGTTTCCTCTTTTGGATTTATTAATAAATAAAAACATTACACTTTCTTTGCAGCCAAATAAATTATCTATCTTTATTAAAAATATATTGATATTATAAACAATCTCATGATATTTTGCTCATCTAAATATCATGAAGACTGTTTATTATATTAGGAATGGAAGAAAAGCTACAATTATTTTTAACATAAGCTTTTTCTTTTTTTAAATGTAAAAATAGTAACCTGTGCAGTTTACAGGAAATCAGAAGTGTTTGTAAAATTGTGGTGGAAATTTCTTTGAAAGATGATTCATGATTAAGTGTACCAAGTGAAGCTGATGAAGGTAGGACAATCAGAAATTTTTGGCATGAGAGACTCTTCCAATATACTGAAAAATGTCCAAAATTTGTACTAGTTTATTTATGTTAGTCTTTCTGATGTGCAACTTGCACATCAGCAAGGAAAATTAATTGTATTTAAATATTTTGTTCATGAACAATGCTGTGATAGACAATGAGAAGTGGAAACATTACAACAATGTAGACTACAGAGTTTGGGGAGACAAGTGAAGTGAACTGAACAACCACTAAATCAGCTAAAAAACTAGTCTTCATCCAAAGTGATGTTGTGTAGTGGATGGAATTAGAAGAGAGTTTTATATTGTGAGAACCAAATGATTGATTTTAAGAATCCTGTCTAATAGTTATAAGAGGATGTAATTCATGTATCTTTTGTCATCTGAAAGACAAAAGATATTAAGATGAAAATGTATAGTAACATTAAGAATTAAGAAGTACAGTACTTTCTTCCCTCCTTGTATATGCACATATGGATCTGTTGTCAGTCACTAATCAAGAAAGCATACCAAACACCATCAGAAGAGTAGAGAATATAGACAATTTAATCCTAGCAATAAATAAAAATATGAATTTTTGATCATGTTGAAAACAGGAAAATTGAATTTCATGACATCTTGACTGATTCAATTGATTAATATTTAACAGTGTAAAAAGTGTGTTTAAAAAAAATTAATGAAATATTAATACTTTCTATTGCATTAATTTTGCTATTATTAATGTCATTCATATTAACACTTGTTTGAATGCAACTTTGGGGGTTTTTACTAAAATTTTCTTTAATGACCAAAAGTTGAATAATGAATTACATTTTCTTAAAGATTGAGAATTTATAGTTTCAAAAGTTAAAATGAAATTAATTCAATAGAATATTTTTTTTTGTGTATTTTGCATATTCTAAAAGTTTTAAAATTATCATGCTTCAAAAGAAACAGTTTAAGCCATGTAAATAGTTTCTCCTAAAATCAGATTGAAAATGGTTTGCTTATTAGTTTCTCTCATGCAACAATGATCAATAAACTGAGTGAATTATAATAATTGAATCTCCAAATATGCCAATGACGATGATGAAACTGAAAACTGAAACATTTGGTAGATATTAAGTCTGAAATGCCATAAGACATTTTGTCACATCCCTTCCTTTATTTAGGTCTTGTCACTGATCAAAAAGATAGTATACTGACAAGGGCATTTTAATTTGCAAGTCCTGAATAGGTCTTCAAAAAATCAAGCTCTTTTTAATTGAT
Source organism: Ascarosepion bandense (assembly GCA_037127315.1). Lineage (NCBI taxonomy): Eukaryota > Metazoa > Mollusca > Cephalopoda > Sepiida > Sepiidae > Ascarosepion > Ascarosepion bandense. The sequence goes on along the minus strand of JBBBDQ010001346.1, from coordinate 547,429 downwards.
TTCATTTCCTATTCATTTATAAAAGCAAACCATTACTTTGAACAATTCAGTCAAAAAATTAAAAGGCTGTGAAAGAAAAGAAAATAAAGGCAGAAAACGATTATAATTTGATACATGATATTAATAAGAATAGATGAAAAACAAAGTTAATTGATGATTAGTTTCTCCAAAGTGATTAACAAAATTTGAGGGGAAAGGAAAGATGAAAATAGGAACTGACATAATAGAACAAGACAAATGGACCAGTTTCCATTGAATCATGTGCTTCAACTTTAGTGAGCTAGCATTGCTTAGGACAGTTCTCAGGATGTAACCCTGCAGTAATCATCTCTCCAACAGCTAGCTTGTATGCTAGTTTAACAACTAAACTCTTCCAGAATCCAGTGGTAACAGGGAAAGGAATAAGAGAATGACTGAGATAGAGAGGTCAAGCTTCTTTAGTGTGTGGTGGTGGGGTATAAAAATAACTGCAAGTGTATTTTCTAGGATATGTTCACAATTGAGTGGATGGATAGGTAGAGATTAAAAGAGTGACAGAGATGAAAGAAACAGAAAGCAGATATACAATTGCCAATTTATTGGCTTGTTGCCCTGTTAACCATTTCCTGGTGATAACACTGGAGATAGAAGTGGTTGGTATAAAAACAAAAGCTTAATGTATTGATTAAAGAAGACACCTTCAATTGAATCATTAAGAAGTACAGTACTTTCTTCCCTCCTTGGACATGCACATATGGATCTGTTGTCAGTCATTAATCAATAAAGCATAACAAACACCACCAGAAGAGTACAGAATATAGACAGTTTAATTCTAGCAATAAATAAAAATTTGAATTTTTGATCATGTTGAAAACAAGGAAATTTGAATTTCATGCCATCTTGACTGATTCAATTGATTAATACTCAACAGTGTTAAAACACTGAATTAAAAGAATCAATTTGATTCACCCTCTTATATAAGTGTTTAAGCAGATGTTTACTTTCTACAACATTCCTATGATTTTAAATGACATTACTCAGATGAAGCATTTCTGAGCCATTATATAATTAGAACAAAATGAAATTGAGTACCAGATGTGGATTTGTTTTTCAGAACGAAACATTTGTAGTTTTAGTTCAACTAGATTAAAAAAAAGCATTATGGTCAATTTAAATTTGACTAAGAACAAATGGTCAATAAATAAAAAGAGTTCTGTGAATTTATATTCTCCCACCATAACTATTTTTCATGAGATATTTTTATTTAATGAATTGCTGACATCAATTTAAATGGATGCAACTGAGCTTCAAACTATATGTTCTCCCTTCTTTGTACAAGTCACTTCTGTCACATTTCAAGTTTATACTAAAAAAAATGCTAATATCCTGAGAACTTATCAGAAAAAAATTGCAAAAAACAAAATATACTTTAGCAAACAAAGGTTAGTAAATAAATTCCAAGAAACCAATGAATTATTGTTTCCTGATCATTAATTTCAGAAGGTAATTAAATCATCAAATCCATTCCTCTAATGGGCTTTTGATTTTAGAAGCAAAACATTTGGAAGCAAACCTTTCCATATTGAAAACCTTCACTTCTCTTAAGCCTAGATAGAGCTTTATAATTTTTGTTGTAATGCAAGTAAATAACAAGAATTATTATCTATTTCTTATCAATACTTGTCCATAAGGTTTGAGATGTAAGAGGATGTGGGAAAAAAAAAAGAAAAAATTTTAAGTGCTTTTAATGGATATTTACTGCAATGCAAGTCAAAAAGCAGAGAGAGACTAACTTGATTGTTAGGGGACAAAACTTGGAGGGGTAAGAGAAAAGAGTAGAAACTATTTAAAGAAAAGTAAGAGGAGGAGGTCAACATAATGGTACTTTAAAGACCAAAATCCAAGGTTACAACAACAAATGTTGAACAGTTCATAAGTTTGCATGAGTACTAAGAAGAGGAAATGAAGCTATTATTTTTTTTCTCCAACTAACAGATTACAATTAGGTCAAGTTAAATAAAGATAAAGTAATACCATTTTTTTTTCTTTTTAATGGTGGTGGAAGAATGATAGCCCTTTAACTTGTGCATGTGCGTGAGAGAGATTAGCATTATTCATAGAGGATTTTGGCAGTCTAATGATTACAAAAACATTGAATAGGATATTCTTTTTTACATGTAAATTATTATTTTCCTTTTAGGTACTTTCACTTTTTCCTGATAATTCACAATACCTGTTTAAATGAATTTGGATAAATGGAATGGCTTTTCTGTAGCTTTCATTTTAGCTTTTAATTGAAAGCTAAAGGATTAAATTTGCTATTTTCATTAAGCAATATACTCTAATGTATTTTTCAAACAGAAATTATATTGATTGAAGTCGATTTTTTTTTTTATTTTTGTAAATAGCTGATCAGCATCCTTTTTGGTTGTCTTTCATTGTAATGTAATTTTCTTTATTCAAAAATCTTCTAAAAATAAAATTATTTTCTGAAATTTCATTTGAGGAATATTAGCTGATTCAACAGTATAATTAATCTGATTTGAAACAAGTGTTATTTACTTGAAGTTAAAAAAAAAGAAGGAAAGAAAAAACGGGTTTTAAAAGGAACAATAACAGTGATCGAAAAGCCAAGTTCGAATTCTAGTTTAATTCCTTACATTCACTTATGTGCAAAGTTTTATTGTCAAAATGTTTATGCTATTTGTTGAGTTGTGCAGTAATAAATACAAACAACAGAAAATTATATTAAATACATGTATTACGGAAGAAAATAGTATTTACAAAGTGGGGTTAGTAATCATACAGGAAACAAGGTATTAATTGTATGTCTCTTTGTACGATGTAGAGTTCGATTATAATCACTTCCAGTTGACTACCGGAAGTGTCTGACTGACTTGTTAGCACAGTTCCAATCACTCTAGCACTGGTATATCGTTACTGTGACATTACCGCCAACCACACCAAGGTCTTGACACTACTACTATTTGTAGTGCATGGAATAGTTCATTTATCATTAAAATGATGGAGAGCGTCCTAACACCCCCCTCCTAAGATTTTTTCATCAATTCTCATATTTCTTTCTTTTCAGATCCACCACCAAATGTTGTGTTGCCTTCCTTTTTCTAGTAGATTTCTGCTCTGTTACTTCTTTTTCTTGTGGCATTTGTAGGTCGAACGTGTCGTAAATCTCTTCTATGCTATAATCTACCCTTGACAGCGTGTCTATAGCTTCTTCAGCTAATCTTTTTCTTATCTGATTCACATGTCGTCTGTGGATAAATCTTTTGCTTTTAATCATATATAACATGTTTCCAATGTGTTCCTTTATTATCACCCCCCCCCCCCCCCCGGGAAGCCAGGAGACATTATTATTTTTGTAACTTTTGAAATAAACTTTTTCATTTTTGTTGAACTTCCTTTTTGGAGGTTGAGTTGTGGGTGTAAGTGCTTTTTCTCTTGGAATTAATTTATCAAACGCCGATCGCATCTTTCTCGCGAACATCAATTCTGCAGTTGACAGTGCTGAAGGTGCAGCTTTATTAGGGGTTATCCTAAAAACTTGTAGGAATAATTGCAATGCCTTCTTAGTGGGTGTCCCTGATGCCTTTTTTAATGCCCTTTTTAAGGTGTCAACAAATCTTTCACCCAATCTGTTACTACGCGGATGGTATGGTGGAGTTTTTATATTTTATCTGAAACGTTTCACAGAACTCCTTGAATTCTTTTGAAGTGAATTGCGTTCCGTTATCACTTACTAACGTGTCCACAACTCCGAAACTTGCGAATAATTCGTGCAATCTATTAATTGTATTTCCCGCTGTTGGTCTCTTCATTCGAAATACTTCCGGCCACTTACTGTAGCTATCTACTATTATCAGATAATATAAGTTGTCGATTGGTCCTGCAAAATCCACATGTACCCTTGACCAGGGTTTATCTGTTCTTGGCCATAGTTTCTTCAATATCTGTGGTGCCTTTGCAGCAAGAGCACACCCTTGACATTTACTAACCATAGTCGCGATGTCTGTGTCCATCCCTGGCCAATACACGTAAGATCGGATAAGACTTTTCATACAATTTACTCCCAGGTGTCCTGCATGAAAATCTCTCAGAATCCTCTTCTGCAAAGCTTTTGGGATTACTACTCTTTTGCTATACAACACTACATTATCACATAATAAAACTGTCTCTGAAATCTGGTGGTCCTTCTCGGCTAAGTTTATTTGTGTGTCTTTGATGAATTGGTCTTTCTCAGCTTCTTTCTTTATTTCTACTAAAGAAACTGGCAATTCTCTAATAGTGTCATTCAGCATATTCATTACTTCCACTTCTGCTCTCAGTGCTGCGATTACAGTATCTTCCAATGGTTCATCTGCTTTTGGAATTAGCCTAGATAGGCCTTCTGCATGTCCAATTTTGCTCGATGGTAAGTGTTGTAATTTAAATTTTAATTCAGCAGTATTGTTTCCCATCTTAATAATTGATTTGCCGTGTAAGTAGGGAGTCCCTTCTTTGAACCAAAGATGGTTAATAATGGTTTATGGTCCGTTTGTAATGTGAAAAATCTTCCATGGATGTACCCTATGGAATTTAGTTACCGAGAAAATTATCGCTAGTGGTTCTTTTTCTATTTGTGAGTAGCTGCATTCTGCTGGTAGTAACGATCTACTCACGTTTGTGATCGGTTTCATCGCGCCGTCCTTGCACTTATGTAAGATGCATGCGCCAATCCCATATTCACTGGCATCGCAAGCTATCACTATTTCTAACTTGGCATTATAGTGTGCAAGGAATAGATCTGATGTTAGTCTATCTTCTATTTCCTCGAACGCTTTCTTACACTCATTAGACCAATGCCAAGTTTTATCTTTTTGCAGTAGTTCATTTAGGGGCGCTCGCAAATTGTGCAAGTTTGGAATAAATGCTTGGTAATAACTTACCAAACCTAAGAAGCTCTGAAGTGTCTTAATGTTTTTTGGCTCAGGCATGTTCTGAATTGCAGAGGAACGGTTCGGGTTAGGTTTTTTCCCATCCTTATCGATTATGTGTACTAGGTATCTGATCTCTTCTAGCAAGAAATCACATTTTCCTTCCTTCACTTTGAACCCATACTTTCTTATCCTCTTGAACACTTCCTGAGTATGTATTGTGTGCACCTCAACCGTTTCACTCTTAATTAAAATGTATTCGAGATATGTGGTAGCGAAGTCAAGATCCACCAGCATTTTATCCATAATTTGTTGAAATATTGCTGGTGCCGTTTTTACACCGAAAGGTAACCGTTCATATTTGTATAGTTCTCTATGCGTATTTATGCATAGTAGTTTCGAAGTTTCCTCATCAACCAGTATTTGTAGGTATGCCTCACTGAGATCTATTTTAGTGAAATATTTACTGCCATTTAACTTAGTGAATACTTCATCAGGGCTAGGTAAAGGATAATGAAAGTCCTGTATGGCGTTATTTAACCCTGTTGAAAAGTCAGTGCAAATGCGAATGTCGCCCGATTTCTTTTTTTACATAAACCGCAGGTGTGGCCCAGTCACTATATTCGGTTTTCGAAAACACACCTAATTTTGTCAGTCTTTCCAGTTCCGCATCAATTTTTTCAATCGCCACATAAGGCATATTTCTCTTTTTGAAAACTGGTTGTATGTCCTTCTTTAATTAGATTTTTGCTGCTGTTTTGGTGCATCTCCCTAGGCCTTCTGAAAATACTTCAGGGAAAGCTTTTTTATCTCAGTTTTTAATTTTTTAATCTCGTCAGTCATTTCACTAATATTTCTGCAATATGCGCTTATAGGTAAATCCCATAAGTCGAATTTGTTTTTCCAGTCTGTCCCGAATAGATTGTTCGTACCTTTCATTATATACATTTTCACTCTTTTCGTTAGATTGTTGAACTTAACATTTAAAATTAGTTCTCCTTCAAACTTAATTCTTTTCCCTGTGACAGTTCTGGCAACCTTATTTGCTTTCAATAAAGTTGGTTTGTTCAATTTCTTCCATGTTTTATAGTTTATAATCGAAATATCAGATCCAGAATATAGCTGCATGTTAATTGGTTGATTTAATATTTCTACTTGCAAATATTTTCTCATGTTCTGGTTCTGTTCTTCTGATCTTGTAATTTTTACATGACTTTTACTTTTTAATCTGCATTTAGACTTTATATGACCTCATCTATTGCAGTTCCTACACGTTTTATTTTTGAATGGACAGTCACTTCTCCAATGACGTTCACCACAACAATAACAAAGTTTGGGGGGGGGGGTCTTTTTTCATACTTATTCCCACTTGTCGTTGGTGAATGATACTTGCGTCTCGGTGATCGAGACCGAACATGTGTCCTTCTAGTAACTTTTTTTATGCTTGCTATAGCGGTTTCCTGAATTTTCTTTGCATCCTCCTTAATACTAACATACTGTTGACAATAGTCCGCCAGCTTTTGTAATGTAATACTTTGCTCATTCTCCAGTTTTGTCAGTATCCTTCCTCTCATATCTGCATCTTTGTCAGATACTAAACCAAGCACAAACACTAGACATTTAAAGTTATCTGCCATCAGTTCTGCTAATCTGAAATCATCACAATTTTTGTTTACTACTGACGCGAACGTTGTAGTCCTCATCATTATTTTTTTGTAGGTTCAAGCACTTCCACCTTTTGTGAAATAAAGATAATCTCGGACTAAACAATTCTTTCAACAGACTTATTGCTTCATTGAAATCCAAGTCTCTTGTTTTCCTTGGCAAGATGAAATCTGTGAATTTATTGTTTGTATGTCCCTAATTTCCCTAAGAGAAGTCTAATTTTTTTCTCATTCGGCCATGATTTGCAATCTATTTCATGAAAATCTTGCTATCTATGATAGTATCTCTCAAACGTACTATCCTCATCGGGATTATAAGTGAAATTTTCAATCTTAGTCCATATTGTATTTTATGAGAACGTGTTATGATCCATACTTTTATTTTTCTCGATAATTATTTTATGCAAGAGTTCCTGCATCTGTACATATTTCCTAGTGTTTGCCTCCTGAAATTTTTGTTGTCTTATATCATCTTCAAGTTGCATTTCCTATAATTTTTGCTGTTGTTTTTTCTCATTTTCAATTTGCATTTCCTGTAATTTTTTTCTGTAGTTCCAATTGTTGTTGTGCTTGATATTTGATCAGTTCAAGTATGGTATTTTGAAATTGTTCCATTATGTTTTTTTCTTTTTACAGCGAATAACTTAATGTCAAAAAATTTTCTTTCACAAAGGGGGGAGGTCACAAGTTTCGCAATACAATTTTTTCCAACAGAAAAAAAACAAGTTAAACGTGACTTACAATTTTTCTTGCTGCGAATGTGGCTTTCCACGTAACTTTACGTTTGTTGTTACGACTAAAGACGTATTGTCAAATTTTCGTCGTCAATAGTTCTATTGTAACGAACTACTTAAAATTTCTCTGTGAAACTAGATCCACGCAACTGAGTTTTTTTTCTTGAGAATGTCGAATACTTCGTCAGACTGTTGTGTCGTGGGACAATTTTGCAATTTTTCTTCCCGTGAGTATGTCGAATATTTCGTCACCACTGCTGAGTTGTGAGATGATTTTGAAAATTTTTTTTTCTTTTATTTTTTTTTCCCTCCATGTGGATGTCGAATAATCTTCGTCACCACTGTTGAGTTGTGCGGTAATAAATGCGAACAACAGAAAATTATATTAAATAAATGTATTACGGAAGAAAATAGTATTTACAAAGTGGGGTTGGTAATCATACAGGAAACAAGGTATTAATTGTATGTCTCTTCATACGATGTAGAGTCCGATTATAATCACTTCCGGTTGACTACCGGAAATGTCCAACTGACTTGTTAGCACAGTTCCAATCATTCTAGCACTGGTATATCACTACTGTGACATTACTGCCAACTACATCGAGGTCTTGACACTACTACTATTTGTAATGCATGGAATAGTTCATTTATCATTAAAATGGTGGAGAGCGCCCTAACACTATTATTAAGAGAAAAGTTCAAAATATTTTTTAAAAAATTTTTCAATCCTTTCTAATATGTTAAAATTTTTGTTAAAATTCTTGTTTTCCTTTTGTTAGCGAGTGGCCCAATTTTTGCAAGAGTATACTATGGTAAACATAATATTACATGACTCACTTTTTTGCTAGTGAGAAACATTTTTTTCTCTAGAAGTAGCTCCTTTTCAGAAAATCAGCTCCCAATTGTGAAAACAAAAATGCCATAAAACTATGCCATTTTTTATATAGATAAACTTTTAATTGCTTTTATAAACAATATACATAGTCTGAAGAAAATAAAATTTTTTTTGATGAATGAGTTTTTTAAAAGAATTGTTTTCATTTTTTATTATAATAATTTATAAAGTTTCAAAAATTCTTTAAAATTTCTTCCAATCATCGTTCCAATTAGGTCAAGTCAATAAGTGAAGACTATATTTACTAATCAGAAATTGAAAAGCTTAATACAGATATTCTAGCCATAAGATTTTTAAAATGATAAAAACATTTTTTGTGCATGCTGATGATCATCTTTTCTTTTACAGGTGGCTCATAAGTGCTATATCATTAAAAGGTCATGTGTTTCAAGGATTACATCACTTACAGGTGGGGGTACCTATATAAACTTTCTTCACTAGAGTAAACTTTTTTCATTTCACTTCCTTGTTTCCTGTGCAAATTTCAAGATTCAATAGACTTTGCAAATCATCCCTTCAAAATTTAAAATTATCTTTAATTCCTAGTTTCCTCATTTTGTTAAAAAAGTAATTGTGAAATTCAATTTCTGGAGGTATGAAAGAATAATATGAAAAATACATATTAAAAATAAAATTAATAAATACTATAACATTTAATCAATTATTGAGTTACCTCTGTCATGTTATATAATTTTACTATTTTAAAATTGTAAAAATTCATTCAAAAGAAAATTTTATATTATTTTAATTTTTATTTTTCAGAAACCATCTTCAAACTTAAGTCTATAAAGCTAAACTAACTAAAATTTTATAAAATATTAGATAATTGTTAAAAATTTTATATGTTACATTTTTAATTTTATTATATACTTAAAAACCAAAACATTTGCTTAAGTTAGAGACATTTATGATGTCAATTCTGGTCCACCATACTTATTTTTTTTTTTTTTTTACAGGTTCTAGATGTATGTAAATCATTCATCACTTTAGAAAACACTGATAACAAGGCTACCATGATTAAGAAATGCTTTTATACTACATTTCAGGCAATAAGCAAGTAATAGCTTAAAATCAGATTAAAGTAACTTTGAATTTGTTAATTTTACTAAAATAATGTATCAGCAATATTGATTTTATTTTTGCAAGATTTTTAAAACCAAGAATTAGCTTGATTACAAAATGTGTCAATTGATCAAAAATGGCTGAAAAAGTAAAGTTTTTTGAAATTCTGAAAATTTTAGATTCCAATCAATATAATTTTGGTTTGAAATACAGAGTATTTCAAAAATTAGTAAATTTAATCTTTTGTCTTTTAATTAAACCTAAATTGAAAACTTCAAGAAAGTTTTTTATTTAAATTTATTTAAAACAGTTATCGAAAATGAGTGGTGATACATATATTTATCTCATTCAACATGTCCCTTATTTAGTTTCTTAGTAATTACATATATTACACCCTTCAACTAATTACTAAGAGTAGATACCTCCACTCATCTTTGATAACTAACTTTCAAATTGAATGTTTAAAAATAAAAAAGTTTTCTTGAAACTTTTATTTTAGTTTTAATTGAAAACTAAATGATTAAATGTATTATTTCCAGTAAAAAATACTCTGATGTATTTCAAACAAAAATTATATTAATTGGAATCTAAGATTTTGAGATTTTAAAAAAAAAATTCATTTTTTGGGCCATTTTCGAGCATTTGACACATTTGTAAACAAAAGTTTAAAAATTCTTGGTTTTAAAAATCTTGCAAAAATAAAATATACATCTGTGACATTATTTTTGGAAATTAGCAAATTTTAAAGTTAAATTAATCTGATTTACACAAGTATTACTTATTTATAGCATGAAATTTAGAATAAAACTATTTCTTAATCACTGAGTATTGAGCTTTCTGACTTCCCTATCCCCATATGATTTGACATGTGATGACAGCCAGATGCAAGATTAGCTAAGTGTATGGTGATCACAAGTGACATAATAGTACAATTTTTTTTCTATAAGGAGAAGAATCTCATCATCCTCCCTCCCAAGAGACCAGAGGACTTAAGAGCAGTCCAGTAGCAAATATCAGCCAACCTCCTCTGCTCATCTCATACATCTTTCAAGAAAGAAAAATTGACCTATCTCTCTTCTCACAAATATGGAAAGTGCAACACGGAGATCTGAAGGCGAATTGGCATGGCAAAGGACGCGTTCCAGAAGATGAGCAAAATACTAACACACAGGAAGATCTCAATAGAAACGAAGAAAAGAGTGCTAGACTGCTACGTGATGTCAGTTCTTCAATACGGCTGTGAATGCTGGACAATATCATCGAAAATGAGGACAAAACTAGAAGCGGCCGAAATGTGGTTCTACAGAAGGATGCTACGGATATCGTGGACTGAGCATACAAGCAACGACGAAGTGTTAGAAAGAATGGCAACAAAAAGGAAATTGATGCTGAGCATCAGGAAGAGACAACTGAAGTTCCTGGGACATGCAATGAGGAAGGAGAGCCTGGAGAACCTGATACTGACTGGTCAGATAGAAGGAAGGAGAGACAGAGGAAGGCAGCGGATAACATATTTGCAGGGTCTGATCAGGTGGATGACGGAACGGGGGTTGCCAGGAGCAACAGGAGCAAACATACTAAGAGCCACAAGGGATAGGGAGACGTGGAGATCCATGATCGCCTACGTCCTGAAGGGACAGGGCACATAGAAGAAGAAGAATGGTTCTTATTATAATCTATATTATAGTCCCAATAAATAGACTATATTATTAGCAAGGGGAGAAAAGAATCATCCAACATAAGCTTTTTGTCAAAGGAACAAATTTCCTTTTGAATCTTTCACAAGTTTAAAATCATTTGGTAAAAAAAAAAAACACAGGTAAAAAAAGGGAGACACTATTCCCCCCACCCCAAACCCCAAGGATTTGGGGAGATTGTAGTATCTTGTTTTTATTTTATGAAGATTGTTAACTAGTTTATCTTTGGATTTTTGCTTAGGTGCTTCTTCTTTCTTTAGAAATCATTACCAAAGAAGATCCTTCAATAGGGGTGTGTGGTTTGGAGAACTTTATGGCCTATGTCAGATTTTTGATATGTGACTCTGGGACATCAGGAGGGGATGTTCTTTGATAAGGTGTTAGCAAAGTGTTTTGTTCAATTTTTTTTTTCTTTTGAATGGTTTGTGGTGTTGAATTTTTTATTGGTTTAGGCAGTCTTGGTTTTTCTTATTGTTTTATTTCTTTTATGACTGTTAGTCATTCAGTTTTAGTTTTAGAAACTGCTTAATGAATGTCTTTATTTTACACTGATTTAAGAATTTGTGTATTTAATTACAATATAGGAATTATAATTTCAGCTTAATCTTGTTAAAATGTAGTGAATGTTTAGTTTATTAAAATAAATTAGCTTTTAAAGTGTCTATAAAGTCTACTAAGCACACACCATCTCTTGTGAATACTATGCTCTTTTGGAATCATATAATAGCCATGATTAATAAAACTGTAATTTGTAAATAGAGCTGCAGGAATGCATGAACAGATTTGCTAAATATTTTTCATGCCTTCACTATTTTTATTTTCTTTTTCTTTGACAAGTACTTTTGTTGATTTTGAAATCTCTAAATTGCAATCTCTCTTCAACAGATTTTATATGAACAAAATACACATGTTAAGTACAGAAAAAGTCAAAGTTGTTTCAAGCCAATGAGAATACCAAAATGTGGAATAAGCAAGCAATATTTTTATGATAACCACAATTTACTTTGGAAGTAGGTAGCATTTAAAAGCCAGCCAATCAGAAATTGTGTTCTGTTGTAAATTATACAAAAGCACAAGAGAAGCTAAACAAAATATAATGCATGTAAATGGAGTCATGTTTCAATTAATGGTTGACCATTTTCCTTGCAGGCTTGTAACCTTAGTGAAATTTAAATCCATCATAGAGGAATTTGGGCCTAGTTTGAATTGTTGAGATCTTGATACTTTGGATCCTTAATCAAGGATAAAGCTACAGGGTTAAACACTTTCTGGCAAATTGTAATTTTAGGCTAAGGCAAAAATTCACAAATTCTAACCAAAGTTCATAATGAGAAAAAGAAAAAAAAATTGCCTTTTGGCAATGAAGTTAGCAGTGGTGAGCTTATTAAACACTTTCCTTTGGTAGAGACCCCAAATAGACACTGGCTATAAATACCTTTAAAGCAGAAAAAACAAAATTAAGCAAATTGTAAAGTTATTCTAAATCATGACAAAAGATTTTAAATTGTCTTTGTAAATATAAAATAAAAATCCAGCTTTTCAATTTCAAAATTTTTATCAATGTTATTGCTTGATTTCTACCAAGTAAGTTCATTTTTTTTCCGCTCTTCTTGTGGCTATATTAGCTTCAAGTTACTATTCAATGCAGGCTTTATTAGTGAGATTCAAGGAATTTTTCATATAACAAGTCCAAACTACTTTTCAGGTACAAATAACAGTTAAAAAAAAAAAAAATCCAAGTTCTAAAATCTACTCGCTTTATTTACATTCCTCTGTCCATCCAATATGAACCTGCACAAGCTTATTATGAATCTAGCAATGTTTACATTTTACTATGGAGATTCTGGATACTTAAATTAAGTGTTTTTACCATTTTACACAGTCTTAATTTGAATAGATTACAAATTTCATTAAAAAATGTCAAAAATTAGAAAAAAAGAGACTGGTGTCATGTGCTGAATTAAATCAAATTTGCCATTGTATCTTATCTGAGTCTTTTTACAAAAAATACATTTTTTTTATTAAATTGTGACAAGAAAGGTTTCTGTACAACAGTAACTGTACAAAGGTAAAACATTTCCTCAAACCAAAGTTACATCAAAATAACTTTATAGTAACAGTTGGTCAAACAAGCAAGAGTATCTAAAATTTCATTATTCCTGGAGAAATGGTTGCTAGGAAAAAAAACAAAAAAAAAAAACAAACAAGAAGTGTTACATATATACATTTAATATTGGTTAATCTTCATGAGAATGCTCAAGTGTATGTTACACAAGTGAGTTGCAAAAACAAAACAAATTGAGCTACAAATACCTTATTTAGCATACCCACTAGACCTCAGATCAACTACCACATTTTTTCTTTTTAGCTCAAAATAACTTTGAAAAAAAGAAAAAAAATTATTGGTTCCTGAATAGACATGTTTATTATTGGTTAAAAGCTAATTAGTTTTGGCAAAACCTATTAAAATTAACAAGGATTAAACAAAATGAAAAATTCTTAAAATATAAACTGAAGATGCAATACTAGCAAACTTAAAATTCCCAGTTATTTATTAAAAACTTTATTTCAAATAGAAAAGATTTAAATAATTTGCACATTCTCCAATGAAATTCAAATTTCCTTTAAAGGTGAGTTTTTTTTTTTAATTCTTGAATTTATTTGTAGAGTTTAAAGTAATTTCTAATTGATAAATTAGGAGCAAATAATAACTAATACGCAGTAAATTATATTTTGTCTCAGTTCCTCAATGGAATGGAACGTTAATTACTCTAATAAAACTCAATTTAACTTTAAATATTTCTTTGATTTTTTTTGTGATGAGAACAAAATTTCAAATACTTTTGTATTGATGAATTGAAGTTGTACAATGTTTAAGTTCTATTTTATAAATTTAAAATAATTCGATATGCATCTTATTTATTCCAAATATTTGTAGCAAGGAAAGAATGCTTCTGCCTTCAGTACCACAAAATTTAAGATGCAATTCAAGTATTTAAATATTAACTAGTTTTACTGATTTCAGCTATCTATACAAAACAAATGGAAAAATTCCACATGTCTTGTCTGACAAGTAAAATTAGGTAAGTAGCATACAAAAATGATAGGTGGACCATTTTTGGCGAAATTTATAATCTAGTTCTCATAAATGTACTGACAAGTCAAAGTGTGTAAGATTCAACAATAAATTGGCATTTACCTCACCATTATAAAGAGAGAAACAGTTGCTGGTATGTAGTCTTTCATTTTAAAATTGTTTCCGCTTACATAGTTTAGGAACCACATCAAAAAGATCTGTGTCCTAGTGTAGAAAACTTCCAAGTATGAATGTCAACATAGCAAAATCAAATTAGATAATCAGAGAACATGACATGTAGACAGCCAATAGACTCTGGCATTGAAATAAAGCAAAAAGCATCCACATAATCCATTTCTATTCACAGGGATAAGGTGGGATGAGAGTAGGAAGTTATATGTAAAAAAGAAAATTATCCATTTGTATTGATATAGGGGAGTGTATACATACAGAGGAAGAGATTCAGTATTTTAAGTTTAAAATGGTTTCCAGAATCATTTTAACCTTTGTTATTTTGCTTTGTCAAAAAAACCCATCTCATAGCAGATAAGAGAAAATAGACAAATTCAAAGTGAAAAATGGGAAAGACATGATGGAGCCTATATTGATTGCAAAGCTAAAACCTACTGACTATAGGTTCACTTGTAACCAAATATTGATGCACACATTTGGCCACTTTCTTAAAAAATTTAAAATACAACATTTCAGAAAAAAATATTTTCATTAACATGTATATATGTATATACTGAATTGGTTATTTTATTAGAAAAGTTTGTGGAAATATTGGGGGAGGGTCTACCTACACCCCCATTTTGATATTTTGTATGTACTTTTTAATTGTTGGCAGGGTGTCAATTTTTTTACTTTTTTAATCTTATATAAAGGAAAATCCTTGAAGTTGTTATTTCAGTAAAAAAAAAAAAAAATATGCAATATCAAATATGAATATATGGGGAACTTGTTCTGAATCTTAAAAAATAATTCAATAAAACTCAAAAAATAAATTTTTCTGACAATTGTGCTTGCATAATTAAATAAATTCTTTTATTTACCTTCAGATTGGAAACAAAATCTAAACTTAATATTTATTCTTAAAAACTTACTTGTAATTTTTCATAGCGATTTTAAAATTATTCCCATCTGTTCATAAATTTTTAAATATTTTTTCATAAAATAAAGACCTGTCTAAAGAATTGAAAAATGTAATGTTTAATGTTATTTTTGAGTGTGAACATTTTTTAAAAGAATTTTATTTTAGCAATTGTTTGATTATTTTTGGTATAGACATTAAAAGGGAAACAATTCTGAATTGAATTCAAAATAAAAAACATACATTGAGTGTAATTTAAATATTTTAGGATATAAAACTGGTAAAGCAAGTCAGAAAATAATAACAAAAAAAACCCAAAAAAATGTATTGAACTTAAAATTATCATTTGAATAGAAAAAATACTTCTAAAATGTAATATGAAAATAAAATTATTAAAAAAAAAAATAGATACCTACCTGTCTGTGTCTTGGTTATTGTACTACTGCTGTTCAACATTTTTTTTATAATTTTTATTTTTAATTCTTCACATACGTTATTAAGTCAGTGGTGCAATTATACATTTATTTTTAACTTCTGAAACCCATATTGTGCATACACAAGTCATTTTCATGAAATAAAAAGTAAATATTACTTTTAAAAAATCCAATTACTTAATTCATAAATTATTGCTAAATCAATTTTAAACATATCCCTAGGGTAAATATTTTAAATTTGTTTACAGTTTTTATCTACAATGGTAGTTCAATGAGTTGATGAGTGCTAAATGTTTTACTTTTAGAAATGCCTAAAAAAATTATGCATGGAAATTAATTTTTATTTTAATTTGGAATTGCATCATCTTTCAAATAGAACTGAAATAAGTCTTCATTTCAAAGATCTCATTTAAATTCAATTTTAAATTATTTGAAATTCGTTTTTTTTGTGGGTGATAGTGGGTTTTCAAGGAAGTTTGTGGTGGTACCTATATTCTTATTTTTCAAAATTTTTTCCACGGTTAAAAAGCAGATTTTTGTTCAACTATTGCTGAAAGCCTGAAAGTAAAAATCAAGAAGTTGATTTCTACTTTCAGCAATATTTTTGTTAAGAGCCAAAATGCACAAAGTATCATATAAAAAAGATGTGTTTGGGGCTTTGCAATTAAACTAATAAGCAGTATCTTATTTAGTTTCTGTATTATTAGTTTGGTTCATAAATATTACACTTGAAAGTATAAAATCTCTAGAAAGAGAAACATAATTGTCATCACTTTTACTAACACAGAAAATTTTCAGTGCATGGCATTTAGGTCCTTCATTTTTCTACAGTAATTTATTTTTTATAGTTCTCTTTACAAAGCTCATATAAAATAAAAATCCTCTCATTAAAACAAAAACAAAAATAAAAAATATACTGAATTATCTAAATATTTATTTTAGAATATTTTTTATTTGAATTCTTGACATTTACTACAATTTACTTTGACAATAATATTTGACAACTTTTTTTAATGAGTTGTTATTTTTTTTAATTATTTTATCATTCAGTGTTTTATAGCACACAATACAAATATCTGTAACTTGTCTGCTGACAATAGGCAAATTTAAATAACAAAGCAGAACTGAAGAAAATTATATTGAACATGAGGGGAATTGAATCCTTGTAAATAATTCTTTACAAGTTAGAACACTTTCATGCAAAAATTCTACATAAGTTATGTAAAGTTCAAATATCTTCATATACAGATATTTAAACTGGCTCCTCCTACAACTGCTCCAAAAAGCAATGAAAAGAAAGCTAAAGACAAAATATCCAAGGTTATATACGTTATCAGCAACGAAATGAACAAGAAGCATCTGTTTCTAATCATTTGACCTCTGATGTAACACTTCATCTGAGTGTACTGTCCTCTTTCAAATTCTAGGTTTAAAAAAAAAAATGCAGCCTTTAACCTTATAAAAAACTAAAAAATAAATAAAGGAGCAGCTTTCCAGGCTTATAGCAATAAAGCATGTGAAGAAACAAGCAAAAAATATACCAACTGGAATGGTTGTTCATAAACATATGTTATAAAACTAAATGATACATTCTGCAAATATCCAATTATTTGAAAACAAATTTTAAAAAATAATTTAAACTGAGAATTAACAAAAACTTTAGGAGACAGTTATGGAATGATTTGAAGTTATACAGTTATAAAGTTTTGCAGAAGTACTGCCCACCTAATGGTAAGATGTTATAATAATGTTGTCTTCATTTGATTATGTTGGAGATATTTCTGCCACACACTGTATAACTGATTGTTTTCTTAGGGGTGGGGGGAAAAGGATTGTTGTTTGAAATAGTTTAACTTACATTACTGCTTAGTAATGTCAACTATAAACACTTCCTCTCAAGATTTAGCATTTCAAAAATTTTTAATGTTTATTTTCCTCACTTTCAAGGTATTAAATCAAAGAAATTTAATATTTGTGAGCTTGTTCAGGTTTTCTTATTATGAAGGACTGAAAAGCTTTTCCTTTAATATAATTTTAATATTTATGATGCTAGGGCAAACCTATGTGATTCCACAAGAAAAGATAACTGTTGAAAACTTAAACATTATTTCCCAAGAGGAGGAAGTGCAAGATATGATGCATGAAGATGTGAGTGCAAATCTGGTCATAAAACATACAAATAGTTGCTAATTGTTTTCAGATTGCAATATAAACTAATTTTATCAAACATTCATTTTAAAACTCATATCAGAAAAATATCAATTGACATATGATCTTTCTTAATAAAATTATTTCAGTTACTCATAAATCTACAAACAATAATATTTGAAGGCCACTTTAAACAAATATTTTTTATAAATTTTGAACTTTTGATGTAGAAATCCATGGCAAAAAATTGTCAAAACAAAATCTATGAACTGTAGCAGTTAATTAAACATTTCTCAATTGATGAATGATAAAAAAATAACATAAAATAAAAATCAAGTATTGGTTGAAGTTCAAATTTGATTAAACTATTAATTGTCCATGGTACCAACACAGAAGACTGGATGTTCATAGTGTCAAATGCTACCAAAAGTATTCTAACAGCAATACAAAAGACTTTAGACTTTTCAAATTGGAAAAATATTACTTAGCATCTTATTGAGCATTATGAAAAAATAAAAACTATTTATTGTACTCAGATGTAAAAATGTTATAATTATAAGAAATGATCTAATCATCATCATTTAACATCTGTTTCCATGCATGATTGGAAGAGATTTTTTTGATGACTCTGTAATTGAACCATCATAAAAAGATCTAAGTTAGAAGAAAATCTTATTTAGCCCAGTTAATATCCAGAAATTGGTTATCTTAGGCTCATAAAATTCCACCATTCTACATATAATTTCTTCTGATTAAAGAAGCCTTTATCATGGATGATGCATTTTTGTCTGGATTTCTTTTGAAAAATATCCAACTAAATCACATTAATTGTTAAACTAAAAACACTCACTTTCAATATGTATAATTGAACAAATCTTTATGATTAAAGTTTCAGCAGCATTGTTTTCAACTTGATAAGTGTAATGCAACTGTCCAACCCTTCTACGAGGTTCTGTGTAGGTGGGAAAACTACTGAAGAATGGAATCAACAGACATCAATATTAGTTAAATGTACCAAAGTTAGAAACACTGTCAGTTTATGTTTGGTGTGTAGATCAAAGTTTTTAATGCCTATTTATAAAATATTCTTACAATTTGGTATTGATAAAAATTTTGTACCATTGTTTTTTGTTTTACTTTTTAAGGTTTTGAAAAGTAGTTTTTTTTATCTTTTTGGATGCCCAAAGATATATGATTAAAATTTATTGCGTACATTGCTACATGTTTAAATGATTGAAAGCCTTTATTCATAAAACTGTCTATTTTCAAAACTAGGTAAAATTATTTTCCTATCACCTAAGAAGCCAGTTGCAAATAAATGTGAACTACATCAAACAATCATCTTCATGAGCCATATAACAAAACTAATCTAAATTCTGATGAATAGAGTGTGCAGCAGAATCAAACTGGAAATAAGATGAGAACAAGTTCATTAAAGACACTGGAACAAGGAATACAATATTTAATATCAGAAAGAGCAATACAAATACAGAAGGACTTGTGTTTCATAAATTATGTGAAGGCATATGATAAACCATGTTAGAAAGACCTATTGGAACTGCCTAGTAACCTTGACATATTTGGGAAGGATATTAGAACAATCAAGAACTGCTTGCATACAAATAGAAAATGAGTTCAGCAGATATACATAAATAGAAAGGAGTGCCACTTCTCAGTGCCCTTATTCAACTTATACAATGTGACAATTCTGAGATATTTAGAAATCCTACCAGGATTCATTATTGGCAGTCACAATCTTAACATGAAATATGCATAAGATATTGTTGATAGCAGACATGGGAAGAAAACTACAAAAACTCCTACAGAAGGTAGTGAAGGACAACAGAATGCATGGTTGTCAGCAAAATGCTAAATTACAAATTGAAGATCTCAAAATCAAACAAGTACAAAGATTTAAATATCTGGGAAGTGTTTTAATAGCAGACAGAAAGTGCAATACTGAAATCTGAAGGTGTATTGGGATAGCCAGAGATGCATTCCAAAAAGCTAAACCAAGTATTAAGAAACAAAGAAAAGAGTACTGAACTGTTACATGATATCAGTCCTCTCATATGGCAGTGAATACCTCAAAACTGAAGAACAGACTTGAAGCAACAGAAATGTACTTCTACAGAAGGATGCTGAGAATACTCTGAACCAAATATGTGAGTAACAACAAAGTATTAGAGAAAATGAAAACAAAAAAAAAGATATACTTAACATTAGTAAGAGTTAGCTGAAATTTTTAAAATGCATAATGAGAATGTGGTAGACACGAGATACAACCTGGGATTAGCACTATTGTTTGCGACTTGCCTTGTCCCCGCCAAAAGAGAGCCCATATTTGCTTAGCGTGTAAAGCTACTGCAGCTAAAATGAAGTTAAAAGTAAAAGCACTTACCGCTCCGACGTAATCCGTTTTCGGCCAGATAATGTAAAAGAATGAGGGAGGACTTGCATTGCATTTTTATCCACTAAAAATGTGCAATGGATTATGGGTACATGGACAGCTATAAAATCAACGTGAGGGGAGAAAAAAGGAGAACGTTCACAGTTGCTGGCTGAAACGTCTGTCAGTGAGATTTTGAGACAGAGCTCAAGAAGGAAAGAGTTGCTTGGAATAGCCACAATTCAGTTGCTGTTTTAAGTTTATTTTTGCCACAGAGAAAAAGATGTCTTTGAAAAATCACAGCAGATTGAAAGCAAAAGAGAGTGAGAGAGAGAGAAAAAACAAAGCATATCCTACTTGTTGAGCTTGAGTAAATGGATGGTGAAACAAGGCATAAGAGAAATAACAAAAAGACAAAATTTATTAAGAGCTAAATTTTGGAGATCCCTGATCACCTATGGCACATAAAGAAGAAGGCTTCAAGTAAAAACAATATATCCCTGCTCAAGCTTATTTTTATGTCTGTTGTTTTTCAATGAAAGCAGTATAAAATAAAAATAAATAAAAAAAGGGCCTGCTGACTTCCTGTTTGGCTCCAGTCAGGTAACCTTCCTGTTTACCTATCATCTAAGGCCAAGTTTTTCTAACCTGCCACATTCAGTTGATTAGGGAAAGATATGCAAAATGAGAAAAGATTATGCGTTTAACAAGTAGAAAAGGTGAGGAGGTAAAAACTATTATAGTGGTGGTAATGATTTTGTAAGTTTTGTCTGATTATGAAACCAAAGGCTTTAATATCAAAGAATTAAGTCATATCAGACTATATTTTTTAAGTAGAAAAAATATAAATTAGAATAATTTGACAAAATAAAATCTCTCAAAACTGGTTGTTTATAATAGCAAAACACATTAATTTTATTATCACCAAAAGTCAGAATTCTGCACATTTTATGTAGGCTTAAATTTTCAAGGTGGTTGGATAAAGAAAACTGCATGAGATTAAACTAAAATGCATGCAATCCTCAATTATAAATACCAA
Source organism: Ascarosepion bandense (assembly GCA_037127315.1). Classification (NCBI taxonomy): domain Eukaryota; kingdom Metazoa; phylum Mollusca; class Cephalopoda; order Sepiida; family Sepiidae; genus Ascarosepion; species Ascarosepion bandense. Next base: position 526,291 of record JBBBDQ010001346.1, on the reverse strand, counting down.
GATATTCTACTAGTTCCTTTGATACATTATTTTCTTAAATAGAATTTCAGGAGTAATATAATGTACGAGTCAAATTTAAAACATTTCTAGATAATTTATTATTTAAAGTTTTATAATGATTTATTTCAAGAGTTGTTCAAGATTACGGAATTCATTTTTTACTGTTGCTTTTTGTTTTGTCTGATACATATGACTTGTAATAGCAAAGATTTGTTTAAAATCATTGCTACTTCATGATACTGATTGATTTAATTGTATGATGCTGAAGGGGAAAGCTGATCACTTATAACCAGCCTTTTTATGGCTCGAAGTGATTTGTATATGCAGCAGGCTAAGTCATGCATATTAACAATACCAATTGTTGCTTGCATTCTTATCTATCTATACCAAGATGGCACCCAATAAAAATAAGAAATTAAAAAAAGTTTAAAAGATAAATACAATTTCTTTTTTATTTTATTTTTTTTAGAGAAGCTCTAATAACCCATACAGATTAAATTATTTAGTTAGTGTTTGGTCATAATTAAATTAGACCAGTACACAGTCATATTAAAAAGTGTTCAATACAATTATATTGTTGAACTTTTGAATATTTTTCATTAGTAAACAAGTTATTTTGCAACCCAGGTTTCTACTTTTTAGTGTCTTCAGGTGATTTACAATAATTGACTTTACCATTTTTTTAAAAAAAAACAGTCACGTAACAGGGACCTTTTATGAACATGCAATTTTCAAAATTAAGAGAAGTTACTGAAAGTTCTTAGAACACTTTCATCCATTATTATATGATCCTGGTAGGTATTTGTTGGTATGGTTACAATTGGACATAATTTCTGTTCTTTCATTGAGTAATTCATTTTTGAGAATAACATAACTTTTTCCCCTGGTACAATCTGCATATTTTACTATCATTGTAAGGTTTGGTTGTTTTTATTATACTCCAAGTTATATCGAGATCTTTTCCATACTTTAATTTTAATTTCCACATGTGGTTAGCCAGTTTTGTACAAGTTTTTAAGGTTTTCCAGTTTAAATATGGACTTATTGTTATTCCATCTAGCCTTAAAACTGTCTTTGGTAGATCCAAAATATGTTTTACTTTGACCATTTATGTCATGTACTTTTGCTTTGTAAATAACCCCTTTTGTATTACAAAGTTCATTAAGTGGGCATTTATTTTTGTCCCTACAGTTACATTGCTTGTTAATGATGTTGTTTTGGATGATGTCATTTAGGTTTCTGGTGTTTTGTTTCTTTATGTAATTTTCTAAATTACTAGTACAGCTATAACTCAATTCCAATGTTATTTATATACCTATTTTAAAAATTCATGTATTTAGGCAGCAAATTTTCTTTTAAATGTGTCATATCAAATAGCAAACATTATGTCTGCTTATTTTTAATAAAATCCGTTCATACTCACAGATAATCTTTTGCGTATTATAATTGAAAAATGTCAGAAATAAGCTGTAACATTGACAGATGTTATTATTATTCATTTCTTGAGGTACCCAAGTACTTTCAATGTCATTCCAATATCATTCTTTAACAAAAAATAATTTTGGATAATTTTCACATTCTAATGAATGCTTGCAATTTGTCAACCGTTATATTTGAAGCAGAAAAAATGTACAGTAATTTTTAGCAACACAGTTTTGTGGTTATTTTTTGTAACCATAACCCTGAAGATGATCTCAGAAAGAGGTTGAAAGTACTTGGGTACCTTGAGAAATCAACGATAACAACATCTGTCAATGTTACAGCTCATTTCTGATATCATTCAATTATAATACATGAAAGATTATCCATAAGCATGAATGGATTTTATTAAAAATAAGCAAACAAAGTTTGAAAAATATATATATATATATATATTACATTAACATTATATTTTTAGGTTGATACTTGTATTTGAGTAGACAGTATTTATTTTCATCTACCAGCCTGAATATTAGAGAAATCTTATTAGAAAAATATGCATTCTCTCACAGGATTCAAACCTGCATTCCTTTTGGAGAAACTGTCATTATATGTGATGTGCTTTGATGGTCAAGCAAAGTCTGAATAGTGCCTAAGATTTAAGTAATAAAAAACTGTTGGATTAGCAAATAACAAAATACATTCTTTTCTTTAGAAATTGATATATATATATATATATATATATATAGCAATTTCTAAAGAAAAGAATGTGTGTGTGTGTGTGTATATATATATATATACATGCACACAAAGAACTCTCAACACATCATCTAAAGTGGTTATAAAGTTATATTTGAGTATCATTTTATTATCTCCAACATCAAGCAAAAGTCATTAGTAGTAATCCTAGAGAAATAAGAGTTAAGAAATATTCTTCAAAACAATAACTATCTTGTGTTTTTAAGTTGGTACATAGAAGAAGGCTACAAAAAAGTAGCCCATATGTAAGAGGAGCAGCTGAACAAATCCAAAGAGACAGGATGGTTTTTCTATAGCACACCCACTTATTGTAACCTCCCTACTAGAGTTGGTTCCTCATAGGAGTGAAGTTTGATAAAAGATTTTTTATAATATCCCATGCAAGTGTGAAATAATATAAGGGAAAAGGGTAACCATCTTCAAAGTTAGAGTTTAGGAACATAAGAAAGCCATATACAAAGATGAAATACAAAAGTCTGTTATGGCCAATGTTACAAGGATGCATTTATATATATAAAAAAAAAATAATGATGTCTAAAAAGTCATAGTAAGGGATTCTATTGAGTTCTACTTGTTATTACAAAAAAGTTTTAATTCATGAAGTAGTTGTTAAATAGAGAAATTAGGAATAGTACATTTTCAAAATGTTCTAGAAAAATGCAAATGTTAGGTTTTGAGAAGAGAGTAGTTAGTTGTTAACAGGATTTGCTGACATTATCAACTCTGACCCGATTGGTGGATCTGTGCATCCAGCCAAAAGAATCTGTAAGAAAAGTTGCCAACCAACTAAAACCTGAAAGAGAACCTCATGGACCAATATGGATAAATAGATATTTTTGATTCTTTCATTGACCAAACTAATAATTCTTCTTTATATATACATTTAAGGATTCCCAAAAAGTATAGCGCTTAAACTACTTCGCTAACTTAACTGGGTAAAGATACTGACCTTTCCTTCCCCTTCGTAACACTTCATCTGCCAGTAGTAAACTCTACATTTCTGTTTTGAATGCAAAAAATTGTAAATTTTGTGTATATATCATTTCGTGTTTATCGTAAATTAAATATTTGTATGTGATTTAACTCTGAGTTTTGGTCAGTCATTTTTTTTCTTTTGTTACACTTAACATGTAACACCAACCATATCTGGGAATAAATAAGCTAACATTATCTTCTATGAAAGGTATTCCAAATAACAGATCAGGAACATTGCTAAAGTAGAGAAAATTAGAGAAAACAGTTATGCAGTATCTTGTCAGATATGTGAGTGAGTGTTACATAATTTTTATTTGCTCAGCAATGAGAGAATTCAAGAGCATTTTTGTAAATGAAATCACCTATTTTACACGGAAGCTGAGAATAGCATCATGTGTGACTTATGTTGCTGGGAAGAATTTGAGCTGGTTGTTACATTTGTTTTGTTACCTTTTTCTTTTTACCTCACTGTTTCCTTATGAATTATACATAGGAAGAAAGCTAGAAAATGGACTGGCAGAAATACTGAGGCAACAGCAAAAGCAAGGCAAAAAATAATTTCTGGTTAATTTGTTTATATGTTCAGTCTTCTAACAGTTCAAAATAAAAGATGCTGTTTTACACAGCTGTTTCCATTCAAAGTTCAAAATGAAAGCACAGTACATTCTGTACAAGAATATGAGGGTAGGCTGAAAAGTTATCAGTCTAGTCCACTTTACAAATCTGACTAAATACCAAGACATCAGAATTTTTGGGAAATAGTTTCTTGGTTTGGCTGAGAACTTATCACACCCTTGTATTCAAGAATGTTAAATTCTGAGCATTTAATGATTAATTTTAATGTACATTTTCTTTTTAATTACCAGTTAATTTTAGCTGAGCCAGGTCATGCCTAGCAAATTCAAATTTGATGATTATTTCATGCTTAAAATTTTAAGAAAAATTTGTCATAAAAATTATTGGCTACACTTTCAACTTAAAATATACAGGCATCCCTTGATTAATATGCACTTGATTAATGTGTTTTTGATTAGTGCACTAAAATTTTGATATACTGAAATTTGATTAGTGCATACGTATTACTTGATTAGTGCGGTAAAATATTCTTCAGTTTAACCATAGTAATTGAAAATTAATTTTTTTATAGTTACTGATGTACACATTAGCCACATTAATCAAGGAACTCCTGTAGTTAATTATTTGGACTAATTTGTGTCTTGTCATGCTTATAAGCTTGATGTTAATACAAATTATTTTGAAAATTTTCACACTAACATGAATTCTTTGAAGGTTTCTGAAAATATTAATTGAAGCCGGGGATGCCTTTTATTGAGCTTAAGTCAAATTGAACACAGTTAAAATCTGGTAAATTTTAACATTCACATTTTTTAAGTCACTAAATCACAAAAGATTACTGAGTGTGAGAGAAAATGAGAAAACTCTAATGTGGAGAAAGAACAATAAAAAAAGAAGGAAAAGAATAAAAAAAAAAAACAAAAGATAGCACAACACCGTGAACTCACCTCTCTAGCAGCAGACTTAGCAATTGATTTAATATAATCATTCCACTTCCTGTTACCGAAAGACTTGAGACTGAGGAGGCACAATTTCCTGGAGGTTAGCATCAGCCATGCTGATGGAAGGCAAAAATGGCTCACTGAGATAGCAGTTTCATTTTGGAGGTATGTAAAATATGCAAGCCATTTGTTGCTCTTGTTAACAACTGAATGAAGATCAGTTTTGAGATTAGCTGCCAATTTGATTTTACTGAGTCTATCAAACTCACTATTAAGTAAATAATTGTGTCATCAGCATAGATATTGAGTTGAGAACTAATGACATCAGTAAGGTTGCTGATGAAGATAAGTAACAAAGTTTAAGAATAGAGCCCTGTGGGACACTGGCATTAATGCAAAAAGATCTAGAAGAGCACCCATTTTATTTTTTAAATATTGGATCAAATCAAGAATTCAATCAAAGACAACCTATTCCTTCAGCTTGTGAAGAAGGCCAGCATGCCAAACCCTGTTGAACACCTTCAAGATATCTAAATTCCAAGCCAAATCCTTACCATTGTTATCTACAGCTTGGTAAACTGTAAACAGTAATACATTAGCAGTTGACAGAGAGACCCCTCAAGGTGAGAGGCTTAACCAATTTGGAGTTGATTAGTGTCTCAAGTATTTTGCCATAAAGAGGTAAAGGTCTAACAGTTTGATAGTTAAACAGATCAGATGATTTACCAGAATTTTTAAAAATGGGAACTACAGAAGAGGATTTTCAATAAAAGCAAGCAACAAGTTATTTGAGTCTAGAGAGAACAGGAGCCTGTTCAGGAGACTCATTTCTAGGTAGAAAATCAGGCAAAGATGCTCCTAAAGAGTCAAGCATAAAATTGGAAAAGAATTTATGAGCAAAGAATCCTTTTTTATCAGTAGTAGATGACAACATTTTGAATGGATTGAAGTGAGGGATTGAAAACTTATTCTTATTTAACACAATCTTACAAAAAGTAGCAATTAAAAATAAGAGTTGTTACCTCTTAAGAAGTTTCTAATGTTTAAGAACAGCAATTCTAATATTAATATGTTTACTTTTTATGTAAGAATAGTAGTAGTAGTTCTCATCTTAATACTTTCATCTAAGTGTCAAAAAGTAGCATCCGGTTTATAAGCTTTTATTTTGCCAATTGTTTTAGAAATTTACATGATAATATTAACTTTTGCCCAGTGTCATTTATGGAGCACATTGTGAGATTAACTCAGTACCAATGCTCTTCAGAATTTTATTATTCTCAAATACACACTACATATATATATATATATATATATATATATATTCAAATATTGAGAATCTGTTGAATATCAAAAGCTATCAAGATATCTACAGACAATCAAGGCAAATATATCTCCAGTTTCATAAAATTTAGGTTCTTAAGCAAGCAGTTAATGATGACAGATCAAGCTTGCAACAATACAAAAAGGGGAAAACAAACAAACAAACAGAAACAAACTTAATATAAAGTCTGCATGCACACACATTTTAAAAAGTATATATGATTCATCCTCAGGTTAAATGTAAGGTTTATTTATTTCAGGTTTATGTCATTTCCTTCCAGTTATAATCCTTTTAGAAAAGAAACCAGGACATCCACTTTAAAAGAAGGAATTAAAAAGTTCTAATTCAGTTGTGTTACATCCTAGTTATTGCTTCTAACAATATTCCTTTTCTGCTTCAGTGTCAAAGTGGCCAAAGTGGCTTTAATTTGTTAGAACAAAAACTCACAGTATTCTTTAACACACAAAATTAAGAAAAGCAAAGTTTAACCATGGAAAGTTTATAGTTGCTCTATTTTAATCAAGTATTTTACTTAACACCTGAAATATTATAACAACTGGTTTTATAGAATTAAAATTCCAATTAGATTAAAACTAGAAATCAAAATGAAAATTTATAACATTAACTCATTTTCAAAATGTATTCTAAAGGTTTTAAATCATAGCTCTAATTATATTCTATCTTCTTAATATCAATCATTTACAGTCAATTTCTTTTGTTTTGTGTTTAATAATTAAAAAAAAAAAGTAACATGTAAAAAGTGCATTTCTACAATTTAAAGACTGGACTTCTTCTATATGCCCTGTCCCTTCAGGACGTAGGCGATCATGGTTCTCCATGTCTCCCTATCCCTTGTGGCTCTTAGTATGTTTGCTCATGTTGCTTCTGGCAACCCCCGTTCTGTCATCCACCTGATCAGACCCTACAAATATGTTATCCACCGCCTTCCTCTGTCTCTCCTTCCTTCTATCTAACCAGTCAGTATCAGGTTCTCCAGGCTCTCCTTCCTCATTGCATGTCCCAGGAACTTCAGTTGTCTCTTCCTGATGCTCAGTATCAATTTCCTTTTTGTTGCCATTCTTTCCAACACCTCATCGTTGCTTGCATACTCAGTCTAGTGTCTTTGACGAACCCGCACTGTTCCTGCCCTATCTCTGGCCTGATTCTGCTTCTCGCTCTATTCATTAGGATTCTGACAATCAGTTTTGTGATGTGACCCATTAAGCTGATAGTTCTGTGTAGTTCACACTCGTTTGCACCTGGTTTCTTCGGCAGTGCTATAAATATCGACTTGCATAGGTCGTCTGGTATTATTCCACTGCTGTAAATTTCATTTATTATGTCGGTAATTTTTTCTATGCCATATTCTTCTAAGGCTATCAGCAGCTCTATCACTATGCCGTCTGGACCAGCTGCTTTGTTTCTGTTCATTTTGGCCATTGCAGCTTCCACTTCGGATTTTAGTATTTTCGGTCTATCCATCTCCTTGTGTATTCTCGGTTGTTCTCTCCTGTCGCAAAAAAGATCCTTTATATACTCTTCCCATCGCTGGAGTCTTTCCTCTTTCTCTAATATGATTGTTCCATCCTTGGATTTTATGCATCCTGTTGAGGAGCAGGTTTTTTGTCCTGTCAGTTCTCTTATCTCTTTATGCATCTCTGCTTTATTGGTCCTGCTCATTCTCTCTGCTTCTGCGCATTTGTTGTTAAGCCATTCCTCTTTAGCTTGTCTGCATTTGTTCCTTATCTCCCTGTGAAGTTTCTTGTACTCTGCTCCATGTCTTGGCATTATTTTTTGTCTCCTTTGCATCATGTGGAGAATTTCTTCGGTCATCCACTCATTTTTTCTTCTGCGTCTGATTACCTTTGGAGCTATGTTGTTTGCTGAGGTCACCATCGCTTCTTTTAGTGACTCCCATTTTGAGTGCTCTTTTCCAATTTGTTCTTCATATTTCTTTCTCACGCTGTTATTGTATTCTTTCTGCAGGGTGAGGTCGTCCTCTAGCATGTCGTATTGCAGCCTTGGTGATGTGCTGGGCTTCTTCAGTCTTCGGAGTTTCACTTTTAGTTTGCAGATGACTGGGACGTGGTCACTTCCGTAGTCGGCACCTGGGTATGTTTTGCATTGGACCACTGCGTTCCTGAATCTCTTGTTTATAGTTATATAGTCTATTTGGTTCTTCGTGTCGCCTCCTGGGCTTCTCCATGTCCATAAACGTTGTGGGTGTTCTTGGAACCAGGTGTTAGTAATAACCTGGTCATTGGCTGAGCACCATTGAATCCATTTTTCTTCTCTTTCGTTGCGCTCTCCTAGTCTGAAGTTGCCGTTCGTGTCTCCTTCTCTATCTTTACCTACCTTGGCATTTAAGTCCCCCATTATAATCCTAATTTCTTGGCTTTTGCACTGAGCCTTGGCACTGTCCAGTATTGAATAGAAAGATTCTATTTCGTCCTCCGAACTTTGAGTTGTCAGTACATAAACTACTATAATAGCTATATTGAAGGGCCTTCCCCGCAGTTTAACCAAGAGGACTCTCTCTGATAGTTGCCAGTACCCAAGTACACATCTCTTCACTTGTTTGTTTAGTATTAAACCGACCCCTTTTTCGTTTTTTTTTACCTTCTGCATATATTGCAGGAGGTAAAGACTAGACTAGTATTCTTAAATAGTTAATTATCATAAGAATTAAGGCTAAATTAATTGGTTCATTTGTTAGGAATTACATAATTATCAAGCAGATGTTAATATTTTGAGAAGCAGTTAAATTCTGAAAAAACAGGTTAGAAAAATTAACCTATTTCATAAGTAGTTTCCTTAATATTGATCAAATGATTTAAATGTAATAAACCATTTTGATGATGCTGATCTCGACTGACAAAACTTAAGTAATCAAAGCAGTTTTTCTAGTAAAAGAAATTTGTGCAATAACAGTTACAATTCTGTTCTACTACCGTCAACCATCTTTCAGGCAATTTCATAATTATTATTACCCAGAATGCTTCATTCTTAACAAAAATCTACTCTAAATACCCTTTGCTATCTTCCAGGTGATTTTTTTTCATTAAGACAATTCTGTAAAGAGCAGAATAACTTTGTAGTTAAGCAGTAACGATTTTTGCCTGTTTACTAAAAGAAACAAGTCATCTAATATTATCCTTTTCTCTTGACTAATTATGGATATTTATGCTGTTTGCTACTTGAGCTGATCTATCTGGAAGCAATACTCATTTTAATCAATTGCTGTATTTGACAGCATATAAGGAGCACTTTTTTACTAAAAATATCTTTTAAAATTCCTTTGCATCTTAAATGCAGGTTTAAAATTCATGACAGTGGTCTGTAATTAGCTACCTGGTAATTCCTAGGAGCTTAGACTTCAGAGTAACTTTCATATACCTTTGTCATTATTTAAAAGGCTATTATGCAGATTAAAAGCGTTATAATTTTTAATATTCATTACATTAATTTCATCACATTTATTATTAGTACTTTGTTTCACTAAAATTATATGCAATAAAATCAAATTATATATTTGTAAAATATATTTGTTTTAATATATCTATTGTAGGTCTATGAAATTTTTTTCTTTTAATTACCTATTATTAAAGTTCCTACTATTTTTTGTTTAGTTTTAATCATGGCTTTAACCAAAATCATACCTCATAAATATAGCCTAGGCTGTATCATTTACTAATAATTTTATCAATTACTATGTTTTTTTTTATTTGCTCTGCTGAAATTGAGTTGCATCAAATATGGTATTTGATTATCCAGAAAAGACTCATCATAGTGGATTTCATTTTAACACACAATATCAACATGAGTTGAATGCTTTTGAGTATGTTTGCTATTTTGTATCATACTGATTATTTTCAATGTCTTTATAGTTATCAACATTATTGAAAGAATGAGTACATAACCTAAACAACAACTTTTGACATGTTTGATATCACCCAACTTTATTTGTGGTAAAGATTCTTCCATTCATTTGCCTAAACTTGTCAATTTAGTTACTTGCTATTTTTCCTTGGTTCTCTTAATTTTCAAGCATTTGAAAGTTACATTTTCCTTGCTGCATATCTATAAATTTAACAATATATACAAGCTTTCTGAGCAAGCTACATTTTTGTTTTAAGACAAGGAAAGCACAATATAGTAGGTTTCATTGTTTTTTGTTTTTTTTTACAAGAATGATGTGATTACAATCAATTGCAATCTTTTCTTTTTGAATGAAGATTGTTAAAATCAAACATTCCTAATGACATGCAATAAAACATCTCTGGCTACTATATACAAAAAGAAAGAGTGGAGTTTTCCTTATACTTCAATTAAAACTATTTTACACTCAAATAAAGAACCTCATTAATAAATGTTTGCATATTTTTTTAAATATAATAAGTTTGTTAAAAAAAAATTAAAAATTATTTTTAATCCATGCTGAAGCATAAATATTCTTTAAAAAATGGCTACAACAATTATCAAGTGTAATTTAATAAGGTAATATCTATCTGTTGGAATCAATCTATCAGTTTTGCATGAAGATATTTGTAATGAACCTTAAGAAATGTGCTCAACTTTTTTAAATTAGTTTTAAAACATGGAATTTTCTTGAATTCAGTGGAAGAGAAATCCAATAAACTGATCTTACAACAAAAACTATTTAAATGTGCAACATGTATTTATTGACTTACAAAAATTAAGATAAACTTCCTTCTGTTTAATTATGAAATGAATATTTCTTATGACAGGAAGAATAAACTGACATAAGACACAGAGAAGTACTCCTTTTGGTGTGTATGTGGGGTGGAGAAGAAATAACTAAATCAATTTTAGAATAAAATTTTGAAATAACGAATTTTAATATTGTCAAATTTAACATGTAATGCACAAAAATTTTAAACCCAATAACTTTACATCTTCAGGGATTCATAATATCACATTTAAAATTTAATCCCTGTGCAGTGTGGTACAGTAGATATCAGCTCAGAGCTAGAAATCAGGGAGCTGATTTTGAATTCCAGTTGAATTCATTGCATTCACTTATGCTTGGGAAAGGTGTTAATCTGTCTCTTCTTCCATCAGCAAAGGGTTAAATAGCAGAACATACTGGGTTCTATAGTCTTGATTGGCAATCAGTCTACTGCAGAAAGTAATAGCAACCTACTGCAGGAAAATCTTCTGCCCAGTCGGTCAATGTTTCTTCTTCACCCAAGCATGTATCATGTATGACTGATTGTTAAGGTAGAATGAATAACGGTGGGTACTCGGATCAAAAATTCTACTTTGATCAGATTTTCAGTAAAAATCTTTTCAGCACACATTGTGTACATACTTAGTACTTTCAGAAAAAGCATAACTAATCTCAAGTAATCTATCTCTACATTGAAATAGCTTACCTCAGTTTATAATATGTAAATTTTATTTATAACCAGTGCAGATATAATACATCATTTTTATTTTGCTTTTTAACACCAATTAATAGTTAATGAATGCTCTGCAAGACCTATTTAGTGTCAAAGATTTTACTTACAAATATTTTAACAGGTGATAAATGTACAAATAAATTTACTTAATAATTGGATTCAAATATGCAAGTTGACCAATTACTGCTTACTATTTTCTTATTTGAAACTACCAGTTGACAAGTTTTTGTTTGTTCTTTTAATTGTAGATCAAAGAAATTTCCAATACAAACTAGCATAATGCACATTAACATTTGCACCAAGTGATTTATTGTTTGACTGACAAATAAAAGTTTTCAAATGTAGGTTGAAAGGGTGTAATTGAATGCTGATTGTAACTAGACATCGAAAATTGTTAGAAATTGAATAGAACAAGAAAAGCTGGAGCAAAAGATGAAAAGAACTGGTTGAAGAGCATGCAAAGGAGCTTTTCTGCTTGCTTTATGAAATATGAAAAGTAAAGCTAAGATCACCCCCAACAATTCCAGCAGTTTAAAAAATAAACAATACAGGTTTGTTTAATGTTTTACCTAACCAAGAAATCTGTTATTTCAGGGTTTAAATCATCACCACTACCTAGGGATAACAAGGGTTTTACATACACAATATGGAAGAGGGATGAGAGAGAGAGGTAAAGGAATGTGGTGGGCTGGCTTGAAATACTTTAATGATATCACTTCAGCATAAATGAAAAATGTCAGCAAATCAGCTCCACTTACTTCCTACAGTACATCTGTAGAAAGTACTAATTTCTTAGCTAAATTAGAGTTTCACCCAAAAATATATACTAGATTCAAACAGAGTACACATATCAATTCTGACAACATATTTCTCTGAGCCTATATTAAGGCTAGCTTAGGCAAACAAATACTTTTGAGTAGAGCCTGGTGTGTACTACCCCCCACTCACAGAGGGGGAGCCTGATTTGGGGTTCCATGCAGTGTTTTGTGACACTTGCTATGTTACCAACATTTTTTATTCTACCTACATTTATATAAATTACAAATTAAACTAAGCAGAACCGATGATTAAAGAAAAAAAGTTGTTGCAAATTTTGACATCATTCTGGGGTATTTTTAATTGTCCAAATCCTTGAATTTGTTTTGGTCATAAAGTTTCGAAAAGACATCACATAAAATTCATTATTGTTTATTTATAATTTGGAATGTGTTAGATTATTCAAGTTTTTAACAAGAAAAATCTCAAGTTGATTGATTTAAGATGGAATGATCTATTATGACAGGTCTCTATCTTGTACTTAGATACACTGTATAATCTATTATTTTCAATTTTTTTGGTTGAATTGTTCACCTATATTGCATACAATCTATTATTGTACATAATTAGGTTAAAATCAAATTTGTATTTGATATGAATACTATATTCTGAAAATTGAGAATTTGGAAAGCATATAGATTGATGGGAGCACAAGACCCTTGTACTAACATTGCCTTTGAGTTTCAAATAGACTGTATTAGATGATTGTTCTTTTTCAGAGAATAACCACCCAAGAGATTGATATTCCAAGCAGTTGTCTTATTAAATATTCAAGAAATTTCCTCCCATCCTGTAATTAAGTCTGTGAGAATTCTAGGACAAAGTATTTCAAACTCTAAAACAACTCCAGACACTCTTTTATTTTAATCACTCATATATTTAAAACTCAATTGCCACCAAGTAGCCTTTTACTTTAAATTTAATAAATACAAGAGTTAAAAATTAAAAGTGTTTATTAGCTGTTGGACATAACATTTTAATCTGAGTAGAAGAATTGCTCATATCCTCGATTTTTAAACAGATATTTAAAAATAAAAGAAATTGATTATGAGGTTTCAAATTCAGAAGACAACCAGCAGATTTACTGTTAATTCTAACAGTGTCAATTATGCACTTCCTTTGTGGCTGAATACAAATGTTATTAGCAGCCTAATATTGACAGAGGTTAATAAAACAGTGATTTAAATTTGCATATTCAAATAAAGATATGGACATACATATGTTCCCCAACTGTAAAATCTGAAAAAGCTGACATGTATAATTGAGATAATTATGCAGATTTCCCATAATAAGCAAAAGGATTAAGCAGAAAATTGGGGAAAAAAAAAAATGTTTCAGAATCAACACAGAATTACTTGATTATTGGCATACAGTACATTGTATTACAAGAACATTTATCCTTATCTTACATCCTTAAAAGGAAAAAACGAAAATGAGAGTGGAGAGAGGAGATTAAAGCAATATATATTTATGACATTGTTTAAGATATTGTTAACAATAGTCATACCTTACAAAAATTGAAGAAAAAACTATTTATATTAATGGTCTTCCAACAGTCATATATATTTCATTTGTAAATGAGTTATTACGCAACCCAGGTTTCTACCTTTCAGTGTCTTCAGCTGATTTATAACTGATTTTACTGGTTTTCTGAAAACGCTCATGTAACAGGGATTTTATTAAGAATGCGCAATTTATATATATTGATACACACATTCTTGATAAGATGTATACTGAATCAATTTTCCTAAAACTACTTATTTTGTAGACATCCACATAGATTAAGTAGATAACATCTGATAGTGACAATGAACAGCAACAGTTTCAGAGGAATCAGCAAAAGACTGAAAAAGGCAGAAAAGTTTGCTTTTTAAATTTTATAGCTCTCACCTTTACAGCAAATGCAACAATTTTCCCTACCTTCTTAATCAAAGAGCTGTTGTCATATAAAATGAAATATAGTGTCAAGTCAACAAACAGCTGTGAATGTCAGCAAAGTGAGAAATACAAAGTGGTATGCCAATTGCTATTCAGGATTGAATGTGTTAGTTTTTCTATTGAGATGTCAAGGCTAAAACAGTGTGGGGGATGGAGAGGAGAACATAGTTAAGAATTCACTACTGGCCTTGGATTCAGTTATATTCATTCAAGATAAAAGAACAAGGAGCAGGATCATTTGCATTCTCTTCAATATGAGACAAACTTCAATACTTATTTGCATACAGAAAAAACATTCATGGCCTACTTAAAATGAACAAATGCTTTTGTAGAACATTTTTTCACCAGAGAAAAACTGGAACCACCCTTCTTGCAATTTTAGATCTAAAGTCATCATTATTGCTGTTTCAGATGTCACTATAAAATATGTCCTAATTATAACCAGGTCAGTATTCGATAGAAAATCTCATTACCTGAAACAAACAAAATGTAACCGCACTAAACAAAAAAAAATTACAATTCCTGATTTTTAACAGTAATGAACTAAATTTTCAAAGTATCATGTTTGCCAAATAGATAAATTTTATCTGAGAAAAATGGAGTTTCTTAGATTACCAAAAATTTAGAACATTTTTTCTAAAACAAATTTTTCTTGCTTAAGACTGATTCATAGCAAAATTTCAAGATTTAAATTTGTATTTTCATAATTTCATTGTGTAGCTGCATTGTTTCTATCAATGCTACTTATGAAGTATACATTAGAAGAGGACAACCTTTTTAAAAGATTAATCTTTTCAAATATCAATGAATGAAGATCTTGTCTTCTGATACTAGTTTTACTTTAAAATATTGAAGAATAACTAAACCTAACTCAACAGACAAGATGTTGGTGGCTGTACTACTGACTTACCAGGAGATATTAACAAAAAAAGGAAAATTTAAAAAATGCACAGATGGTCAAAAAGAGTTTGATTTTACAGTAATAAATGAATAGCTTTGAAACACTAAGTTAATGATGTAAAAATTGAAGTGGTGAAGAATTTTGCAAATTTTAGTTATTTTGTACCTGGAAGAAGCAAGATTACTTCGTGTTCATTTCTTTATCATATTTGCATTTTAAATACACAAATGAGAAAGATGAATTTCATATTTTGTAATGAATATACAATATATACTGTTGTTAGAGTAAAGTAGCAGTTCATATTTTGGGATCATGTTAGAGGATTTAATAATTAAAAATTAGAAACTCAACACAGAAATTCAAAATAATGGTGAATAGCACCAGCATCACTATGAACAATGAAACACTGGAGGAAGTATCCAAATACTGGAGAGTAACCTTGCCAAAAGATAACACATTGCAACACCAAACTCTAGTAGAAATGGTCAGACTGGAAAGAATATGAAAGAACAACATCAGCTTCCATACCGAGTTCAAACTCTACAAATTACTGGTTATGTGCAGCCACTTTTACAGGTGTGAGACTGAGATACTCCTGATTGAAGCAGGTAAAAGGATTCAGATGTTTGAGAACAAATGCTTCAGAAAGCTCCTCTGCATCTCCTATAGAGAGCATCAAACCAATTACTGTATGGAGCAAAGTCAAAAGTATCATGAATCAAAAAGAAACTCTCCTCACCACAATTAAGTGTCAAAAGATGGCATGATTTGGCCACATCACACAGTATAACAGCCTCTGTAAGACCCTCATGCTAGGCACCATTGAATGTGAACAAGCAGGAACAACAATACAAAAGCTGGATGGATATTATAATACTGGAACTCCTGAGAGGCAGTTGTCTGTTTCTTTTGCCCTTAGGCCCTTCCAACAATTGATGCAGTCAGAGAACTGGTGATGATGAATTAAAAAGTTTATGATTTCTGAGAGATTAAATTTCAGTTTTGGTTTGATGATAGGATTTCAAAAAATTGAAACAGTTTCATAAAAACATATTAAAATATAAAAGGATTTGATAACTTTTTTCTAGCAGATATAACATTTATAAAAATAACAAAAAAATAATGAAAGGAAACATTAATAGTTAGAAATCAAGATAAAGAATAACAGATTTAAAAAATGAAGAAACCAGAATGGTTCAAAATCTACAGAATAAAGTGATATAAAGAAAACTTCAAGTTAAACTTTCATTACACCCTCCCCAACCCCAACTCACTACATATGCTGTTAAAACAGTTTGACAATTGCAGATAACACGCTAATCATAGCATAAGTATTTTAAAAGGTAAAATATTTCAAAATTTTCATATATTTGTATAACTGTTAAGAATTACTATTGTTGTTCTTTTTTTTTTAATTTTGTGTTATGAACAGGTATAAGTTTTGGGGGCATAGAACTGAAAAGAACAGCAAATCTGGTTTTAATTCCTATGCTCTGTCAATTGAACTGTAAAACCTTTAAGTCAGCAGGTGTAAGAGAAAAAAGGAGAATGTCAAGTGACTTTAAAAGTATGCAAACAATGTGAAATGTACATAAAGAGGTGGGGGATTTTCTTGAAAGCTTAATTAAAAAAATAATCAGGAGAAGCAAAAAAGTTTATCATAAAATGTGAATTCCTTAAATTCTTGGCATGTCAATAAAATTTTCTTAGGAGTGATTAACAATTTCCTGAGCATGCTTTTTTAAGGCTTGTAACAACAGCTGGTTTCTATTTGGATAGTAGCTAAAAATAAAAAAAAATAAAATAAAAAACTGGGATTAACTTTTGGTAAGTCTTTCCAAGCAGTGTGTGTGTGAATGATATTAACTGATCAGCTCAACAGATCAACTAACTGGTTGTCCATTGGTTTGAAGTAGTCACAAAGTTGTAACACTAGAACAAATGGATGTTTTCAAGGAAATAAAGTTATCAAGATTGCAGACAGAGTAGCCATAAAATTATTAGTACCTTCAGAGAGATTTTATATTGGTAATAATTTTAGTTTGGCAAAACTATTGGGAAAACTATTTTAGATGATAATCTGTTTTGTTGAGAGAACAGACAAATGTGCAAGAAATATGTTCATAATAACATATCATCATAGATGAGTTTGTTTAACCGTACATCAAGTCCTTATGGGTTATTTAATGCAAAAATTTAATTGTATTGGGAACATTAATAATTTTCTTTAGAAAAATGTATTGCTGGTATTTTTTTTTTTTTAACAAAAATGTATTACTATAAAAATGTATTTTTATATTTTCATAGTGTTTTGACCCCACTTTGGGGGTTAACTATTTGTCCATAGTTAGGACCTCAATAGGTGCTAACAGGTGGAGCTGGAAACAGCAGCAATTAAGACATGGGTTCCATGCTCTTCAAAACCTCTTGATCAGATTGCTTGTTGATAGATATAATACATTGTCAAATAAGAAAAGACAGAGAAAGAAAATAATTGAACAATAAAACATGAATAAAGTAAAAAGGATTTTAAAATATAACGAGGGGCAGGTGTAAAAAAAAAAAAGTTGTTGCTTGATAACAGAGAGAGCAGAGTATGTAGTGATTTTATATATAATCAATAAGTAAAAATTCTAAACATTATGAATCAGAAGAGTAAACGTCTTTTTACAAGCAATTCTCATTAGACAAAAAGAATCCCCATTATAAAGATTGTCTTTTTATCATCCATAAAGAAAAATGCATCTCTGAATTTAAGCATTATGTACTTAAAAATAATATTTATTTGAATTGAGATAAATTATAACCTTCCCACATCAGAGACTGTCTAAGAAAATTAAGCCAATTATTCTATTTGACTCATGAAATTACTTTAAAGATGTCAAATGTATTATTTGACATATATATATATATATTATATATATAAAAATTAAGTAATTTGAAATGTGTGCAACCACCTAACATAACAAAATTGATATTACATACATTTCTTACCTGTATAACTCATTCTGTTCTCTGCCTCCCATGAGCTTCAGAAATTTAAATGAAACATCAAATAGTTTCAATTTATGAACATTTCAGGTCCTGAACAGCCTTCAGGAACAAATTAAACTTATAAACTGAGGTCACAAGTATTTTTGTAGGGAGATCTATAGTGAGATGTTAAAAGCTAACCTGACTCACTTCTCAAAATCTGAGTAAATGACCAAACAAAAATATTTTTCTGGAAAGACTTCTTAAGAACTCAAATTTATGCTGCATGTTCTGAAACAAAGATTTTTCTGAGCTGTTGTATTTCTTCATATGAAAGATTGTACCATATCTTGAACAGTATTTCATAATTTTTGCTGATAAATTGCCATCTGCAAATGTAAGCATTTTTCAATCAAATTAAGGTTGTGTGAATAAGCTGGCCACTTTATCAAATGAGTGTTTGAAACCCCATTTTATTCATATTTTCATTAATTTTCTTCACATAAGTAATATCTTGTGTAAAAATAAAGTAATCTCTCTGAAAGCATTTGGCTTCTTGAACAATAGTTTCAGGAATGCCTTAAAATATCACTTTTCACTATATCTAAAATTTTGTATAGGCTGACCACTAAATTGCCACCCCAAAACATCATGCTATTTCTGCCTTTTTGGTGTTACAACTTGTGAGAGCAATTTCTACCAAATTTTTACTTCATCTGTCTGGTCTATCAAAGATAGCAGAATATTCAGTGAAAAGTACTTTAAGGAGGTGAGTGGTGTAAAAAAGGTTCTCAAGCGTTCTGTTGCTCCATTTCATTAGAGTTTCCTTATAGATGTCTTTTAAGACTGACCTTGTGATGGGCCATACTTGTTTAGCCATTTGATTTAGTTAAAAACACACACACAAAAAAAAAAACATGGTTATTAATTTAAGAATTTAAAATTTTAGGACGTTTCATATAAAAGGCTATTGTTTGTTCAAGATATGATACAAAATGACTTTTTTTTTTTTACAGATTATCAACTCTTTATGGGTTATTATAAAGATATTTTTAGTAAATATTCTATTATGTTGTATAGTGTTCATTAAAACTTCCAGGACATTGTTAAATAATTTGAAATCTTTGTTTATTTCTAACATTTACTGTTAGCATAACTAGTTAAGTTATAACTGAGTGAATTAGTAGTTAAAGTGCTAATTTTCTCAAGTAATAGAACAAGGATGAGTTAATGAAACTCAAGATTTAAGACATTATATATATTTTAGTTATATCCAAGATATCTTCCTGTCTAGTTTTATATAATTCAACTTTTTCTTATGTATGATTTGAACCCATGATCACCACTACAAAATAATCTTTCACAGTCTCATAGCAATAAAAATGGTCAATTTTTTATTACATTATATGGTCAAGACTGGTAGTTCTAATAAATCTAAGTTTTATTAACCAACTGACCTTTTAGAGATTGCCAAAATTCCAGCATGCATGCTGATTATTTGATAGAAAAATAGCTGGTAGATTAAAATCACACACCATGACAAGACATATCTTCTGAGAAGAAACCATATATGTGCAACAAATAACAGCTGCAAAATATGCATACATACAAATTAGAATATGGAGAGAAATTAATGATATATACACCTGCCTTGGAGAATAATTTGTGACATTTAAGTGGATAATTATTAAATCATTTTTGACACTAGTTACTGTTTATGTCACACACACAAAATTAAAAAACAAAACATGTATTTGATCATGTAATTTGTTTTGTTGACAAGATAATAACTAAGATTTTTCTTTAGGCCAGTAACAAAACATTTACTTGGCCATGCTAAAAAACATGTTCTGAACAAAAAGCAAAGACGTTTGAAACAGATAAACATTTTATGGGTCGATGGCTCTCAAATGTTCAAATAAAACAAGAGAGCCAAGTTCGAATTCTTGTCAAAAACTTGGGAAAGGTATGAATCCATCTCTTCTCTCTCCAGCTATACACTAAATAGCAGGACAGATTGGGTTCTATAGCCTTGTTGGCAATCAGTCTACTGTAAAAAGTAATGACAACCTACTGTGGGAAAAACTTCTACCTAGTCAGCCATGTATCAAAAGAGACATGATTGCCCAAGTGTGTATCGTGTGACAATTAACTGACTTCTTACTTACATTTAGCTCTTATCTGGTGCTAAAAAGAAAATTAAAAAATATGAAAAAAAATTTACTCAGAATACATTGTTTTACCAATCTTAGTTTTTTTTCTTTCTTATATCCTCATCTGCACAAAAAACTGTTTATGTCATTTTAGCAAAAGTATTCATTCTACTAGTTTGATATTATAAAGTGGACTAGAAATCAGGATTTAGATACAACAAAATCAAGTAACTCTGCATGGAATTAACAACATTGTCAAAACTATGATCATGACATCATTTATAGCACTTAAAAACAATCAAGAAAGTCTTATCAGTAATATCTTATCACTACTTTTATCCAAGCTTACTAAATTTTCTATCCTTTGTAAATGTCAAATCAATAAAAAAAAGATGCGAGAGGAATTAAAACCAAGAAAATCAAGAAGCCACAATTATGAAACGAATATTGTGAATAATAGAACATTCTAAACTACGTCTTTATAAAAATCCACAAAATCTTCAGTAACAAAATGAATGAGTTACTGACTTTTCATCTCAAACTAGAGATTTAAGTCTAAGAGATTAAAATTATCATGGTGAATGTTAGTTATTTTCAAATTAGTTGTAGCAAGAAAGAAAAGGAAATAGATGTTTTATGATATAAGTGAGAGACTTAAATGTAATGCTGAGCCCTAGTCATGACCTAATAATTTTCTTTTCAATAAAAAGGAATGAAAAAATGAGAAGTTAAAATTATGTCAGGCCTAAAAGATATAAAAAGTTTAGCAAGTTTTCAAAAAATATCTACAATTAGGATATTTTACATAATCTTTTAGATTTTCTGTGCAACGAAACTATCACCCTGAAAGCAAGTTAAAGATAAAAAGGGAAGTCCTTCCATCTTCACTTTCTTCCATAAGGAGAGTGTAATCTTTTCCCTTCTCTCTCCGAGGAAAGTAGAAAAAATGACCCTCACTTTCTCCCAGGAGAGACAGCAAGTGTGTAAAGAAATGTAGATGCAATGTATACAGAGGAGGGAAGCTGATATATGATGAGAGCAACAGATGCTTTTGATGATGAAATCATAAACAGCAGCAGCAAAAATAACATTTGCTCCTATAGAACTGGCACATCTGGCACTCAGACAGTTTACAAGGCCACAAACAACAGTAGTCAGTGCAGAGAGAAAGGATAGGTTTTAAGTGATATGCAATTGACAACCACTTTGTTTCTACCTGCTTGCAAGACAGTCCCTTACTTAAAAAGATTAAAAACCAATTATAAAGATGAGGTGTAGTGTATTGCCTCCTTGCTTTTTTTAATGCCTGAGTATGTCTTTAATTAAATTGAACTTTCATTGATATTCCTGCTGACAAGTTCTTAAAAATTATTTCTATTCAATCTTAAGATTTTTAAATGATAAAGTAGGCAAATATCAATACAAATTGTAATCTATGATTCTCTTAACAAAAAAAAAAAAACAAGAAAGAAAGAACAGTACTTAACATTCCATCAGTTTTAAGCATACAATTTAAGAATTTATTTTTTATTTTAAAGTAGTAAAATGCTAACCTTTAAACAGACCAGTTATGATTGAAATCTTGTTCATGAGAGACAATGAAAATATTAAGAAAATTATGGCAATTTTAATTAGATTTTATTCTTTTATGCATTTGGAAAGTCAAATTTACTATACTTAAGGTGGAGAAAGTTACTGTCATGATTCTAAATTTGGATCACTAATCATTTAATTGGTAGGGGGAGCAGATTATAATCAATATTATGTAGTGTACTTACATTTAAAAATTAAAGTAATTTAATGCCTAATTTATTTAGAACAAATTAGTTAAACTTCACATAAAATATTAGATGCTAAAAACTAATGAAAACAAAGTTACAAAATAAATTATTACAGTAGTCAGCAGTGACATTAATCATAACTTTCTGAGAATAATGAATATTTTATAAGACATCCGTTGACAATATGTGAATGAATAGCCATGTGAATGAAAGTGTTTAACAAAACTTGACCAAGGGGAAAATTACCTAGATAAAAATGAAAGTTGTTTGACAACATGAAAAGAGGAAGTGGCAAAAATTGTTATTATTAGCAAGAACCTATATAATTTTTGTTGCTCCACCAAATAGAGAATTAGACAAATAGGCTAATCTCAAACCCAGCTGTCATGAGTTATTTGGTCCAGTTTCAATTTGAAAGGAGGTAAAAAAGTGGAGAGGTGGGGAAAGAAATTAATAAAAAGCATATTTCCAGAAATAAACAGTCCAGGTGGAAAAATTAAGAAAAGAAATAATTATCTTTAATTAAAACTTTTTAGGTCATTAAAATAAGAAATATACTCCCACATTTTAAATCTATTGAATAACAACAGTTCATAAATACATTATAAATAACAGAATCAGAATTAGTATCCAGATAAAAAAAAAAAAAAAAAAAAAAAAAACAATTGGGAAAATTTACAATTTTAAGAAATTGTTAATGTTTTAGTTGATTCAATATTATTAAGTAATTGGTTCCCAATTTCCTTATAGTGAGGATTATGCTAGACACTTTGGTTTGGTGCTAAATCAAAGAATTTCAAATTTATTAAGGTACAAATTATATTAAAATTAGAAAAATGTAATATTAATGGCTACTTGCCTAATTACAATTTACAAATTAATTACAATAAGAAAAATTGATAAAATTCAAGTTCTGCAGGTTTACAAGCTCATTCCTTATGTGCATTGAATTGAGTGAGAAACAGAGCCTTACAACTGACAATAAATGAGATATCACATTAACAATCAACCCATTGCATAATTATTTAAAAATACAGTCATGCAATAATTTATTCAAAGGTTGTTAGGCTTTAAAAGTAGTGCAATAGTCGGGTTGGGTCCCAGCAAAAAGAAAATGTTAGCAATGATCAGGCAGGTTTAATAGAGTAAAAAAAAGAAAGATAACTTGATAAAATAATTGTTTATTTTTTGCTTTGTTTTAAACAACTTGAAAAGTGGAAAAATTCCATATGGTAGCATTAACATAATTTTCCATACTGTTTCACTCATCATTCAAACAGAAAACAAAATGCAAACAAGTCAGCTGTGATAGGAAAAACAGTATTTAAATTTATTACGACTTGTTTACAAGAAAAAAATACAACTAGAAAATTGTATGAACATGAGAATATTTTTTCATAACTTCATTTTAAATTTAGTATAAGGCATAATGAAAAGACTAAAAAAAAGTCTTCTTTCAAATAAGGAAAAGCTCGTCAGTTTCCATTAAGATTTCATTTTAAAGAGCAACACTAGCACCCTTCCTTATCCAATCTTCAAAATGCAAAGTCCAAACCAAAGCTGAATGAATTTTTTATTCAAACAAATCTTCTTGCTTATTCTCCAGTGATGATAAAAAAAATAAATAAATAAATAAACATGACTGGCTGGTTAATAGAAAATTTAGTTCAAGTAATAATAATAAATAATTTACAAGTTAAGCATATTCCTCCATAGTGCATTAATAAAATAATAATAATAATAAAAAGAAGGAGGTTGCTAAGCAACAAGTTGTTGCCTTGGGCATGTCACAGCTACATCACAGGAAGTAGAGGTCTGTCACATGTTTAACTCCATCCCCACAACTCGCCAATATCCAGAGCAGGAGTGGCTGTGACGGGAATAAAACTAATTTACAATTAAAGAATAAAAGCAAAGAAATGCAGTGTAGCAAAATATCGTAAAGGTATTTTTAAAAACATTTTTAAAAATTAAATTAAGAGATAAAAAGAAAAAGGAATTTATTAGAAATCAAGAAAAATTTTTTGTATATCTAAGCAAAATAAAGGGTCTTTTTTTTAGGGATGAAATTTTAGCTTGAGGAGACCAATATAAACTGGAATTAAAAAAAAGTTAAAAACACAATGTAGAAATTATATATTTATTCCATTATATATATATATATATATATCTTGCATATAAATTCTATATTGTATACAAATAAAAACATTTTTAGAGCAAATTTAAAGCTTCTACAAACATTTATAAATCGGATTTTTATGCTATGTTCTTGTAATTTATACGAGAATATTTACTACAAAATGACATTTACTATGGGGGATAACTCATGATTTCGTAATATTTATTTTTGTCTGAACTAAAAGAAGTTATTTCTATAATCAATACAATGTATTACATCGATTAAGAGATTAACAAACTACATTGATGTACATGATTATAATCAGAAATAAGTTTTTTTTCTTAGATTTCAATATCTTTATTATGCAGAAATTAACAGATAAAAATGCCTTAAATAATTGGCAATAAGTTCTGTTATTAGCTTTTTACAATGGGTACCACCACTTTTAAAAAAAATTTTTTATTAAAAACACCAAAGCATGACCAAAAAACCCCCAACTTAAAAAACGAACTTTATCGTCAAATATTTATGTTATTACTACTTAATTTCATGAAATTTAGAGAAATTTGATTTTCATTCAAAATAATTTTTGTATTAGTTAAATACAAGATGCCTTTTTCTTATTTGACAAGCTTTTAATTGCTTTTATAAATGAGATATATTGAAGACACTATTGTCTGAAGTAATTTTTTTTTATGAATATATATACATACATACATACATATACTTTTAAATTTTAATTATAATAATTCATAATATATAAATCTTCTAAAATTCTGTATTACTTTTTTTTCTTTTTTTATAATCGCCCCAAGCAAGGCATTTTACCACCACTCTTTTGCAGGGGGTTACATAGGAGGAAAGTTATGAGAAAGAGGTTATAGGGGGTGTCAGGAAGTGGGTAAGAGAAGGATGAGAATACTGATGAGAGTGGTGTGGATGGAAAAAGGAGCATGAGAGGAGGATGCAGGTTAGTGAGATAGGAGATGACTATTGACTTTACATTTAAATTCTTGGAGATTTTAGATGTCGGGGAAGCAAGTAAATGAAAGGGAATTCCACAGGTGGAAAGTGCGAGAAAAGAAGCTGCTGGAGTAGAATTTGCTTTTACATTTTATTGGTTTCAATAAAAAAAGGGTGGGACCTTATTATATATATAATTTATAAGTACTCCGTAATTTTTAAAATGTTGGAAAATATTCATCATAACCTAATTTTAGAAATGTTGACTTTAAATTTACTATAGTCATTACTCTTATTTTCTGATAATGTCATGTATGGTCGATCATACTTTCAAAAATGGACATGTAATATTTTACATACATGAAGAAAATTTAAAACTATTTTAAAAATCTGTGTGTAAAATGATTTGCATTAAGCTTTTTAATTTTTGATGAATAAATAGTTTTTACTTAACAAGTAAAGTGGATGAAAGCAAAACTTACTTAACAAGTAAGTGGATAAAAGCAAAACACTGTGCCTCCTTGGATTAACTCTAACAACAGACCTCAAGTGGAATGACATTATATATTATATACACACACACAAGCTCTCATGCCATTTTCTTAAATTAGGTTTTACAAATAAATTCTCTATAGGACAACAATCTTTATGTCAATACCTGTTACCGCCTTGTCAATTACATAAAACTTGGCAATGTCAGTTAAAAAAGCAGTTACTGTTTTGTTTTTAAAATACATGTCTGTGTTATTTTAAACTTAAAGTAAATATTTTTAAAAAATGGGATTAATTATACTTTAAATCAACTAATATTTATCAAGTAAAGTTCCAAAAAAGCATATTTTATTTTGGAAGATTTTTTAATAGAGATAATTACATTGCAATGAAAGATGACTGAAATGGGCACTAATCAGCTATTTTAGAAAAAAAAAAAACAAAAAAAAAAACGATTTCAGCAAACATAATTTTTCTTTGAAATGCATCAGAATATTTTGCTTGCTTGAAATAGTAAATCTAATCTTTTAGCTTTCAATTAAAACTAAAATGAATGCTTCAAGAAAATTTTTTATAAATGAAAAAGCTATTTTAAACCATACATATTGAAAATTAGTGAATGTACGATTTTAAAACTAAAAGATTGTATAGATCATACACTTAGGTAGTTTATTCCTTAGAAAATATGATTACATGTAAATTTTAAGGAATGAGTAAAGCCCAAAGTTTGTTGGACTGCAGCCAACGAAAATAATTAAGTTTCGAATAAATTGATTTTATGGTATAGAATTTAGGTGGGGGTGCTGAGAGAAGGCTTGATTTTAATGGTTATTGGAATTAAATGTAAGAAAAAAACTAAGTTCATTAGCTTTTAGAAATTAAGGATGTTCATAAAGAAAGGAACATTAATATTAGTTTGGAAGTAGCTTTATATAAATAGAGCCACCTGATAAATTCAAGTCAGGTGGGAAAAAAAAAAAAGAAAATCTTTCAGATTATGTTTACATAAAGATCTCGCTATAAAATTTCTTTGGATAATAATAATAATATATATAATATAATAATATATGGATTGAGGTTATGAAAATTTTTTCATGTTATTTGGTTAATTTTATTTAGTGGCATATCAACTTTTAGGGGTTATTTAAAGCGGAAATCTAAATCTTTTAAACAATTTTATAGCTTCAATTAAATATATTTTAAATGTAATTGTATGCCTTCTACTACAGAAAATACATTGTTCGTAATTCTATAAAATTGCGTTGCTGATCATTTTCCAATATAGAAATGTATTGCTGGTAATTTTCTATAATAATATTTTATGCTTTCATAGTGTTTTTTTTTTTTTGGTGGTGGTGGTGCAGGGGGGGTGTTACAATTTGTCCATAGCTGGGATTCTAACAGGTGTAAAAGGTGTTTCTATGCTACTCAAAACTTCCCAGTCAGAGGTCTTGCTGACAGATGTAGTTTATTGTCATACTCAGGATTGGACAGGTAGACCCCAAGTAGAGGGGGGTGAATGTGGGAAAGACAAGAGATAATTCTAGTAGTAGCCATAAATGAGAAGAAGCCAGCTAGATTATCCTTTCTCACCTTTGAAAAAAATAATAAAAAACAGACATATAAAACTATTATTTTGATTATCATAGTTCTAAATTAGCAATCTGGAATTAAAAAAAAAAAACAAAAAACAACTGTGTTGTTGTCAAGCATTAAAACTGGAGAAAAGAAGCCACTAAACACTTCTGTAAACATAAGCTTAAATATATCTTGATAAAGACTTGTCAAGATCAGATTAATGTTTATGATTATTCAAAGACTTTATCAGTCTTAGAAATCTGTCAACTTCAGTCTTGTTTGATATTTATCTGGTTTGGGTTTCAACACTGTGCTTGTGACTTATTCAGAACGTATCGAAATATGAATGGAAAAGTCTTTCTGCTAGACCAATAACTAGAGCAACCGACTAATGCTTCTTACCATAGTGTTAGAGCTGTCCATCATGACCAAGAAATCTTGATGCTTAGGATACTAGAAAAAGATACACAGCATGTTGTGCTAGTAACAGGAACAATGACCCCACACCAAGCTATAGTATTATATAAGTACTAAGCTCAGAATGAACGTAACAGAGTTAAGATTACATTATGTCTACACAAATGACAAAATAAAATATTTTTACAGAATGTTCTTTTTTAAGTCTTTTAATAATATTGAAAATAATAATTATTAATATAGTGCATAATAAATACTTTTGTTTATTAAATGTGAAAATACAAACAGTTTATTTCATACAAAATTTTGTTTTAATAGTTCTAGCAATTGTTAGTAGAATTGTCAATGAACTAGAGTGGAGGTGTTATACAAAGATGTAAGAAAAAATGGGATTTTATATCTAAAAATCACTATGTAACATTACAATTTTGAATTGTCATTTAAAATGTATTATTACTTATCACATTTATATTTTGAAATACAAAAATCAGTAAAAATTCAAAAACAGTAAGTATTTTATTTAGAATAAATACACATGTAAGACATTTGTTAAAACTGAAAATATACGTTTTTATTTCAAGCTGAAGGGTTTGCCCCTTTTTGTGGTCATGGAAAAGTGTAAATTAAGAATTTAAAAGAAAATTTGGAAAGAGGGTTATTTTCATGATATATACTAACTACAAGAGAAATTGAAATCCTTAAAGAGAAAAGGTTTATTTTTTTTATAGGCTTTGATAATCTTAAAATAGGAAATCACTTTCAAGAAAATTTTATAAAGATAGCTAAGAATTTATCATTTTATTTAAAAGCAAAATTTTGTCGATATCAAGGGGGACAACTCAGAAGTTTTTAGCTCTTTCACAAAATAATTCGATTTTCGAATTAAGTACTGCAGGGATGAAAACTAAGTTTAGAGTTTGTAAAATTTAATTAAATAATTTTTCACTTTATAAAGTTCATAACATTTTACTCTCATAATCATAATTTCATTAAATTTCCTGAAATATAAAATTAAGGTTTGCAGATCCAGTTCAGTTGTGCTGTAGGGGCTTCTAGCTGCAAGGTTAATTTGGATTAATTTCTCTGTTGGATTTCACATGGCACAAGGCCACTTCCAAAAGAGGCTTCCTACCCAAATCCTTACAAACCACCATTATTTTTATAAGCGTTGAAAATCATTCATTAAACAAGTAAATAGAAAGTGGAATGAAGTTGACAAAACATTAATTTGCAACAATACAGTGTATTAACAAATATTAACAATACATAAATTACAATATATGTTGAAGATGATGTGAAATTGTTTAAAATTGTCTCCCATAGACTGTGTGAAAATTTCTGTTAGAGATTTTAACGTAAGTTAGAATGTTCATTGTTGTTGAAAGATTTATCAGTGTGATAAGAAATTTGTGTAAAGAAAATTGTTGCTAAAAAGAATTGTTCAAATCTCAGAGTTCATGAATAACGTTCATGTTGTTAGTTGTACAAAAGAATAAATTTGTATGAGAGAGTGAGTTGGGCTTTAGGATTGTAGAGTTTGACATGATGTGTGCATAAGAAATGTCAGTGCCAACTGTAATATTTTGTACATGTGTTATTTAAATAAATAAAAGGCATCTAATTGCATCTTGCAATTACTGCGGGTGTGTGAGAGAATTATATGATATTGAAGAATGCGACCCCATGATAGCATGGCGCTACTGTGGGCAGTTGTGACTGCTGTCTGCCCTGGTTGGTGTTTAATCTGGAACTGCTGCCAACTGCTGTGTGTAGCATGTGTCCGCTATTTATACATCCCGGGAAAAAACGGGAAAACGTGATTGTCACGTGTGTATCTACATTGAGTTAATATGGATTTGGGTAAGCTGTATGGAATTCACAGTCCAAAATATTTCAAATATATAATTTTCATACATTTATTCTAACATTGCAAATATGTTTTTACTTTGTATATTTTTCAATTTTTACCAAGTTCTTTGTCCACCAAGCTCTAGATTGTAAATTAATCTTAACCTTTTATTATGCAAGTCAATATTTTCACAAAATTAGCATTAATCTATGTTAGTAAAATTTTCAGGATATACCTGTGATAAATATACCATGTGAATTTCAGCTTAAAATGTTTGAGAAATACTTATGAATGGGATTTTAATTCTCAACTCAAGAATTTGTTATTATATTGTAGATGCTTTAACTTTTGTTATATAAGGATTGTCATGGGTCATAAGCTATAACTCAAAAATCAAAAAGATATTGAAAAAATTGGCAAGAAAAAAAAAAAGAAGGAAAACCAGTTTTTAAAAAATTCACAAAAAGATTCAAGGAAAATTAAAAACATGAAAGGTAGAATGAACAGAAAAACTTATTTGAAGCTTGTGTTTCAAAAATGAAACAAAGAAACACAGAATATTAAGAAAATTGGCTAAAGACAAGAAAGCAACTACCTTGAAACACTTAAATAAGTTATACAAAGTAGTACATGAAAACTAATTTTTTATGAATGGGGAGCTATATTAGACTAGATGTGGGGATAGAGGTTGGATTCTTCACAGAAATAGTCAACTATTGCGTTAGGAAACAGCAGATAAGAAGTAGGGTAATATATTGGGCTAATATTGTTGATACCCCCCACCTCTGAAAAAAATAAAAAACAAAAAAACTGGAAATTTGATACAGTTTATTTGTTGTCATTGTTGGAATATTTTGTTATTTGAAACAAAAGCAAAGGAAATTTAATAGCTTAAAACACAAAAATAAAACCAAATGTTAGATGTGGTGTTCAAACTAAAAAAGTTATTTTTATATGATAGGTTTTTTTTTTCATAGTTAATCTAAAATTTTCTATTTTTTTGTGTGTGCGCGCACCCTGTAAAATTATATCTCCCTCCAAATTTGATGATGTAGAAAAGTTCTTGAAGACATTTTTTTAGAGGTACAAAGTCAACAACAAAGTTTTATGCTATATAAACCAATACTCCTTCATATTCAACAAAACTTGCCAAAAAAGTTTTCAAACAGCAAATTAATGGAATGGTTTTCAGTTTAAGATATTAACCTAATATAAAATTTGTGCATCATCATTAAAAGATATTAACATGAGAATGGAAAGCAATATTCAAGCAAGAGAGTTGAGAATCAATAAAATCTGCTTAATAGAAAAAAATTGAAAGAGCAAAAAAGTTAACAGCTAATAAACTGATGAAAGTTATAGAATCATAAAGATTTCATTAATATGGAAAATATTATGTATATGGAGACAATTATGTTTCTGTGGCTTGTATGTTTAAGATTTATTTTTGAATAAAAAATTAAGTTGCATTTGTTTATATAATAAAACTTGATAGCTGTAAATCAATTATCAATATTTTTAATAAGGATAGATATGAACTTAACCTGATAGATTGCACATACATACTGACAATTTTATCAGCATAATTTTAGTATAAAACTATAAACTTACATAATATCTGATAGTGTATAAAACAAAAATCTAAAATGAAAGATTTTCTCTTCTCAGAAATAGACCAAGAATTGTGTTACTTTACAAATTTATTCAAATGTATAATATGCAAATGAAGAAAGTATCTGTTGTTGGTCGGAGTAACTGATTTGATTGATATATCAGTGACTATCTTTTACTTTCTTCATTAATTATACATGTGAAAAAAGCTGTAGAATTGGTGGGGGGGGGTAGACAAAATGTATCAACATGTTGGAGAACAATTAGCTGAACAAAGTTAATATTAATGAATTTTAAAAATATACTAATATTAAAAATCAAGTGTGATGTGTCAGTTATTTTTTAAAACTATTCCATTATCATCATTTGATGACTTGAATCCAGTAGCCTTTGTAGGTTATTAAATACATTCAAAAAGTAATCACTTGATTGCTTCTTTTTTATTTCTGTTGAAAAGCAAAATCTGAAGATGAATGTCATCATGAAAGCAACCAAGAGAAAAAAACATTTTGAACAGCAAAAATTAATCTAAACAAGTTTTGTTAATTCAACTGACAAGGTATTTGTATTTTTCAATCTTTGAATAAAAACTTTGTACATGGAGATAAAAATTGCAGATAAACTGTGTAAAATTATTTTGTTCAAGTACTTTTGACCAATTCAATCATCATCAAGAACTTGTCTACCACACTGACAATTCCCAGTTCTTAATGACTGAGATGATCAAAAGCACTTGAACTTCTGTTCAAGCATTTTTGATGAACAGTTTATTCAGTTTTGATCTATATATGTTATGCAAAATTTCTTTTTTTAATCACTTCACCCCAAACCAGGCAAGAGCCACTAAGACGCAAAGGGTTACTGATTGTTAGAGGAAAAATTACATTAAAGAAAGAGATAAATAAAACAGGAATCAAGAAGACAGAATATAACAATTGACATTTCATTTAAATTTTTGAAGACTCAAGTTGACTGAAAAGCAAGCTAGAAGAGTGTTCCATAAGCAAGAAGTGTGAGACAAGAAACTGTAAGCATATAACTTACAGTTACATCTAGCCATTTCAACTGTAAAATGAAGAGACCTTTCCACAAATCTAGTACTGCACTTAAATTTATTAAGTTTATGTACCACAGAGGAGAAATTCAGAACAACTACCATGAAAACATTTATAGAAAAAGCACAGGGAAGCTATATTATGGTGGTGGGGAAAGTCACTGCAGCCAAGATGCCATGGTAGGACCAATAACAAAATTTGAAAAAAAAAAAAAAAAAAAAAAAAAAAAAAAAGACATTATCAGTTGAATGGCACAAAAGATGATTGAGATTTTATATACACATAGTGTAAGGAACTTATATATTTACAGGCATTAAATCAAAAATTGTTATGTTCTTTTCAATATAAAAGTCAACCTAGAAAATATGAATCTTATTGCAGAAGGAATACTATTGAAAAACAAACATTATCACTGTAAAAGGCACTTACCTCGAATATGTTGAACTTGGTCGCCAACTCTGACAGCAAATACTTCACCAGGTTGAATATGCACAAGGACCACATGCTGAGGGTTAGGTGGTGAATGAGTGCCACCACTGCTGGGGGTACTACCATTGTTAGTATTGCCTACTCCACAACTACTGCCACTGTTGTTGAGGGGTGGTGTACCACTGGGTGAGGCTGCAGTGCTTGTTGTGATAGTGGAAGCAGCTCCTGTGGAAGGAGAAGAGATTCGAGCAGTTGGAGAACTACCATCACTACTTCCACCATGATTAGTTATAACACTTGAGGCCACAGTACCATTAGCTGAAGTTGGGCAGCTTTTATTTGTATTATTATTATTATTGTTTGTTACTGTTGTTGTTGCTGCTGTTGTTGTTGTAGTACTGGTGGTGGTGGTGGTAGTGTTATTGATAATGTTTGTGTTGTCATTCGAGGAATGGACAGCAATATTATCTGCACGTTTTGCTGTCACATTATCTATACTGGTAACTTTAGATGATTTTGTGTCTGCTGAATGACCCCCTGCTTCTACAGGAATTTGACTCAGGACCATAGATGTGCCACTAGCAGCAGACTCTGTAGAATCAAGTACGGTCATTTGTCCAACCATAGCAGTTGTAGGTGTGGCACCAGCCTCTGAACTGATGGTGTCTACAACCATTGTGTTGGTTACAGAATCCACCACCTGAGCACTTGGTGGTGAAGAGGGGTTTTCATTGGTTAAAGAAACAGTGCAAGGAGAGTCAGAAAGTGAGTTTATGGGTACATTGTCACTCACATGAGTGACCACTGTCTCTGGATCGATTACTGCTGTAGTGGCACCAGGCAATACCTCAGAACTGGTGTTCCTGATAGATTCTTGGGTCACTGTTTCAGAAGATAGTGCCAAGGCTTTTGGCAAAGTGGCATTTACTACCTCATTATCTTTGCCCTTGGTCAAAAGATTTGGCTTTTTGTCAACTTCAGTGGTGTCTTGTGACATACTGTTGGGTGTGGAGGTTTTCAGATCTGAACTTGATTTGCCATTTCCTTTTATGGGCAATTCTTTCTCATCTGCAGACTGAAAGCAGGCATCATATGAAACTTTTGGTTCCTTAAGTTCTGACATTTTAGTAGCTGCTCTAAGCAGGAATTGTCACATATCATTTCAATAGGTTCCTGTGGAAAGACAAAATATTGGATTCTGAGAGAAATTAAATTTTAAAGAAAAAGGCTATTTGGTAAAACATGTCGATAAGTTCAAGAAAATATTATAAACTAAGGACATAGCTGTTTCCTAGGTAACCAAAACAAGAATAAATGTATCTACACTTTGGGAAAGAATTGAGGAGATCTTCAAGCAAGAAAAAATACCTACATTTAACTAATGCATTAATATTTTGCATTTCAATACTTATTTTTATATCCTTTCAGATGAAATCTAATGCTAAAAGTATACAGATGACCATTTTACTGATAATTTTATTATACTAATGTTCACCCAATACAAGGCTCAAGATCCATTCAAGATAGCTGGTTTCTGTGTGGTGTCATATGAGCATAAGGTAAAAATTAAAGTTCCTGAAGTTATGTAGGAAAGATAACAGTTAACCCTAAACTTGAAGAGATTAAGGTTGTAGTGATTGGGAAAACATCCTGCTGAGAGTCTGTTTTACAAAGAAGTAGTTCTTGGGAAGAAGCTGTCCAAATGTATCATCTTACTAATAGAATATGAAAGGAATGGGGATGGTTCACAGGTGGATATGTTGCAAGTCCCATGCCAACAAAATATTGATGAAGCAGTGAGAGGCTCACAATGTTTTATCTGTGAGTAAGGGGTTGTAAGGTGGGAAATAATTCATCACCCAGGCAGCTATGTGGACACTTATGAACTCTATAAAGACAAGCAAGTGAGGACTAAGCAGCTTCAGCCCAGATATAGCAACTATCACTATTTTTGGTTTGATATGTCTCTTTATAAAAATAGTATAGCAGGGAGCTGGAAAATAAATTGAAGCTTTGAAGGAAATGGAAGCACCTAAACAAATGTAAATATTTATAAAGATTTGTAAACTAAATGAAGATAAAACTATACCACTTTCAAATTCAAGAAAATATTAAGTCACGGATTGGTCTGTTTGGTTGATTTTGTTTATCATCGCATCAACTTTTATTGATTATTTAATGTCAAAATTTAAATATTTTGAATGAAATTTTATGCCTACAGATAAAATGTATTGTTAGTAATTTTGTTTTAAAATTGTATTGTTGGTCATTTTGCTAGAAATATATATTGTTGGTATTTTTTTTGTATAAAATGTATTTGTATTTTTATACATTCATGTTTTGTTTTTGTTGGGGGGTTCCCTATTGATCATAACTGGAACCCTAACAGGTGCTACCACTTGAGTGAGGGTGAACCTGGAACAACAGCAATTAAGAGGTGGCTCCATGTTCCTGAAAACCTCCAATCTCTCATTCAAGGACCTTGCTGCTAGATGTAGTTTATCGTCATACTCAGGACTAATAATTAATGGCCCAACCAATACCAGCTCTACATTCAATGCTGAATGTTAGTATTTTATCAAGAATTATTTCTTTATAGTCAATAAAAATTTCAAACAACAACAAAAAAATTAAGCCTTAATAATGTTTTGTTCACATGTACAATATATAATTGGGTAATTGAATTGATTGCATTAAAAATGGGGCAGAGAGAGCAAATTTCACAATTTAAATTTGTTTCTTGAAGTTATGGTTCTAGTGTGAATGACAATATAAAAGTTATAAGCACAAATGTATCTAACAAGGGATGGTCCTAGAAAGTTCTCAGCTTAAGAAAAAAAAAATGGTTATATCATTTTGTTTGGGACAAGAACTAACAGCACCACATAGTGTATTTGCATAATCATTCTAAGATTATATCAGTTAACAGAGTGAAATCAGAATAACTAAAAAAATCTTTATAGAAAAACATTTAACCTTTCAGATTTAAGTCAGAAGGACTTATCTTCAAGAGCTGACAATACAGGTTGTAAAGAAAGTGTTGGGATCTTATGTCTGGGTTGGTGGGCAGATTAAAATTTCTTTTGTCACATCTTGGTGGTGCCATCTCTAATTTCTGCTCCCAGGTAACTGACCAATTCAGTTTCTTTCCTTCTTTTTATAGCCAAAGCCTTTTTCACATCGGCTTGTTAAGTTTTCTTTCAGTTTTGCAAATCACTTCCTTTTATTGGTTAGAAAATTAATTTAACATGGATCTCCAGAAATTTGGCTTTGTCTTTTCCTATCAGTACAGGGGAGAGGGGGTGTCCAATATTCTTTTCCTATTTGTCAAAATTAGGATTTTGCACTGGATTGTTAAATTTGTAAAAAGTGAAGAGAATAAAGTTACTTTTAATTCCATATTCACCACAAAGTAATGGAATCAGTTTTGTTGGTAGGCTGCATTAACTAAGCATGAGCAATAATAGTTATGTGCACTATGAAATAATAAACATTAATCAATTTCTTTTTTAATTAGAAATTGAGAAAGGATTTTGTCAATGTCTATTTTCTGGAAGTAAATGTCTTTGTTCAGTTGTGCATAATGAGATTTATAGAATGCCTGAAGAAGAAAAAACTATTTGTTTCATGGCAATCTTTATTTAAATAAAGATTATATATTTAGACAATTCCGAGTTGCAGAGAAAAACAAAGAGAGAACCTTTATTTCTCTAGTATATAAAAAAGGATTTTTTCTTCTCATCAAATGTTGCTTCTAAATTGCTACAATGT
Organism: Ascarosepion bandense; assembly: GCA_037127315.1. Lineage (NCBI taxonomy): Eukaryota > Metazoa > Mollusca > Cephalopoda > Sepiida > Sepiidae > Ascarosepion > Ascarosepion bandense. Next base: position 490,031 of record JBBBDQ010001346.1, on the reverse strand, counting down.
TACTATTTCTCTTGTGTGTTGTGCAAGTAGGAAATATGAATATGTACATTATTGAAGCAATTTGTTCATATTTAAATCATACTGATCTTCATTTTAGCACACGTATTGACTATATAAAAAACCTTAGCAACTGTGACATACTAAAAGACTATTTGCTCCTTTAAACTATTTATAAGTGAAAAAAATTGTTCTTGGAGTAAACCAATAAACACAAGCTTGTCTGTGATCCCTTAACTATCTCTTGTATAAATTGACAAGATTTCACAATCATTAAATAGTGAAAGAGAAAAAAAATTAGGAAAAGTTTAAGGAGGTTGATGATCTTAATAAATAAAAACTACATGGGTTAAGTTTCTACTAATAATGAATTGATACTATCAATTTCATATAAAATCAATGTAGAAAAATATCAGTTTTATTGTCTAAGCAACAAGCAGTACAGTAGAAACATATCAATATTTGCTTTTAGCCTTTATGTTCAAGTTGTGTAGTTTGTTAAATTATGACATTTTACTTTCCTCAATGTGATTACAAGTCTTTATAACTAAAATTCTTGAAATCTAATATGTAAAAATCATTTGGTGTGCAAATACATTGTGAGCAATTGATGTCTACTAACATTTAAAGAAACAAAGATTGCAGGCTAAAAATACCTCGGCATAACCACAAATTATTAGCATTATGAAAAAAGTTCTTGTTAACAGAGTACTGTGGAAATGGTAACAGTAAATCATTAAAGAGAAACAGTCTAAATTATTTCTCTGCCTTAATTTGTTAGATGTTTTAAATGCAGGTCTAGAAAGATCTGCAAACAATGTGAAAAGTTCATTAATGTAATTTAAGTTAAATGTTAATTCTGTTACAGTTGTACACTTAGGAAGTAAAATACATTATTGGATAATGCTTGATGGCAAGTTAGTGAAAATTATAAAAAGTCAATTAATTCTAAGTGTCATGATTAAACATAAAAAAATCACATGTTAAAAGCTAAGAACATATTGGTTTAAAATCTGCACTACTCAAGAAATATTATTAGAGAAAATTAAAGACAATATATTGATAATTTTTACAAAAAATGTTTCGCTTGAAATAAACTAAAATGATATATTCCCTCTACAGAAGCAAATTTGTAAATCTTGTATTTAGCTATAGATTGGAAGAAATGTCTTGAATTATGATTTTGTAATCACTAACTGTAGATAAAAATGTTCTTATCATATATTTCAATTAAATAGGTGTTACATCTGATAAGGTCTTAAAAAGCGAAAGACATTTTCAGAGAGCATATAGAGAATGCAAGCTCTGTACATTGCACTTTCTGATACTGTTAACAGAACATGTGCAGTGTACAGCTTAAGAGTCTTCACAACTCTTCTCCAGATGTTGTTCAAATAGTAGGAATTTATCAAAGATCAAAAAAAGGGGCAAAACCATTTTTGCATCAGTTAAAACTAATACTATTTATTTTTAAAAAATATTAACTATAGTTTATTCTGGAAAATTAAAATTGAATCCAAGATTAGATATGATCACAGAATCTATTTCAAATCACACTGCCAAAGAACCTTAAGATATTTAAAAATTTAGTTACAGATCTTTTAGTATAATAAAATTATATTAATATAACATCAAATACTTTAATGTCAGCTGTTGAGTTAGAGTCAATATCTTTCATAATTTTCCTGCTAGTATTTTATTACTTATCTTGAGAGTTGGGCAAGGTAAGATTCTTTTCCCAAGCTAAGACAAATTCTATCTTTTAGCCATGTCATACTATGATTTGTTAAAGATTATATCAAGTGGGTGTTTCTTTTTCATTTCATATATAACATTTAAACAAAGTTTAATTTTATAGTGCAGTTTGTACTAGTGCTAGTATTGTTAGTTTTGTCAAGCTCGAGGCAACATTCTAACATCTAAAGAAATGTGTTAAAATTTAAACAAACATTCTATTTCAGCTGGTAAAATAGAGTAAAAGAAGCATATAAATAAAAGTTATGCTCTCTGTAGTAAGTGCCTCAAAATTTAACAGTTCTATTCTTTATATACTATGATAAATTAGAGATTCAATCATTTTAGAGTAACATTTGTCAAGAAAGAATTAAAAGTAGCTGTGAAATATAGCAGGAAAACACAGGACATGTCATTTCAGTTATTCACCATAACATCTTTGGAAATATTTGTATACTCATGGTCTGCCCATTGAATAAACAATGGCATAGAATGAACAAATCTGAGAAGATAAACAAGAATGATTACCTAGCTAGTTCAACTTGTTTGTAAAGTTTCTCATCTGAACACACCCTTACCTAAAAGAGTATATGTCAAAAAATAAATAAAATAAAAATGCTGAAAAGTTCTCAGCCCAACCTACTTCACAAAATATAATAAAATAAACAATTTATTTAATACTTCCTGGTTAAGCAAAGAACTTTTCAGTACTCCTTCATAAAATAAACTACATCTATATTCTGGTGCCTTTCCAATTTTCAGTGCTTGTTTTCTAAGAAAAAGAATTCTGCCATTTTTTATTTTCTTTTGGATTATATACTGACACTATTTGGCTCAGAGAATCAGAAATTTTAACTAATGCTTAAAGCTACACAGAGACGTGTCTCTTGGACAATCTATTGGGATACTTTAAATCTGTGTACTCAGATGAAATTTTTTAGTGTTCTTTATTTCTTAATCCGAGGATTCCAGAGTATATTCATCTCTATGCTAGGTTAAACTGAGGTTTTCAGAGATTAACATTCACACCAATTCTTTCAGTGTTATTTTCCTTCTTGATTTCATGCCACAGTGCTTCATGACAATCCCTTCTGTATACATGATCAATATCTATCCTTAAATTATAAAATTGATGTTTCTCTAATTTTATTTTTAAGAAACAGCAGATATCTGTGTATTCCTTGCTGAAACCGCATAAGGGAAAAACATAGGTTTTAGTTATTTTCATTCAAAAAAGGATTTGCTTCAGAGGAGAAATCTGAAAGATTGATCAATTCTGAAATACTGCCCTGATATTGTATAGCCTTCAGATCTTTTTGAATTTTATCAAAAATTGGTTTACCAATAAACCAGACAGGTGGGCAAACAGAGAGGTAGACAGACGGGGACAGACACACACACAGAGATGCACACACAGACAGACAGCGACATAGAGGGACGGACACACAGAGATACAGGCAGAAACACAGACAGGCAGACACGCACACACGGAGACAAACATGCACACACGGAGACAGACAGACACACACAAACACAGAGAAGGAGACAGACACAGACACACAGAGATGGAGATAGATACAGACAGACAGAGACACAGAGGGACGGACACTCACAGAGACAGGCAGAGACACACACGGAAACAGACACGCAAACACAGAGACACACAAACAGAGACAGACAGACACACACACAGAGACAGACAGACACACACACACACACACACACATCACACAGACGGAAACGGAGACGGAGACAGACACACACACACACACACACACACACACAGACGGACGGAGACAGACACACACACAGAGACAGAGACGGAAACGGAGACAGACAGACACACACACACTCAGACGGAGATAGACAAACACACACAGAGACGGACACAGATAGAGAGAGAGAGAGAGAGAGAGAGAGACGGACACACACACACACACGTAGACAGACACACACACGGAGACGGACAGACACACACACACACACGGAGACAGAGAGAGATAAAGAGGAACAGGCACACACAGAGACGGACACAGACAGGGAGGCAAACAAAACCAGAGAGAGACTGAGACAGACATACACAGAGGGACGGACAGACAGACACACACACACAAAGAGAGACCGACAGACAGACACGCACACACAAAGAGAGACCGACAGACAGACACGCACACACAAAGAGAGACCGACAGACACATACACAGATGGACCGACAGACACACAGAGAGACGGAGCCCACACACGGAGACACACACAAACTGACACGCACACTCAGAGAGACAGACACACATGGAGACAGACACAGACATGGGGGACACAGAAACAGAGAGACAGACGGAGAGAGACACGTATAGGGTGACAGAGACATGCAAACACAGAAGGACGGACAAATAGGACATACACACAGACACATACACACACGGAGGGACGGGCAGAGAAACACACACACACACACACACACACACACACACGGAGGGACGGGCAGAGATACACACACACACACACACACACACACACACGGAGGGACGGGCAGAGATACACACACACACACACGGAGGGACGGGCAGAGATAGGACACACACACACACACACGGAGGGACGGGCAGAGATACACACACACACACACGGAGGGACGGGCAGAGATACACACACACACACACGGAGGGACGGGCAGAGATACACACACACACACACGGAGGGACGGGCAGAGATACACACACACACACACGGAGGGACGGGAGATACACACACACACACACACGGGAGGGACGGGCAGAGATACACACACACGGAGGGACGGGCAGAGATACACACACACGGAGGGACGGGCAGAGATACACACACACACACACACACACACACAGGGACGGGCAGAGATACACACACACACACACACACGGAGGGACGGGCAGAGATACACACACACGGAGGGACGGGCAGACACACACACACAGAGACGGAGGGACGGGCAGACACACACACACAGAGACGGAGGGACGGGCAGACACACACACACAGAGACGGAGGGACGGGCAGACACACACACACACACACACGGAGGGACGGGCAGAGATACACGCACACACACACACACGGAGGGACGGGCAGAGATACACACACACACACACACACACACGGAGGGACGGGCAGAGATACACACACACACACACACGGAGGGACGGGCAGAGATACACACACACACACACACACACACACATACACGGAGGGACGGGCAGAGATACACACACACATACACGGAGGGACGGGCAGAGATACACACACACACACATACACGGAGGGACGGTCAGAGATACACACACACACACGGAGGGACGGGCAGAGATACACACACACACACACGGAGGGACGGGCAGAGATACACACACACACACACACGGAGGGACGGGCAGAGATACACACACACACACACACACACGGAGGGACGGGCAGAGATACACACACACACACACACGGAGGGACGGGCAGAGATACACACACACGGAGGGACGGGCAGAGATACACACACACACACACGGAGGGACGGGCAGAGATACACACACACACACATACACACACGGAGGGACGGGCAGAGATACACACACGCACACACGGAGGGACGGGCAGAGATACACACACACACACACACACGGAGGGACGGGCAGGCATACACACACACACACGGAGGGACGGGCAGACAGATACATACACACACACACACTCACACGGAGGGACGGGCAGACACCGATACACACAGACGGAGGGACGAGCAGACACCGATGCACACAGACGGAGGGACGAGCAGACACCGATGCACACAGACGGAGGGACGAGCAGACACCGATGCACACAGACGGAGGGACGAGCAGACACCGATGCACGCACACACACACACACAGAGACGGATGGACGGGCAGACAGATACACACACACAGACGGAGGGGCGGGCAGACACACACACACACAGACGGACAAATGGACATACACACAGACACATACACACACGGAGGGACGGGCAGAGAAACACACACACACACACACACAGAGGGACGGGCAGAGATACACACACACACACACACACACACACACACGGAGGGACGGGCAGAGATACACACACACACACACGGAGGGACGGGCAGAGATACACACACACACACACGGAGGGACGGGCAGAGATACACACACACACACACACGGAGGGACGGGCAGAGATACACACACACGGAGGGACGGGCAGAGATACACACACACGGAGGGACGGGCAGAGATACACACACACGGAGGGACGGGCAGAGATACACACACACACACACAGGGAAGGGCAGAGATACACACACACACACACACACACACGGAGGGACGGGCAGAGATACACAGAGACGGAGGGACGGGCAGACACACACACACAGAGACGGAGGGACGGGCAGACACACACACACAGAGACGGAGGGACGGGCAGACACACACACACAGAGACGGAGGGACGGGCAGACACACACACACAGAGACGGAGGGACGGGCAGACACACACACACACACACACACACACGGAGGGACGGGCAGAGATACACACACACACACACACACGGAGGGACGGGCAGAGATACACACACACACGGAGGGACGGGCAGAGATACACACACACACACACGGAGGGACGGGCAGAGATACACACACACACACACACATACACGGAGGGACGGGCAGAGATACACACACACACACACACACACATACACGGAGGGACGGGCAGAGATACACACACACATACACGGAGGGACGGTCAGAGATACACACACACACACGGAGGGACGGGCAGAGATACACACACACACGGAGGGACGGGCAGAGATACACACACACACACACACACGGAGGGACGGGCAGAGATACACACACACACACATACACACACGGAGGGACGGGCAGAGATACACACACACACACATACACACACGGAGGGACGGGCAGAGATACACACACGCACACGGAGGGACGGGCAGAGATACACACACACACACACACACGGAGGGACAGGCAGGCATACACACACACACACGGAGGGACGGGCAGGCATACACACACACACACGGAGGGACGGGCAGACAGATACATACACACACACACACTCACACGCACGGAGAGACAGACAGACACCGATGCACACAGACGGAGGGACAGGCAGACACCGATGCGCACACACACACACACAGACGGATGGACAGGCAGACAGATACACACACACACACACACAGACGGAGGGACGACAGACACACACACACACACTCACAGACGGAGGGACAGACAGACACACACACACAGACGGAGGGACAGGCAGACACACACACACAGACGGAGGGACAGGCAGACACACACACAGACGGAGGGACAGACAGACACACACACACACAGACGGAGGGACAGGCAGACACACACACACACAGACAGAGGACAGGCAGACACACACACACACACACACACACACACACACACACACACACACACAGACGGAGGGACAGGCAGACACACACACACACACAGACAGGGACAGACAGACACACACACACACACAGACAGAGGGTCAGGCAGACACACACACACACACAGACGGAGGGACGGGCAGACACACACACAGACAGAGGGACGGGCAGACACACACACAGACGGAGGGACAGGCAGACACACACAGACGGAGGGACAGACAGACACACACACACACACACACACACAGACGGAGGGACAGACAGAGACACACACACACACACACAGACGGAGGGACAGGCAGAGACACACACACACACACACAGACGGAGAGGGACAGGCAGAGACACACACACACAGACGGAGGGACAGACAGACACACACACACACAGACGGAGGGACAGACAGACACACACACACACACACAGAGAGACGGAGGGACAGACAGACACACACACACACACAGACGGAGGGACAGGCAGACACACACACACACACACACACACAGACGGAGGGGACAGATAGAGACACACACACACAGACGGAGGGACAGGCAGACACACACACACACACAGACGGAGGGACAGACAGACACACACACAGACAGACGGAGGGACAGGCAGACACACACACACAGACAGACGGAGGGACAGACAGACACACACACACAGACGGAGGGACAGAATGAAGATACACACACACACACACACAGGAAGACAGGCAGGTACACACACACACACACACACACACACGGAGGGACAGACGGGAAACACACACACACACACGAGGACGGACAGACAGATAAACACACACTCACACACACACACACACGGAGGGACGGGCAGACAGATACATACACACACACACTCACACGGAGGGACAGGCAGACACCCGTGCACACAGACGGAGAGGGACAGGCAGACACCGATGCACACAGACGGAGGGACAGAGGCAGACACCGATGCACACAGACAGAGGGACAGGCAGACACCGATGCACACAGACGGAGAGGACGAGCAGACACCGATGCACACAGACGGAGGGACGAGCAGACACCGATGCACACAGACGGAGGGACAGGCAGACACCGATGCACGCAGACGGAGGGACGAGCAGACACACCGATGCACACAGACGGAGGGACAGGCAGACACCGATGCACACAGACGGAGGGACAGGCAGACACCGATGCACACAGACGGAGGACGAAACAGACACCGATGCACACACAGACGGAGAGACCGACAGACACAGACACACACAGACAGAGGGACGAGCAGACACCGATGCACAGAGTCGGAGGGACGAGCAGACACCGATGCACAGAGACGTATGGACGGGCAGACAGATACACACACACACAGACGGAGGGGCGGGCAGACACACACACACACACACACACACTCACTCACAGACGGAGGGACGGGCAGACACACACACACACATAGACGGAGGGACGGGCAGAGATACACACACACACTCACAATGAGGGACGGGCAGGCATACACACACACACACAACACACACACACACACAGACGGAGGGACGGGCAGACACACACACACACAGACGGAGGGACGGGCAGACACACACACACACAGACAGACGGAGGGACGGGCAGAGATACACACACACACAGACGGAGGGACGGGCAGAGATACACACACACACACACACGGAGGGACGGGCAGAGATACACACACACACACACGGAGGGACGGGCAGAGATACACACACACACACACGGAGGGACGGGCAGAGATACACACACACACGAAGGGACGGACAGACAGATAAACACACACTCACACACACACGGAGGGACGGGCAGACAGATACATACACACACACTCACACGGAGGGACGGGCAGACACCGATACACACAGACGGAGGGACGAGCAGACACCGATGCACACAGACGGAGGGACGAGCAGACACCGATGCACACAGACGGAGGGACGAGCAGACACCGATGCACACAGACGGAGGGACGAGCAGACACCGATGCACACAGACGGAGGGACGAGCAGACACCGATGCACACAGACGGAGGGACGAGCAGACACCGATGCACACAGACGGAGGGACGAGCAGACACCGATGCACACAGACGGAGGGACGAGCAGACACCGATGCACACAGACGGAGGGACGAGCAGACACCGATGCACACAGACGGAGGGACGAGCAGACACCGATGCACACAGACGGAGGGACGAGCAGACACCGATGCACACAGACGGAGGGACGAGCAGACACCGATGCACACAGACGGAGGGACGAGCAGACACCGATGCACACAGACGGAGGGACGAGCAGACACCGATGCACACAGACGGAGGGACGAGCAGACACCGATGCACACAGACGGAGGGACGAGCAGCCACCGATGCACACAGACGGAGGGACGAGCAGACACCGATGCACACAGACGGAGGGACGAGCAGACACCGATGCACAGAGTCGGAGGGACGAGCAGACACCGATGCACAGAGACGTATGGACGGGCAGACAGATACACACACACACAGACGGAGGGGCGGGCAGACACACACACACACACACACACACACACTCACTCACAGACGGAGGGACGGGCAGACACACACACACACATAGACGGAGGGACGGGCAGAGATACACACACACACTCACAATGAGGGACGGGCAGGCATACACACACACACACAACACACACACACACACACACACAGACGGAGGGACGGGCAGACACACACACACACAGACGGAGGGACGGGCAGACACACACACACACAGACAGACGGAGGGACGGGCAGAGATACACACACACAGACAGACGGAGGGACCAGACACACACACAACGGAGGGACGGGCAGAGATACACACACACACACACGGAGGGACGGGCAGAGATACACACACACACACACGGAGGGACGGGCAGAGATACACACACACACACACGGACGGGAGAAACACACACACACACAGGAGGGACGGGCAGGCATACACACACACACGAAGGGACGGACAGACAGATAAACACACACTCACACACACACGGAGGGACGGGCAGACAGATACATACACACACACACTCACACGGAGGGACGGGCAGACACCGATGCACACAGACGGAGGGACGAATAGACACCGATGCACACAGACGGAGGGACGAGCAGACACCGATGCACACAGACGGAGGGACGAGCAGACACCGATGCACACAGTCGGAGGGACGAGCAGACACCGATGCACGCACACACACACACAGAGACGTATGGACGGGCAGACAGATACACACACACACAGACGGAGGGGCGGGCAGACACACACACACACACTCACTCACAGACGGAGGGACGGGCAGACACACACACACACACAGAGACGGAGGGACGGGCAGACACACACACACACACAGAGACGGAGGGACGGGCAGACACACACACACACACAGGAGGGACGGAGGGACGGGCAGACACACACACAGAGACGGAGGGACGGGCAGACACACACACACACAGACGGAGGGACGGGCAGACACACACACACAGACAGACGGAGGGACGGGCAGACACACACACACAGACAACAGACGGAGGGACGGGCAGACACACAGACGGAGGGACGGGCAGACACACAGACGGAGGGACGGGCAGACACACAGACACACGGGAGGGACCGACAGACACACACAGGGAGGCCGACAGACAAACGCACAGAGGCAGACTGAGACACGCACAGAGGCAGACTGAGACACGCACAGAGGCAGACTGAGACACGCACAGAGGCAGACTGAGACACGCACAGAGGCAGACTGAGACACGCACAGAGGCAGACTGAGACACACACACAGGAGATGAGACGAGACACACACACAGAGTGAGACTGAGACACACACACAGAGTGAGACTGAGACACACACAGAGACGCACGGACAGAGAAAGAAAGACGCAGAGAGAGAGAGAGAGACAGACGCAGAGAGAGAGAAACACAGAGAGAGAGAGAGACAGACGCGCACAGAGAGAGAGAGAGAGACGCGCACAGAGAGAGAGAGAGAGAGACACGCACACAGAGAGAGAGAGAGACAGACGCGCGCAGAGAGAGAGAGAGAGAGAGACAGACGCAAGCACAGAGAGAGAGAGAGAGAGACAGACGCACACAGAGAGAGAGAGAGAGACAGACGCGCACACAGAGAGAGAGAGACAGACGCGCACACAGAGAGAGAGAGACAGACGCAGAGAGAGAGAGAGACAGACGCACAGAGAGAGAGAGAGACAGACGCGCATAGAGAGAGAGAGAGACAGACGCGCACAGAGAGAGAGAGAGAGACAGACGCGCACAGAGAGAGAGAGACAGACAGACGCACAGAGAGAGAGAGAGACAGACAGACGGGCGAGAGAGAGAGAGAGAGACAGACAGACGCGCACAGAGAGAGAGAGAGACAGACGCGCACAGAGAGAGAGAGAGACAGACGCGCACAGAGAGAGAGACAGACGCGCACAGAGAGAGAGAGACAGACAGACGCGCACAGAGAGAGAGAGAGAGACAGACAGACGCGCACAGAGAGAGAGAGAGACAGACAGACGCGCAGAGAGAGAGAGACAGACAGACGCGAGAGAGAGAGAGTAAGACAGACGGGGGAGGGAGAGAGATGGAGGGAGGGAGAGAGAGAGAGACAGAGACAGAGAGAGAGAGATGGAGGGAGAGAGAGAGAGAGAGACAGACAGACGCGCACAGAGAGAGAGAGAGACAGACAGACGCGCACACAGAGAGAGAGAGACAGACAGACGCGCACAGAGAGAGAGAGAGACAGACAGACGCGCACACAGAGAGAGAGAGAGACAGACGCACAGAGAGAGAGAGAGAGAGACAGACGCACAGAGAGAGAGACAGACGCACAGAGAGATAGAGACAGACGCACAGAGAGAGATAGAGACAGACGCACAGAGAGATAGAGACAGACGCACAGAGAGATAGAGACAGATGCACAGAGAGATAGAGACAGATGCACAGAGAGATAGAGACAGATGCACAGAGAGATAGAGACAGACGCACAGAGAGATAGAGAGACAGACGCACAGAGAGAGAGAGACAGACGCACAGAGAGAGAGAGAGACAGACGCACAGAGAGAGAGAGAGACAGACGCACAGAGAGAGATAGAGAGACAGATGCACAGAGAGAGAGAGAGACAGATGCACAGAGAGAGAGAGAGAGACAGATGCACAGAGAGAGAGAGACAGATGCACAGAGAGAGAGAGAGACAGATGCACAGAGAGAGAGAGAGACAGACGCACAGAGAGAGAGAGAGACAGACGCACAGAGAGAGAGAGATAGAGACAGACGCATAGAGAGAGAGAGAGAGATAGAGACAGACGCATAGAGAGAGAGAGACAGACGCATAGAGAGAGAGACAGACGCACAGAGAGAGAGTGTGAGAGAGAGAGTGAGAGAGACACAGAGAGAGAGAGACAGACACACTGAGACACACACTAAGATTGTTTTTATGTTTTGTTTTATGGCGTTTCAACTCATCTTGGGTCATTTAACACGAAATCGAATTATTAAAAGTCAAACAAAAAGTTAACAATTTCAAGAAGTTTTGGAATATATAACAAATTAACATATATAATAGACTTATATACAAGATTGGCAAACACACATTCGGTAGAACTAAGTTTTGGAATATATAACAAATTGCTAGCAATACATATATCTATGTGTGTGTGTGTGTGAGAGAGAGAGAGAGAGTATTCAACAAGTCATATTTTTGAGTACATTCCGATTTGAGAATTCAAGTATCCTGCTTGGTTTTGTTTCCATCAATAGTATTTTTTAACTACTTATTTGGTAATACTTCTTTCACACTCTAAGTTTGTACACTCTAAAAGTATATGTCTAACACTTAATCTTTTTGACAGCTGGTACATATTGGGGATTCTGTGCCCTCCAGTAAATGATGGTGCTTGATGTAGGTATGGCTTATGTGAAGACGGGTCAGCAAAACCTGTTCTCTTCAATTTCTGTATTGAATGTTCCATTCTCCAATAGTGGGTTTTATGTTTTAGAGTTTGTTGTTAGAGTTTCTATCCCAATAATTTTGCCACTTTTTAAAAATTATTCTCTTCACTACAGCTTTAAAATCAGTATAAGGAATTTGATTTTTGTTATTTTATCTTTCATTGCTTTCTTTGCTTCTGAGTCTGCCCTGTCATTTCCCTGAATATGATGGCTTGGGATCCAACAAAAGATTATTTCTTTGCTTTTAGTTAAATTATACACACTGTTCAATACTTGTGTGATTAAAGGATCAGAAATTTTTTTTTTTTAAAGCAGTAAGCACAGGTAATGAGTCTGTGAAGATTATGAATTTGTTGCGATGGGTTGTAGTTATTATATCAAGCGCCAAATTAATAGCAATTATTTCAGCACTATATATATGGAAGCTGTATTGAGTAATCTTTTACGTTTCTTCTGATCTTTAAGTATGGCAGCAGATTCTACTTTATTTTCATTTTTTGCTTCATCTGTATATACATAAAGGTAGTCTGGATGGTTATTTTTATGTTGAGTATTGCTGATTGGTATATGATTGGGTTAGTTTTGTATTTTGGGTATTTTATCAGATCAAGAATAACTTTTGGTTGATTTATTATCCAGGGTGGTGTAGAAGATATAGTTGATTTGTGAACTTGTGTTGTATCTATTTGGTTCTCTTGTATGATTTCTTTAATCAGTAAACTGAAAGGTTTGATAGCTGTTTCTTTTTGCTGAAAAAGCTCTGTGTATTGCAGTTGGAAAATAGTTCTGAAAGCTGGATTTAGAGGGCATAATGAAAGTTAAAGGTAATATTGCAGAGTGAGTTTTTCCCGTCTCAAGTTAAGAAGTGGTTTATTTGCTTCTGTGTACAAGCTCTCAACAGGAGAGGTGCTATATGCTCCAAGAGCTAATTTAATTCCCTGGTGATGTATCGTATTTAGTTTTTTCAAGTATATTTTTCTGGCTGCTCCATAAATGAAGCAGCCATAATCAATTTTTGATCTGATTAAAGTGCGATACAATTTTATTAATGTTTCTTTGCTTCCTCCCCAATCAGTATGTGCTATAGTTCTGAGTAATTGTATAGTTTTATTGCATTTCATTCTCAAGTATTTAATATGGGGAATGAGGAGAGTTTGCAGTCAAAAATGACTCCCAGGTATTTGTAAAGATCTACTACAGGGGTTTTGGTATTATCGATTTTCAGTACTGGGTCATGGTGGAGTTTACATAGGTTGCAGAAGTGGACACATTTTGTTTTTTTCTTTTGAAAATGAAAGTCCATTCTCTATGGTCCATTTGTTTAGCTTATCGAGGCAAATCTGAAGTTGTCTTTCAATGTGGTTCATGTTTTTTGCTTTATAACATATCAGGAAATCATCCACATATAAAGCACAGTTTGTTCCTCTGTTTAAGCTTTTTACAGTATTGTTTATTTTTATATTAAATAATGTAACAGACAATATACTACCTTGAGGTACACCCATTTCTTGTTCCTATTCTTCAGAGAAGATATTTCTTATTCGGACTTTAAATTTTCTATCTTCTAGGAAGTTTTTAATAAATATCGGCATTCTACCCTCTAGCCCAAGGTTTTTGAGGTCTATTACTATACCATATTTCCAGGTTGTATTATATGCCTTTTCTAGACTGAAGAAGACAGCCACTAGATGTTCTTTTTTAATAGAAGCCTCTCTGATAAATGTTTCTAATCTGATCAGATGATCTATTGGGCTTCTTCGGCTTCTAAAACCCGATTGATATTTGGTTATTAATTTGTTCTTTTCTAGGTACCATATCAATCTGGCATTGATCATCCGCTATAGTGTTTTGCACACACAACTGCTAAGAGCAATGGGCCTGTAACTTTTTGCATTTGTTACATCTTTGAATGGTTTTTGTATCGGTATAACTGTGCTTTGTTTCCATATTTTAGGGATGTTCCTGCTGTTCCATGTTACTGTATATTTGTAGGAGATATTTTTGTGAAATTTCTGGTAATTCTTTTAGGAATTGATAATGAATCTTATCTGCTCCAACTGCAGTATTGTGAGCTTTGTTAAGAGATTCTTTTAGTTCTATTATAGAAAAAAACTGGTTATAGGTTTCGGTATTTTTGTTTTGAAATTTTATTTTTACTTTTTCTGCTTTGGTTTTGATGGTTTGGAAGTTTTTACTTCAGTTTTTAGTGGATGAATTTTGCAAGAAAGTTTTGGCAAGATGATTTGCTATATCTTTCTCGTCAGTTATTTTCAGATTGTTGTGAATGAGGTGTTTTGTGGAAGTATTGTTATTTTTGCCACGTAATTTTTCCATGAATTTCGTTTGGAGTCTTTAATGATCTTTTGGGCTTTGGCTCTGCTATTTTTGACAGAGTTTACGTTTTCTTTTGTTGGATTTATTTTGAATTTCTTTAATGCTTCTATGCATAGTCTTACAGCTTTTTGGCATTCTTTGTTGAACCATGGTCTATGGTATTTTAATGAGGTGGAACTTTTTGGTATATATCTTTCAGCTATATTTAGTAGTGTGTTCGTAAAATATGAAATGTCTTCTTTGTTTTTATTTGCTTCTGGGGTTAATTCAGCAAGGCATGATGTTTTAAAACCATCTCAATTCACCTTTTTCAGATTCCAGTTTGGAGTTCTTTTATTTAATTTATTAATCTTGTTTTCTAATAGAATCAGAAGGTGGTCACTTCCACATGTATCATCATGCACTTTCCAGTTGTAATCTAAAACAGGTTAGGGTCACATGTTGTTAAATCAATTGTAGAGTATATGCCTGTTGCTGAGTACAAATATTTATTTGTGTTATTATATATGCACAACTAATGCTTATTTAATATTGATTCTATTATTTTGCTTTTTTTATCTGTTTTCTTACTTCCCCAGATCTCGTTGTGGCTATTGAAGTCACCCATTATAATGAAGGGTCTTGGCAATTAAATTATCTAACTCCGATTTTTTTAGTTCTTGGCTTGGAGAAATATACAATGAACACCCTGTTATTGTTTTATGGAGGGTTGCTGATATAGTGGCTGCTTGTAGGCTTGTATTTAGTTTGATTTCCCTGTGTGGGATATTATTGCTTATGATCACTGATAACCCACCAGAAGGTCTATCAATGTGATGTTTGATATAATTGCATGAATGATAGCTTTTAATTTTAATGGTATAGCTGCTTTTGAGGTGAGTCTCTTGAAGGCATATGATTGATGGGCAGTATTTAGTGATGAGCAATAACAATTCTGAATAATTGGCCCGTAATCCTCTGATATTCCATTGGATTAAATTATTTTCCATTTAGATTTAATTTTAAGATTTATGCATTTTTTTTTGTTTTGAGTTTTGCTTATTTGTGGAGTTTTATTTTCAATCTCCATTTCTTCAGGTTCTTCACATTTGTTTGATTTAGTTATTGGGGTGGATTGTCTTTTAGTTGAGGTCTTCTTTTTAATAGTATTATCTTTTGTTTTAATTTCAATCATGTCTTTGTTAGAATCTGGAGGTTGGATTGGTGATCTTTAGCATCTTTCACTTGTACATTCAGCCATCCTGGAATGCTTTTTTAGCAGTTCTACATGGTTATCAATATTTACTTTTGTTTTCGTACTAGACTTGGTTGGTTTTGTTTCTGTTGAATACATTTTTTTTTTAGGTTTTCTTGGAATGTTGGCCATTCTCTTGTATTGAAATTTACTAACTTTTTAATAAGTTTTTTGTAGTTCTCTATTGAAGTGGTGTCTTAAGGTTTTTGATTTGGCTTTTGTTCAACATTGACATATGTTTTTGTTCCCATATAGCTTTCAACAATTTTTCTAGCTTCTGGGAAAGGTAAATTTTTGGTGTGTTTTACAAACATTATTTCCTTTTCTTTCTTGTAGACATCATAGGTACTTAAAAATGCAGGATGTCCTTCATAGCAGTTTGCACATTTTATATTTTTGCATTCACTCTCTGTGTGGTTTAGGTCACGTTCACCACACTTCCCACACAATTGGCATTCTCTGCAAACGTCTTTGTGATGACCAAATTTTTGATATTTGAAACATTGGAGGGGAGCTGGTATTAATTGCTCTACTCCTTCTATTGTATAACCAATCCTGATATATTTTGGTATGGATGGTTGATCGAAAGTGAGTACATATGTGTGTGTCTGTATAATTTCATTGTTTCGTCTGATGGTAATTTTCTTATGTTCCTTTACACCCTGTTTTTTATAATGCTGTTTCGATTTCCTTTGGTTTTTGCTAATGAAAGCTCTGCTTCTTATAACGCCTTTTGAAGTATTTAATCTAGCATGTGGATACACTCTGCATTTGATGTTGTGAAATGTATCCATTTTGAGCAAATTATCTGTATTTTTTCATTTGAACTTCCACTAGCAGGTTACCATTTCTAAATTTTTTTTAACATTTTTTTTTATTTGACTTACTTGATATAACTTTTTCAATTAAAATAGGAGACAATTGGTCTAATTTAATTTCATCCAATGATTCAATGATAATGAATCTTGAAAAGTCTACGTCAGTTTCAGAACCCGAGTCGGATAAACACTTTTCAGATTTTTTAAAGGAAGAAGCCATAATTGGGTTTTGATTTTTGTTGGTCCAATGTTCCACCACTGAGTCCAACTATATATGAGCTAGGGCATGTCAGGAAACAGCTGATTGATCGGATCGGGCCCAATTCGACCACCCGTCTAGCCCAGGTAAGGGCCAAAGTGTTGCAGATCATGACCACTTTTTTACCTGGGTCACAACCTGCTCAACCACCAGGAGCCCGTCCCCAGACATTGCAGGTCACCACCCACGGTCAACAGGTGGCCCCCTTGTGGGACTTTTACCCCCTGCAGAAGTGCAGTCGGCGTATTTTGAAGCCCTGCCAACAGGGCAGGACAGAGAGATACAGACACAGAGAGAGAGAGAGAGATGCACACATATACAGAGGGAGACGCGAACACACACACACAGAGGAAGGTGCACACATACACGCACACAGAGGGAGGCGTACACACACACACACACACACACCATACACACAGAGGGAGGCGTACACAGAGGGAGGCGTACACACACACACACACCATACACAGAGGGAGGCGCGCACACACACACACACACACACAGAGGGAGGTGCGCGCACACACACACACAGAGGGAGGCACAGACTTTGGCAGATTACAGAGATTTGTCCTCAAATCTTGTCTGCTCAATAAAAGTCTAATTTGTGTGAACCTTGGTGAATAGGCTCACAATAATTGAGCTAATCATCCATCTGGTACAAATGGAAACCACTGATGTTACTATTTAAAAATTAGTAGCAATATTTGCCAAATTTCACTGCAGTTGCTTTCCCAGTTACAAAATTGGGGCCAGCTGACTGTTTGATACTAAAATATATCATACATTTAATCCTACAAGTTATCAACTTGTATCAATTAAGTGGTATAAAGAAAAGTTATTACTGATCCTAATGAATATATATTCAAAATAGAAAGAAAAAAATTAGTGACTTGTTAAAAGAAATACAATTCCCACCAAGATCAATTCTTTTATATTTTAATCTTTGTAGACATTAAAATCACAAAATTCAGAAATATCTAAAAATGATAAAAATTCTTTTTAACTATCAGAATCTAAAAAGCACATGTTCAGTGGATTTGAGTAGATTTCCTTTAATTTCATGTTTGCAGTCAATTATTTTGTATACAGTATCTCCTGCTCTACTTATTCTTAATTTTTCTTGATCTTATTTTGATACTCCCATCATCCAAGATGTTTACAATGGCAAAATGTCATTTATTTTACCTTATTAACAATGCTTCACATGTCTAATTTTTTCAATTATATTCATTTCAGAAATTATGGGGACTGAAAACAAGTTCTCTAATCCTCAATGAAAACAATCTAAATAAATGGACATCATTTCTGAGAATTTCTAAATGTACTTTACTCCTATTCTAGGACAGTTTCATCTTCTCTATAAACTTAACTATAATTTTCATATTCATTCAACAAGACCTTAACTTTGGAATAAAACGCTTGTTTTTCAGCTGTTATTGGAAACTATGCTGTCACCTTGAAACAATGTTTAAACCAGGCATGGGCAACCTTTTTCAGGCAGTGGGATGCATGAAACATGGCTCATTGTAAGGCAAAATATGCAATACTAAAAATTCAAGAATTTTTCATTGATGGTACTGCAGCCAGTCTCACTACAGAAGACCATACATGTAAGAATCTACCTTAAAATCTACCTAGAAAAAATCTATCTGGAGAAGAGTTTTTTTTTTCTTTGTTTCTATGATTAAAAAAATTGAAGTCTTGGTACAATATCAAAGATGACAGTATGAATAAGACTTGCTGTTATATAGGATTCATTTATAATTTATTCATTTGATGATACAATTTTTTTTTTTTTTTTTAAGAAAATATATTTCAAAGAGAGGAAAAAAAATTGTCTCTTCAGTTTCTAATGCTAAAGATCTTTTACATGTATATTCTTCCTTGGTGGAGAGAGGGAATTACCAACAGCTAAAAATGCTTTACATGTATAATCTTCCTGGGGGAAGGGGGGGGGAAGTACCAACAGTTGAAAATGCTAAAAAATGTTACCTTTAACAAAAAGGTTAAAAAGAGTAAAAAACATTGTATTTAATCTTTGTTATCTATGCAGTTTATTCAAATTGTATCCACAATGCAGAAGGCATACAACTGATTTAAGTAAAGGAGGTTATTCGAGAAATAAATATTTATTCTCCTTTGACACCAACTTCCACAACCCTCTGAGATAGAGAGAATGTGAGTAAACAAGTGAGAACAAAATGAAATCATTATTTTCCTCATTAAATTGTGTGCCATTGAAAAAGTTAATTTCTTTACAACATTCATTATTTCACTTAGTTGCATTTTTCAAATAATCACTATTACTGGAAAATAATTTTGCCTAATGTTTGATAGTCAAAAAAAATAAATAAATAAATAAAAGTATTTTGTTCTTGTGCTATTCTTTTGCTTATTACTCTGCTCAATACAGTCCTTATTTATGAATACTATATTAATTTTAAGAGATAACAATGAAATTCAAATTCTGATATTGTCTCCTTTAAGAATTTAATCTTTTAAATGCATCTTTCCAAAGCCATCATAAATTCATTTTTTACACTTAGTTACAGTGACAAGACATCATCTTTCTAGAATTTGAGATTTGCCATTTTACTATTTCTAGCATCTCGCCAACTTTTATCTGGCGATTGTCTAGCACAACATAGTGAACAGATTTTCCTAGCAACAATTTAGCAGTTGATTCCACTCATGTTAGATAAAAATGTGGGCCTAAAAAGGTGCAAGGAGTTACTCTTCTGGAGATTAGCATCAGCCATGTTAATGGAAGGCAAAAAAAAAAACAACAAAAGTTTCTTTCAGATGATTAAAGTATTACTCAGTTCTTGCTCATTGTTTCAACAGAATAGAAAAAAAACAAGATGGAATATTCCAAGACATGACCAGCAGAATGAAAACAATCTACCCTTGCAGATTAAAAGGATTCAATTTGAAATTCCATGAAAGTTACTTGGATGGACTGACACCTGAGGAATGTGAAAGGGTATAATGGCCAAAATGTCATTATAAAGAGGAGAACATTTATAAATAACGACAACTTTGCTATAAAAAATATTTGTTCTATTTTCATTTCTATAAAGTTTATAGGATTTTGTCAAATAATTAGAGTAACCATAACCATTGTGAACCTGAAGAAATTGTAAACTATTAACAAATAATATTAGTGTAATGTGTGTACAGGGCAAGATATTGGTATAGAACTGATGAGTATGTGTCTCAGATGTTCACTGAATGTAGACTTATGCCCACATTGACTTATTGGCTTTGTAGATGTTAAACTACTTTATGTAATTATAAGCTTTACAAATTTTTTAATATTAACTATAAAATCTTCAGACTTCAGACACAGTAGGGTACTTTTAGCTTGTCTGCCAAGAGATGCAAAGAGTACTGTAAAACTAATGGTCCTTACATGCTAAAGTAACTATAAGATACAAGTAAGACTTCATTTAGTCCACAATGGCTCTTTCATCTTGAATAACTAGGCAACTCTAATCAAACACTTTGCTTTCAAGTCTATAAAGAGCATCATTAATCAATGTAGATTCCAGAGAAGGTTTCTTATAAGAACAATCCTCTAATAATGTCTTATATTATTATAAAAATGTAGTCATAGCAGCCCTAAAAATGATTAAAAGTCAGTTACAAGCTTTCTCAAGTTCTAGACTGACTAGCATTGTTTATATATACAGCTAACATAAGCTTGACCTCTGAACTTCCTTGTTAAGTGTTTTGCTCAGTAACAGGAAATAGTACAAGTGGGAAGCTAACATATAATATACTGAATATATACACTGTTATCAGTACCATATTTCAAGATTAGTGGATAGACATCCTAATTAGTGCGTGTGAAGAATCAAAGTTTTCATATTTTACTTTATATAATAAGAGGAACTGTAACTAGGTTTTTGTTTAAGTTTGATATAAAAATAAGGTGATTTTCTTTTCAACAGGTATATTGAGGGTGCTCTTAATTAGCAGAGCTAAAAATACAATGAATTCTCCCATTAAACTATGTCTTAATAGATAATTTCTTTTTACTATGCTTCTTAGTAAATAATGAAATTGATAAGCATAAACTGAGAAAGAAACAATTTAAATAGAATATATCATACTGACATTGGAGGCTGCTTCTTATCAAATTTTCATGAGAAGTTCATATCTCTAATTACAAAGAGGAGATACTCTTCTAGTTACCTGTTTAAGATCGATGTACAATAACAGGACTTGTAAAAACAGTCTTGTTTCTAATAAATATTGTAACTTGCATGTAATGTCTTTAAAAACACAAAAACTGAAATACATTAATAAAAGTAAAGTCCCAAAAGTATTTGTACAAAAGGAAATATAGATTTTTAGAAACAAGTTTGCAGGCAAGAACAAATAAATTCATTAAAAAAAGAAAGGCAAAAAAAAAAAAAGATTATTTTGTAAAATAAAAGATGTTGCTGATTAAATTTTTTTTAAAACTACTAATACAATCAAATTTGAGAACATTAATCATTCTGCTTTTTTTTAAAATACAAACTGTATCTATTTTAACTTTTATAAATGTAGTTCTACACTGCAAAACATACCCAGGTGCCAACTGCTGAAGCAAACATCTGCCAATCATGTTACTTCAGAATAAAACAATTAAAACTAAAAGACCAAAGCAATGGCTAAACTGCATTATGATAGACTCCTGAAGGATCCAAATTGCAAGGAGACATACAAAAAAAGTAATAAATGAATGTAACCTGAACGACACAACAAAATCAAATTGAAACATGCTGAGAGAAACACTAGTGACTTTAACAAATGAGATCATTCCTAGGAAAATGAGACAAAAAAGGAACACGTGGATGACAGAAAAATTTCTAGATGATGAAAAAGTAACAACAAACAATATCAAAGAATGGCAAAGAGTACCAAACAATAAACAAAAATTAAAAACAAATATAGGCTGGCTAAAGAGGAATGGCTCAATGAAAAGTGTGCAGAAATAGAGAGCAATACAGTGAGTATGCAGCACACAATAAGAGAATTGACAGAACAAAAGATGAGTCATTCAACAGGCTCTATAAAAAAAAAATCATAAGATGATCACTGATAATAGAAAAAGAAAAGTATGAGCAAATACACAAGAAAACTTTTGCAGGATAAGAGTAACCTTCTCCTCCTTTTTCTGTGTGCTGTGTCCCTTCAGGAAGTAGATGATTATGGCCTTTCACATCTCCCTATCCCTAGTGGCTTTTAGCAAGCTTTCTTCTGTTACCCCACCCAAACTCTGCTCTGCTATCCACTTGCTCAAGCCCATCAAGTATGTTACACATTGCTTTCCTTCTATCTGACTCGTGAGTATCAGATTCTCTAAGCCCTCCTTCCTTGTTACATGTCCCAGGAACTTCTATCTTTTCCTGATGTTAAGTATTAGTTTTCTTTTCATTTCCATTCTCTCCAAAACCTCATCATTGCTCACATGTTTGGTCCTCAGCATCCTTCTGTATAACCACATTTCGGTTGTTTAAAGTCACTCTCTGAGGAGATTATTCAGCATTCACTATCATATGGAAAAACAGACATCACATAGCAATTCTGTATTCTCTTCTTTGTTACTAGCAAATTCTTCCTGTCTTTCAGTACTCTACTCAGCTTCTGGAATACATCTTTGGCTATGTCAATTTACTTTCTGATCTCAGACAACACATGAAAATATGAAAAGCCAAAAACATTAAAATCTTTGGAGTGAGATCAGCATCGTAGAAGACAAACAGGAACAAAGCAACAGGGTGAGACATGATTGTAGCAGAAATGCTCTCAGCCTTAAATGATTTTGTCATTGACAAGATCTTCTTTCTTCTTCTATGTGCCCTGTCCCTTCAGGACGTAGGCGATCATGGCCCTCCACGTCTCCCTATCCCTTGTGGCCCTCAGCATGTTTGTTCCCGTTACTCCTGGTAACCCCCGTTCTGTCATCCACCCAACCAGGCCCTGCAAATATGTTATCCACTGCCTTCCTCTGTCTCTCTTTCCCTCTACCTGGCCAGTCAGTATCAGGTTCTCCAAACTCTCCTTCCTCATTGTGTATCCCAGGAACTTCAGTTGTCTCTTCCTGATGCTCGGTATTAATTTCCTTTTGGTTGCCATTCTTTCCAACACCTCATCGTTGCTTGCATGTTCAGTCCACGATATCTGCAGCATCCTTCTGTAGAACCACATTTCCGCTGCTTCCAGTTTTGTCCTCATTTTCGATGATATTGTCCAACACTCACTACTGTATTGAAGAACTGACATCACATAGCAATCCAGCACTCTTGTCTTTGTTTCTAGTGAAATTTTCCTCTGTGTTAGTACTTTGCTCAGCTTCTAGAACGCGCCCTTTGCCATGCCAATTCGCCTTCGGATCTCTGTGTCGCACTTTCCATCGCCTGTTAGAACACTTCCTAGATATTTAAATTTTTGCACCTGCTTTATTCTGGTATCCCCCACATGTATTTGGCATTTTGGGTTGCACCTTTTGCTGATGACCATGCATTTGGTTTTCTTAAAGTTTATTTGTAGTCCTTTTTTGTCACTCTCCACCACTACCTTCTGTAGGAGGTCCTGCAGTTTCCTTTCCGTGTCTGCAATCAGCACTGTATCATCTGCATACCTTATGTTGTTCAAGTTGTGGCCTCCAATAGCAAATCCTGGCGTGTCGTCTAGGGTCCTCAAAATATTCTTGCTGTACAGGTTGAACAAATCCGGTGAAAAGACACATCCTTGTCTTACGCCTCTTTCTATCTTTGTAAATCTACTGAGATCGTTACCTGTCTGTATGCAGGTCGTTTGCTGCCAGTAGAGATTCTTAATTACTCTGATGTCTTTACTGAAAATGTCTAGGCTGCCGAGCATCGCGATCAATTCTTTGTGTCGTATCTTGTTGAATGTCTTCGCATAGTCAATGAAACATAGGTATAAGTCTTTTTTCATTTGTATTGCCCTTTCGGAGAGCATCCTAATCATGAATATGGCGTTCCTTGTTCCAGTGTCTTTAACGAACCCGCACTGTTCCTGCCCTATCTCTAGCCTGATTCTGCTTCTTGCTCTATTCATCAGTATTCTGACAATCGGTTTTGTGATGTGACTCATTAAGCTGATAGTTCTGTGTAGTTCACACTCGTGTGCACCTGGTTTCTTTGGCAGTGCTATAAATATCGACTTGCATAGGTCGTCAGGTATTATTCCACTATGAAGTCATGTAATCTTCCTTTCAGGTTATATATCAAAGTAAAACACATTTTTGATGTTCAATAAAGGTCCAGGGTAGTAGAAATGGAAGTATTCATACAAACTATATATAGTGAGAGAGAAACTACAGTTTGGTATATACTTCTAAATTTATTTTTAGTAGATAAATATCAAGTAACTTGTTTAAAAAAGTTATATATTTAAATGTTTTTAACATGAAAAATGAAATAGGAAAAACTTGAAAAAAATGAAAAAAAAACTCTCGAGCCTCTTATTTAAGTGATATTTGAACAAAGACAGGGCAAAGCTTGCTGGCTCCTGCAACTTTGAAATATGAAAAGAATGTAACCAGAAAATTAAAACAATCAAGAGAAGAACTGATTTCAGATATGATTTTGACAATGAGAAATTTAGGCAAATTTACATGGATTTTCCTGATTTTTAGGGATAAGAAAAAAAAAAAAAAAAAAATAGATATCTTTTGGGGTACCATTTAGAGATATCACAAAGATGCTTTCCTTACAAATGAAATGTGCAATTTTCCAATAGTAACAGATTATCTCAATACACAATGACTTACAAGAAATTTTGTTTCACTCCACCACTGCAAGATCAGTAAAAAAAATATATATACTAAATACATGCCTTTATTTCCAAAATGAGGTATCGTAATTATTTACAGTATTTACATTGTTTGAACTGTTGACCTCATCTTTGTTGCTATATTCATTCGTTATACACTCCAGCCTTCTTCAAGTGAGTGGAATTTCAAACCAAATCTTTTATTTTGTTCATCAGGGTAGATTGTTCTAGTTTCTTGCCTCTTACGGATATCTCAGTATCAGTTATCTTCATTTTAACTCAACTCTCCAAGTTTTTGTTCACCTCTGCCATAGCCAAGTATTAAACTCACAACTCTTTTGATCAAGTCACTGGATTCAACCAATGCTTTTATCCACTGAGGATATCCTTGAGAACATCAGTGTATGAATTAATCTAATGTTTCAGTAACCATTTTTCTTTACCAGAGCTTATATTACAAGTTGGTGTTTTTATTTTTTAATAATTTCACCACAAGCAAAGTGAGACTGTCACTACAACTGCCTTCTTCCCAAAGTATCTACTCCATGTATACTTCTAATTATCCTTCATTTGTATAGTATATATATTATTTGCAGGTTCTAATTGATGCATCTATGTAGTTCTTGTTTAAATTCAAAACCACTTTTTTTTCGTTTTTTATTAGTCTGCCTACTATTTATTTGCTCTTGTTTCTTGGATTGATCTGCCACCCCATTTAATATATTTAAATGTTAAAGTTCTTATTGTCATTAAGCTGTTTGGTCACTGATTCAACTGCCAAATAAGTTTTTCAATGATTTAAAGTAATTTACTTAACTGGTTAGTGAAACAAATTTGAGCTGTTAACGATATTGCTTTATCATTTACCTCTTTTAACCCTTGTCCATGCCAGCCCTTAAAATATTTTTATCTTTTTCTGTTCTTCTGTCCCCTTCCTGAAGTACCTACCCCATGTATACTTCTAATTTCCCTGCCTTTTTGTAGTGTGTGTGTGTATATATATATATATGCCAGGTCCATGGCCGACTTGCTAACAACCGTAATGGAGTACATGCTCCAGGCCCTTGATGAGTCTGACGAGGCTCGCGTGGTTGCTCTGGACATCGCCAAGGCTTTCGACAGGGTTTGGTACTCTGGCCTCCTATGCAAGCTATGGAGTCACGGTATTACTGGTTGCCTGCTTGACCTAATCTAATCTTTTTTAAATAACCGCAAAACGAAGGTTGTTTTGAATGGGCGTGCCTCTTCATCCTACAGCACGAATGCTGGTGTCCCACAGGGCTCTATCCTGGGCCCGACGCTCTTCCTTATTTTCATCAACGACATCCCAGATGAGATCAAGTCCCAAGTAGGCATCTACGCAGATGACACTACAATATACTCCCACACCAGTAAGAAACCTCTCGTGGCAAACAGACATAATCTCGCTGCTGACCTTGAATGGGATCTACACTCTGTGGTGAATTCGGGCAAGAAGTGACTTGTCAACTTCAATGCGTCTAAGACCAAGCTGTTGTCTGTCAACCATCATAGGCAACCTCTCCTGCCTCCCATAAGCATGGACCAAGCGAGTCTCCCTGAGAGCAACACACTATGCCTCCTCAGCCTTACCCTCTCCTCAGACCTCAAATGGAACCACTATGTTGAATCCATAGCTAAATCTACTGCTAAGAAGGTTGGGTCACTATATCGATCCAGGACGTTTTTTCCACCTGAATGCTTTATCAACACACAAAATTCAGATACTTTCATTGTTTTAAAAATTGACAACAGTAGCTTCACTTAAATAACTTTAATTTAAAAAACTGAGAATCTGATTAGGTCGAAATTTTGTCACGTGCCATTTGAAGGTTAGTACTTCATAAAAACCATAAGGATTTTTTTTATTAGTGGTACCATCTATATGTCAGACCTGGGATTTATTGAGTGATGTGTCAAGTGAAGAGAAACTATTAGAATAAAACACATGATTGTATCTTGGAAGTTCAACAGTAAAATGATGAAACTTAGTTGCCAATCTAGTAGCTTAAATTCATATCGTTGAGGTACCAAGAGAAAGCTTATCAGAACAAGTGTTATGAAAATATTTGTGAAACTGATTCCTGTGTTTTTTAAACTTTACAATACCAGACTCTATCTTACATATTTATAAGTCCTTGCTTTTAATATTGATGCAACATCTGGTCTGGTGCTCCTGGTATATATTTAGTGATTCTTGATAAAATCTAAAGAAAATCTGTAATACTATTGCTCCGGATCAGTCATCTCAGCTGTATTTTGCGGAGTAGTATGTGTAGGAACAAAGTTGTCCTTCTTCTTGCTAACCATCTGTCTCCTTCAACAACTCTAAGTGCGGCTGCCCAACTGACGAATTTGGGCTCTATCTATCGGGCTGAAGACAATTTGCATATTTGTGAGACTCCTTTTCAGTTCTCCCATGCACGCGCACAGTCAGGCTTTACCAGCATGTTGCTTGCCTCGTCTAGCACCCGTTCTATGGTTACAAAAGATGCAGGTAACCCTAAGCTTCTTGCTTCATCTAAGACTGTGTTCACCACACTCCCCACTGATCTCCTGATCACAAGCACTACACCCCAGTGCAGGTCTCTTTTGATGGGTGCTTCGTCAGAGGGAGATGGTTCAGGTCTCATCCTCTAATGAGCTTTTTTCTGAATTCTACTCATTGGGAGGTCCGGCATCTGCTGGTAATCTACTAATGGCAGAAGAGTTGTCTGGTGAATTTGGCCCGAAGTAAACTAATTGTTCACTTTCTTCTGTGTCACTTTAACTTTCATTGCTTGCTGATTGAGACAACCCTACAAAAGGACGCAAAATTTTGAGGTGGCATGGTATTCCATCAACTCGTATTGACTGACTGCTTGCCACCTTGGTTATACATCTAGTCTTAAACTTGGTTGTGCACCTGCTTCATGGGGTTTAAATCCAGATGATGTCTCCTTCTTCATATCTTTGGTTCTCGATTTGAGCTCCAGGTGAATGTGTGGCATCGATACCTCTTACTCGGATGTGATATTTATGCAGTCTGTCGGCTGGTGCTGTGGAGGCTGAAAGGCTGTCCTTTGGTACGATGTTGTATTAGTACACTGCCTCTAATACAGAGCAGTTCTTTCTGGCTGTGATAATTTTGATGCTCTGGTGACTTCGTTCCACAATATCATTTCCTGCTAGTATGTGAGCGCACCAAAACCTCAAGTGCACACCCTAGCTACTCACAAATTCCATTAACTACTTGCTAGTAAATGTGGTGTCATTGTCTGTCAATATTTTGGTTAGTGGGCCTTGCTCGTAAAAAATTAATTCCAGTTGACGGATGACACTGGTGGAATCCTGTAGTCATAGTGGGCTGCCATATTGCAAACTGAGAGGGACCGCAGTTCATCAGGGTAAAAAAAAAATGCTCACTGCCATAATGGGTTACATTTATCGCTAGTCTGCTTCAGTTATTTTTCACTTCCAGCCTTCTTTTCTCCCATCAAACTGTGGCTGGATCAATCGACTGATAGGTTTTGCAACTTTTGACAACCATTTTGACGGTTTCTTTAGACACCGATGGGTCGATGGCAAAAGTCAATGTTCTTTTCACGCCTGGGTGGCCACTCTGTTGGTGAATGTTGGCTACTTGACTTTCGTCCAAACGTTTCTTTGCAAAAGTGCAAGTCTTCAGTTCTGGCTCCCTACCTTCTGTATACATATTTAGCCATCTTTGCAGCACTCTAGTAAGGCAGTCAGCACGGTTGACACAAGACTCCATCAATGCTACATCCATTTTTATTCCATATTCTTCTACCAATGCCTTCAGTGTTCCGAAATGCCGCCTCACCAGCATCTTGCCAGCCACTTTCAAATGTAGCTCAGATGCCTGCCACTGAAGGGCCAGATTTATGCCTTTAAATAATGCGTCCAGTTTGGCTAGGTTGACATGTTTACTGTCATTGGCTGGGTGCAACCAAGCATCCTTCACAATGCTCCCATTCACTTCCAATGCCACTCTAGTTGCCACAGAACTCGCCTCTACCCAGATCTTCATTTCACCACTGTTTACACACCACTCTCCGCCAATAGGATCTGATTCGAGTACTCTGGTCACAGTTTTATTCAGCATTCTGCAAAGGAAGACATCATTGACATCATCATCCCATCCCTTAGATATCGCAGTCACCTGGCACTTGATGAATGATGTTCTCGGAGCCAGCCACACACAGGGAAATGACCCACCAATTTTCCAGAGAGAGAGAGAGAGAGAGAGAATACTCGCTGCCAGGTGAGAATGTGGGGAATGTCTGGCACTTCACCTCCTCATCACCAACAAAAGATGTCATTTTCTTTGTGGACCTGCAAACCCAAAATCTTAGCTTTGTCTTTCAGCCACTCTGGGTCTTTACAGACCACCCTATAATCTGCAAAGTGTTGCCAGATGCAGGCTGCAGGCACCAGATCTTTGTTAATGAAAATGTCAGCGATATATGCTGAAGTGGCTTTCCTGATCATTTGGTCCTGTGATGTTATTATGTCGATGATGGACTTCATAATGAGTGGTGCCATATTCAACCCAAAACCCACATTTGTAAGGCAGAATTGATGACCTTTGAACATGACCGTTTGAAAAGGCCAGAGAGCCTTGCCTATGAGGACCTGTAGGTAAGCATTTCTCAGATCTAGAAGTGACACATTGACTCCCTGCTGTTGCCATTTTCTGAGTTTCTTTGCACAGACATCTGCATTGGCAGTCAATGCCTCCATGAATCCATTTAACTTGCGATAGTCAAACACTAGGCAGACATTCTGTTTATGTTCTTGGATAAATGCCATTAAGGGAATCAAACCCTTGGGTGGGCCAAGTTGTTCTTCAGGGTACGGTATCAAGCATCCAATGTGTTGCCACAATAAAAGCTATTTCTCGTATGTGGCTTGAAAATGCTTGGCACCTCCTACTCCTGAACTGTGTTCTTCAGTCCATGTTTGCTTGTTCCGATTGAACATCACACCAAAGTTGGGCTTGTCGATCAAAATAGTGGCACGTCTATGTACTCCCTCAAAACATGGTTCTCCAAATTCATTTAGGAGCACGCCTCTGAGGCTTTTAATTGCGTCAATCCCAAGAAGGAGGTCAAGGCCCAACAATAGTCCATCAACAACCAGCATCTCAATGTCCACAGGTTTGACCTCTTCAACGTCCAACTTAATCCTTCCGAACTCATGGCATGTCAGGGTTCTCCCATCAGCTGTTAGTACTCCCAAACTACTCTGCTTCCAAGAACAGCAAACATTTTTGCTCACCAGCATCTGTGAGCATCCGAAGTCCGCCAAAGCCAGGCACTCTTGTCCATCAACCAGCACCCTCACAGCAAACAGTTTCTGGTTACGATGCTGACATCTTCTTCCCTCAGGTGTTTCCCTGGCATTTATCTCCAACATGACCAGTTTTGTTGCTGCTTGAAATTACATGCCTGCCATCAATTTCTTTTGTGTCATGTGTTAGTGGTCTGTCATTGCAAAAGTTCCTCACACATTCTTGAGTGAGATGTCCATAAAGATTGCATCAAAAACATTGGCCTCTGCATAGTGACCAATGTGCTTGATTATCTGTTCTTTCTAGTTGTTCTAGAGTGCAATTTCTGGCAACATGGTTAGGACCAGAGTACTTGTAATAGAGAACCGCCTTGTTACCTGAAGTGGTAAGTGGTGCCGTCGAATGCATCTGTTGAATGGATGCTGCTGCGACTGATTCCTCATCTCTTGCATTGCCAATCACGATGGCAGGCGCCTGTGCTATCAGTTCTTCCGCCATCATCGTATCCATCCGCATCGTTCTTAGAGCTGCTGCGGCAGCCCAGAAATGAACGCACAGGCTATCCATTTTTCTGGCAGCATTTTCCCCAACTTGTAGGGCAAGTCTCTTAAGTGCTGCCAGGAATTTGTCTGCTGGTTCTCCAATGTCAAGGCATCACACTGTGAACTGGTCGAATGCTGCAAATAAGTCTACAGAGAATGCAGTAATGAGGGCAAGCTTGATTTCCACAAGGTCGGCTCGCTGTTCCTTGCTGAGTTGCCGACATACTGCAAACACCCCACCTGTCAAGCGCAGGGACAAAATCTGTTCCTCTATTCGTCCAACAGTTTGCACATTATTTCTATGCATTCAAGCCATTCTACTATTGGTTCATCAATTGTGGCTCCTCCAAACTCAGGAATTAATAGCAGGTTGAACAGCCTTTATGTTATTATATGTGGTAGTGCTGAAATAGCTTGTATTTTGCTGAGTATTATATGTAGGAACAAAGTTATCCTTCTTCTTGCTAATGATCCGTCTCCTTCAACAACTCCAAGAGCGACTGCTTGACTGACGAATTGAGGTTCCATTTATCTCTTTCCGGCCAACCATGATTTGCATGTATGTGAGCTTTCTTTTCAGTTCTCCCACGCATGCGCACAGTCATTCCAGGCTTCACTGCCATGTTGCTTGCCTCTTCTAGCACCTGTTCTACGGTTACAAAAGTCGCAGGCAATCCTAAGCTTCTTGCTTCGTCTAAGAACATGTTCACCACATTGGCTTCATTCATTTGTCTGCTGTCTAATGTAACTTTCCTGTGTGTTTCTATAAATACTTTCATGATAATTGTTCTGTGGAACTTTCCTCTTTGGTACCAAACTTTACACAGTATTTGATTGGTATCAAGTACTTATCTTTTACAGATGAAATGGTTAGATGTAATCATAAGTTTTATGCTACCAGTTTCTTCTATCACACATCTCACTTATGAAACTCTTCTGGTTTCTTGCTTCCCAGTCAACTTTGATCTTCAAATGCAATATCAGTTGTTATCTTCTTTCTTAATTCTTTTTCTTTTATTGTCCTATCTCGTTAATAGTGTTTTTTTTCTCAGTCTCTAACACTCAGTGACTCTTTGCATCTTAGTGGCTTTATTGCTTTGGGGATGAAATGATTAAAAGAAGAAGGCCCTGTCATGTTGGTGAGGAAGTGACTGAAGTCAAGATGCCAGGTCAGGATTGATTACATTACAGAACCTTCTTTGAATTTTGTCAAGGAACTTAAGATATTTAGTAGGAGCACTAGACCAGATATGGCAGCAATATTCAATGCATGGCTGAATGGTTGATTTATAAATGTGCAAGATGGATTCTAATGAGAAGAATTATCTGTCAAGATACAGCGAACTTTCCTAGCAGTGCACCTACCAAATGATTCAATATAATAACTATTTCATATTATTGAAAAGCATGAGCCCAAGGCAGTGCAAAGTGTTGCTCTCCTGGAATTTAGCATCAGCCATGTTGATTGTTATCAGCTATCACAAGTTTGTTTATCAAGCTTTAGATAAGAACGGCAAAGCTCAGGTCTGTGGCTTTAGATATCTCAGACATTTGACAAGGTTTGAGATTCTTCATTTGTAGGCAGAAAAGGTTCTCTATCGTGATTAAACAAAAACAGTTTTGTTTTGGAGGTGTTAAAATTTTACAAGCCATTATTGTTCCCAGTTGGTCACTAATCGGAAGTCTTCTTCAAGAGTTGTTGCCAGTGTTACTTTGTTAGATCTGTTGGACTTGCTTCTAAGGCTGAGTAAATAATTGCGTCATCTGTATAAATACCTATTTGAGAACTGATGACATCAAGAAGGTTGTTGATGAAAGTCAGAAACAGCATAGGTCCAATAAAAGAGCCTTAGTAGAACCCTGCATTAACATGAAATGAACTAGAAGTGTGTCCATTCAACACCACCTTCATTACACTTGTTTGTTAGAAATGATTGGATTAAGCCAAATATTCATCCAGAGACCCCATAACCCTTGAGCTTATGAAGAATCTCAAACCTTGTCAAATGTCTGAGATATCTAAAGCCACAGACCTGAGCTTTGCCGTTCTTATCTAAAGCTTGATAAACAAACTTGTGATAGCTGATAACAAATTGGCAGTAAATCTGGAAAAATGAAAGCAATATTATTTATCTGAAATGGGCTGTGTCAGGCAAGACACTTAACCAATTTGTTGTTGATTAGAGCCTCTAATACTTTGCCAAAATAATTTGAGGGGCCAGAAGGTTCTCTAGAGTTCTTAGCAACAGGAACTACAGAAGAGAACTTCCAACAAGCTGGAAAGCTAGTAGTAGTGAGGCATTTATTGTAAAAACAGGAGCCAATTCAGGATTCTTTAGGACAATTGAAGGGATACTGTTGAATCCATAAGTCTTGTGGGGGTCTAGTTTAAAAATGGTAGCAAATTCCATGGATTGTGTTATGCGCATATACCTCAGCAAAGAGAAAATCAGGAAGAAATACTCCAGTTAAGAGCAGAGTTGGAAGAGAATTTCCAAGCAAAGCACTCTGCTTTATTTGTAGATGATGTCAATACTTCAAACTTCAAATTGACAAACCAAAAGTGGTCCTGGGAATTCGAAAGTAATATTCTTTAGACCTAAAGTCAAACTGACCTATCCATACTACAAGAAAATATCTAGTGAGAAAATAAAATTAAAGTTGTTTACTGGAACAGCAATCCATCCACTACTAAATAGTTAAAAATATCTTAACCAATTCAAAGAACTGAAGAAAAGATATTTAATAAAGTGACAATTTTATCTATTAACCTTAAATATAATGGTACTTGGAATGACCTTAAAAGATCCTTGGAAAATGAATACATACCAGAACTAGACATCTGTGGAAGAATTGAAACCAAACCACAGTTTTATTGGAATTAGCAAGAAAGCTGAAGATTTTTAAAAAACTTGCAATCCTTTGAAATCCAACAAAGACAGATACTACTGGAATAAAATTTCATTAAAAATAAAATGCATTAACACTATAAAATGTAGTAATCAAAACTTAGGAATTAAAGAAGGTAGGTTACTGGAAATAAATGGTAATATTAGCAGTTTCCCTACAAAAAAACATTTTGCATTTATTGAGTTATTTTTTCCAGTACATAAAGGGGGAGGGGTTCCCTTCCTAATCTTCTATTTGAAAAAGTGAGGAATATCAACATCTTGATTATGGTTGTAAAATAATGCAGAATGATGAGTTTAGTGAATAGAAAAATAATTACCATAAAGAAAATATGGCTTGAAAGAGTTTTTACTTCAAAAGTTTCAACTCAGATGGACCAAATTTTTACTAGTTTCAATTACAAGTTATGAAAAGTTTTTAGATGCCATCATTTATTCCCATATACACATGCATACACACACGGTATGATGGGTAAATTGTCACAAATTTATATCTTTAATTGCATGTATACATTTATTTTGTCAACTCTGCATTATAGCAGAGTCAGTTGGGCAGCGTCTGAGAAAAAGAGCACCATGACACAAACTGTCAGAAATTTGAAAATATCATGCTGTAATGCTTGGCATTTACACTGGAAGCTCTAATATGAATATTTCAGAGTGCAGAGGATTCAGAAAGAGTGGAATGATTTAAGTCAACATCATGGTGTTTAAAGTGATCACTAGTGATCTTCACACAGGGCCTCAGATTCAACAGTAGTTGTGGGCTTACTTCAAGTGCCATGAGGAGGTGGTGCCGCCCTGTCAAAAGGGTGGCTGCTGGAAGACCCAATGTCTGACAACAGGACCCTGCACCATACCACACAAGCAGGAGAACCCAGTAATAGCTGTCAGTTTCTGCAAGCACATCACTCTTTACACTTGGCCACTTAACTTCCCAGGCTGCACTCCTCTCCTTGATTATTGCGTATGGAGCTGAGTTGAGCAAGAGAACAACAAAACTTCTTGTAATGCAAAAAAGATGAACTGAAGGCAAGGAATATGGCAGCATTTACCAACTTACACAAAGAGACCGTCCAGAAGAGTTGCAGAAGATTCTAAAATTATCTAGAATCCTGATTGAAGCCAATGACAATTTTATTGAATAAGTTTACTTGAGTATTTCAAGATGTTTTTGTGTAATTTTGGGAAATCTCTCTCTCTCTCTCTCTCTATATATATATATATATATAAATGGAATAAATATAGATTACAATGACAAGAGAATGATGTATTAGTAACTGTTGTTTCATAATGTTAATGTAACAACATTCATTAATATACTTTGATTTATAAGATGAGATTTTTTTCAAGATATGCACTATCAAATAACAATAATAAAAAAAAATCTATTAAAAACATGGTACATTAGTCAGAGGTTATTCACATTATACCCACAAAGAACAATGTTGTTACTTTGTAGAAGTTCATCTATATTGATTTAATGAGGAAATTAGGTCACTATGCCAAATGTTAGAATTATAATTAATGCTAAACTAATATTTTCATAATAAAACAAATATATATTACACATATCAGTATTTAATTTATGCAATAAAAGTTTTATTGTTTTATTATAAAACATATCAAATATATATTTTTAAGAAGTTAGTATATTCTTTTCTAATTTAAAATTGTTACCTTAGCATTCGTAATCTAAATTGCTCAAGATAATATATTGTTTTTTATATAAAGATGAAAGAGATAGATACCTGAGATTTTACACTGACATTTTTCTTTTGAATACCAAAGAAAAATTTAAAATTTAACACCAAAAGTATTTGAAAATTCCAACAATCTAAATGTGTTACTTCACACATAAGCTTTAAAACTGCCTATCATAAACCATGAAAATCAATAAAAAAATACTGAAATATTAATTGTACACCTATGCATCGAAATCCTTAGTTAATAGTAATGTTTTGTACTAATTTTAAATAATCAAGGAAGTGAAACATTTTCATCAGGATATCAAAGATATGGAAAGACAGTGCCAAGCATGTATAATGGTAGACTATTGCTGAATGATTCATTGGGATGCACTGGAAAAATCTACAAGTAGCTGTCTATCAAAAAAATAAAATAAAAACAGTTTACTTCATGTACAAGTTTTAAAATATTACATTAGTAAAGCATTCTTGTTAAAGGTAATTCTTAAATGTTATGTAGATTCTCTGAAATTAATTACATTTTCATTAGTTTTAAAATTTTATATTTAAACATAATAAAAACATTTTAAAAAATGGTATTTTCTGTTCATAAGTGCAGAAAATAAAACAATATTCAGAAATTAAAATTTTCTGTGATTTCAGTTCTGTGGACATGTGTTATCAATGGTTGAAAATTCATGTAAAATAAAGGATCCTATTATATTTCTATTTATCAAACAGTCCAGAGCAAAGTGGTTAGAGATTTTAATTAAAAATTTGAAAAGTAACTAGTTGAAAAATAGGGTTTTTGGCTACAAGATCACGTTGAAGATAGCAGAAAAGAGCAAGATTACTTCTTTACCAAAAGCATAGTAAAAGGAACATTCAAGATCTAAACTTATTTATAAATGGAACTTTGTGTGTGTGTATCTGTTACCTATAGACTCCGAAACGGCTGAACTGATTTTCTTGAAAATTTACACAGTTGTACTATAAGTGTCTGTGAGTGCTCTTAGCTAGGTTTTGTGTCAAGGTACCCCTGATAAATATCGAAAATCGATAATCGAAAAAATTGGGTTATAAAAAGAGTGGTCCGATTTTAATCAAATTTGATACACTCATAGACAAACACATAAGAAACGATATTTAGAAGTTTCAAGGTTGCAGTTCTTACAAATAGTGCAGAAAATTGATAATATATATATATATATATATATATATATATATATATATAAAAGGCAAGATCAAAATCAGTTTTTCAGCCCTTTTATTTTATTTTTTGCTTTGGGTTTGGCTCTAAGTAGGCATAATTGTAGTTCTTAGTCTCAGCCATGATACCATTTACTCAGAGGACTTATTTAGCCTTCAAAATTCAGTTTACGACGAAAAAACTTATTTGATATTGATACCTGGAAATCAAAATTTGACATACAACCATTCATTTTTCTTTCAGTCTACGGTTTCGCTTTAACTGGAAACAACTATTGCTTTTTAGTCTTTCGTGCCAACGTTCAAAGAGTCTGAGCTCCAGAACCATGGATTAGTTTTAAAGCTTTCATTACACCCGAGCAACGTCGGGCTATTCTGCTAGTTCTATATAAATTAAAGTACAAAAGTACAACTTTAACATACATATTATTTTACTGTGATCCTAAACAATAAAACCGAATATGAATAATTAGTAACTTTTTGCAACATTATGGCAGGGCACTAGTCAAGTCAGATTGTTAGTAAAATTTTATTGAACAATTCCAATATTCATGTTTTGTTTCATTTATAGAGAAAGTGCATATAATCTGACATTAGGATCTTGTGATAAATTAATAGACTTTTGTTTGGATGCTTGAAACAATAAAAAAACATTCCACTTCACTTTCTTAGACTTCGCATAATCCCAGCATATTTAGATATAAGTTCAAAGACTATAATTTAAAACTTTAATATGGGTTAAATTATGTTAACATTTTCAATTTTAAAATTAACATTTTCAACTATCATTAACATGTAAATGATAGTTTGAATTAATCTTTTCAATTTTTTAATCTGTTTTTAATTAAATAATTTCTATTTGAAATCAAGTAACATAACTTTGAAGGTGTGAAAAATATTTTGCTATAATTAGGAAAAGTTAGTCATGTTGGCTATTATTAGTGAGTTTGATATAGGACCAAACATTGTCAAGATTCACGTATACAAGTGTTTCCAAATCCAATACAACACTGATGAGGCATGTAGAGTATCTCTGATGTCCTGTCTTGTATGATGTAAATTATTTTTAATCAGTGTTTCAATTTGTTTATCATCAATGACTGTGGGCCTGCCAAAATGTTTTGTCTTCCAGATCTAAATTTTCACTTCTGAACCTAGTTAAAATACTTACAAACAGTATTCTCGGCTATGGCACCATTTTCATAAATAATATCCTTTTTGCTGTTTGTACAGCATTTTTTTTTTCTGGAAATAAAATAACATCAAAATGAAGAAAATGTGTACCATTTTCTTTCAATTCACTTAATGCAAAAAACATTTTAAATTCCCAATCCACATGTGAATCTTATAGAAAGCTGTGTTGAAATGTCACCTTTCAGAATATGTATGTGAGTTATGGATATGCATTGTAATGCAGTGGATCAACAAATTGAGGAGCTGAGTTTGAATTTCAGTTGAATTCCTTGCATTCACTTATGCACAAATACCTTTGAGAAAGGTAATAATCTGTCTCTTCCTTCCAGTTATGGGTTAAATAATAGGACAGATTGGGTTCTATAGCCTTGGCTGGCAACCAGTCTACCGCAGAAAGGAATGGCAACCTACTGCAGGATAATCTTCTGCCCAGTCAGTCATGTCTCTTTCGAGACATGATCATCCAAAGCGTGTATCACGTATGCCACTTACCTGATGTATGTTATAAATTTCAGTTGCATGTGAAATTATATCACCCATTCAAACAACATAAATGATTACAATTTTTTTTATTCCCACACAATAGATAGAAAAACTGCAGAAATTTAATAAAAGTCTATGCTCAGAGAGATTATAACAATCAGTATCTCTGCTCAGAAGCAACTTGCTAATGAAGAAATTTTAGGTTAGCTAGATCCAACCAGATAATTCTTTTGCTTCCAGAACCAATGGAAACCTTCAAAATTTATTAATTTAAATCTGCTAGCATGTGATAAATTGATGAAAGAGACCTAAAAACAAATTCAGTGTTAGGAGTGAGAAGTTCTCAAACATAAAAAGAAAGAAAAATTTGTGTCAAATCAAGGGTCTGACAATAAATGACACACATTTTTTTAAAATTTGCTACACTTATAGAGCTTTGTGGTAGAAATTGAATGGTAGCTATTTTACATCTCTAGGTCAAAAGGTTCAAGAGATATGTTCCTTTGAGCCTTGCCAAAAAGGTGAATTTTGGAAAATAGTTACAAAGTTTACATATCATTATTTCAGTTGCTTTTTTTCACCCACAAATGATATATGGTCAGCTCAGACCTTTGTTGATTTGATACAGAATGAATATTTCAAATTTGGTTCCAAAGAAATGCTACAAAGAATAGCAACATTAAGTTACAAAACTGGCTTAAGAAAAAGGTGAATAAATGTATTGTTTCAGTCATCAAAACTTAGTAACAGCAACATGGAAGTCTCAAGTACTTTTCTTAAACTATTCTATAAAATAGATAACCTATGCACTTATTACAAGTCATTTAATGTAAACCTTTTAATAACACATCACTCAATAAGTCCTGGGCATGACATATAGATGGTGCTGCTAATAAAAAATCCATATGATTTTTATGAAGTACTAACCTTCAAATGGCACATGATAAAATTTTGGCCCAATCAGATTATTAGTTTATAATTTACAGTTATTTAAATGAAGCTACTGTTGCAAATTTAAAAAAAAAAAAAAAAAAAAAAAAAAAAAAAAAAAAAATGGAAAAATCCGATTTTCGTGTGTTGATAAAGCATTTCTTTTAGATGGAAAAATTCTGTTCCAGCAAAGCAATGGCTTGATAAGTTATTTGAACTCTGCTCCATTGGAAACAATAGCTAAGAGGTGTTATGCTGACTTTAAACATGACAGTACAGACACAAATGATGCTGAATGCTCAGGTCGCCCCAAATCGGCAGTTGTCCAAGAAAACACAAAAATAATCTACAAACTTGTTTTGGTCAATCGTAAATTGAAGTTGTGTGAAATAACAGAGGAACATATCAGAAGGTAGTGTATTCACTATTTTGTCAATGAAAAAGCTGTGTTCTAAGTAGGTGCTGCGTTTGCTCATAGTTGATCAAAAACAAGAATGCGTTAACGATTCAGAGCATTGTTTGCAATTGTTTCAACATAACAAGAAGGGGTTTTTGCATAAATATGTGACAATGGACAAAACATGGATCCACCACTTCACTCCAGAATCAAATCAGCAGTCAGGTAAGTGGACAGCAGTGAAAACCATCCAAATGACCAAAGATGCAAACATCAGCAGCTAAGGTTTTGGTCTCTGTATTTTGGGATGTGCAAGGTATTTTGTTCATCGATTAACTTGCGAAAGGAAGAGCCATATGTAGCATTATTGGTGCATTTGAAAAAAGAAATCGTCAAAAAAACGGCTGCAAATGAAGAAGAAAAAGTGATCTTTCACCAACACGACGCACTATGTCAAAAGTTGATTGCAACGATGGCAAAACTACATGAATTGCACTTCAAACTGAGGTATATTTTGAGGCCAAAGACAAATTGTTTTACAAACAAAAGGCATCGAATTGTTAGAGAAGCATTGGAATCAGTGAATCACCCTAGAAGGAGACTATATTAATGAATAAAGTCGAATTTTGCCTAAAAGTTGTTTTATTAGTTGGGACCAGGATTTATTGAGTGATGTGTTATTTGTAGATTTGCAACAAGAAGTTAAAAGTAGGTAACAAGAAATTGAGACAAGCACCATTCATTGCTGGAGGTATGATTTAATTCTTTTACTCATGTCATTCTTATCAATTATACAAAGCCCTTTGTAGCAATATTTTTTTATAACAATGACTATCATGTCAATCATCAAAGAGAAAATACCTTCATTCTCCTATTCCAGAACTCAAAACCATTTCTGAAGACATTTCTTTAAAGTTATTTTAAGTTCAAATTTATGAAATACACACACACACATTATATATAACTAAAGGTAAAATGTTTGCATTTTGCAATCCAAAACATTATGGTAGTCCTAATTTTATGGTGAAAATCTTTAAGAGGGATAGAATATTTGAAATTATATGCAACCTCGACAAAGTAAAGCACATACAAATAACTGGAGGAGGTTCAGAAAAGACTCAATTTCCAACAATATGTTGATCAGATTATTAAACTAACATCAAGATATACAATTTTCTCCTGTCATCCAACTTGTATTATTTGCCAGTGACTAGTAGTAAAACAAGTTTTGAATTACTTGGGTCGAAAGGAGAAGACGAAATTGTTAAGACAATAATACAAGACTAGTGGAATTAACCCCAGACACTTGTTGACCTCAAGCAATGTCAAAATGTACGTTTTTGAAAATGACAGTTTGCCTTGTTTCTTCTAAATAGTTGCAAATAATGAATATCTCCATATTGTGCTTTACTTGGAGAGTAAGTTTGAGATTTAAACAAATTATGTTGCTTCTAGAAAAGTTTTATCTTTAGAGAAAGAATGGTTCTTTACATTATGGGTTTTTAAATTTCACTAAATTTCAACAACTAAAGGATGAAATGCTGTTAGAGATTTGTAAGTGATATTTTGTTACCTATTCAAAGTGAAATTAACATTTACATCATGTATTCTGTAAATTCTTGTAGGAGATCTGGTATTGCAAAGAAATATTTTCCTGCAAATTACTTCCACAACGCAGAGAAAAATCACTTAAAGTTCAGACTTGAATACCGGGCCAGAAAAAGAAAATGCCGAAAATTCAATTCACCGGTACACTCTCGTGAACTGTTATCCACGTAACTGGTTAGACAAAAATAAATTTCTCGCAGCTTTGAGAACAACGACTGCTTTTATTGGCCGATCAATTTTTTCCCATTAGCCAACAACACAGAGAGGACGGTAAATATTTGCATATATTTTTATAGCAACTCCTGCAACAGACTTTTGTTTTTCTTTTTTATTTTAAATATTCCATCTTCAGCATATTATGCGGAATATGTGCCCCTTTTTACTGTTTGAGTCTGTAATTTTCTTTTTCGCCGCATTTTCCGTCGTAGTATTAACGCGATGCATTGTCACTTGGTTTGACGAGGTAAGTCACCGTTTTCTTCACTATAATTCTATTGTGGAAGTTTTAGTATTGAAGACTAATTACAAACAACAGCAAATGTTTTAGAAATGGTTTCTTGTTCAGTTCCAATCATAAAAACAAATTTAAGAGCTACAAATATACTCTTATAAACTTAATGAATACTTTTCATTTGTAATAAAACCAAATATAAACAGACATTTCATGCCTTTTTTTTCAGCCTCTTCTCTGAAATTTGTAGATAGAAGATCCTTTTAAGGTCACTATTAGGGCATAAGATTAGGACAAATCATGAATGCATGGCAGTTCATATTTTATTCTATTTCTACTGAAGAATATACAAGTTTTACATTATTATTACTGCTTAGCTTACAGGTTAAAGAACAGTAACAGATGAGTAAAACAAACTAAATAGTTTAGAATTTGGATTTTGGTACTAACCAACACCATTATCAACCCTCATATAATAGTGTCACAAATCAAAGAGTTGCTCAATACTGATGAGTCAGTAAGAATCCTTAATTAAAATGCTAAACTATAGAAACTAGAATAAAAAACAAAATACTAAAGATTCATTTAGCTTCATGAACTCAGCTTTAGAATGTAAATTAGTTTGGTAATGTCAATACTGAATATGACATGCAGCCTGTACTTGTATGTACATGAATAATAGATGACACTTTTATAGCTTTCTTCTATCATCAGATAACTATCACTAGAGAAACACATTAGGTCCAACTAATGGCAGACAAGATTATAAAAACAGATTATGTACACTTTCCTTTAATAAAAAAAAACAAAAAACAGTTCATTGTCTACTAGTTCATTTGTCATAGTAATAATTCAATTTTCAATGAAGTTGAAGATATGACATGGCAAGACTAATATTAAACCTTAGTATTTACTAAAATAGATGCTATGGTAACAGATTGTCTTAGTCTAATCAAAACGTATAAATAACCACTGATGTTAAATTATTTCACAAGGCTTTTTAACTTCTTTACAAATCAATGGAATTAATACCCTAACTGAATCATTGGCCAAGACAAAATGTACTTCATAAAATTGTGCAGTTTTTTAGACTGCTATTCGTGCTTAAATTATTTTAAAAATTAATCTTTTGTTTCTTTAGATAATAGTTTATAAATTCCTTTTTTCAACATGAAATGGCCAAATCAGTATAACATTAAAAAATAAGGAACTAATAAAAATAGGAAAAAAAAAACTACTAACAGAAATAATTCTTAGGTAATATGGAAACATTTACATTTCCTCTATCAAGATTTGATTGCTATGTGATGTCTGTTCTTCAATATGGCAGTGAATGCTGGACAATTTTCTCAAAGATGAAGGAGAGACTTGAAGCAACCAAGATGTGGTCCTACAGTAGGATCTTAAGGACACCATGGACCAAACATGTGAACAATGATAAGATTTTAGAGAGAATGGAAACAAAAAGGAAACTAATACTTAACATCAGGAAAAGACAGCTGAAGTTCCTGAGACATATAATGAGGAAGGAGGGCTTGGAGAATCTGATACTCACAGATAGATACTGACACTGTCAGAAAAAGAAAAAAAAAGACAAGAAAGCAATACATAACATACTAGATGGGCTTGTGCAAGTAGATAGCAGAGTGGGATTTGAGTGGGGTAACAGGAGAGAGCATGCTAAGAGGCACTAGGGATAGGGAGATGTGGAAGGCTATGATTGCCCATGCCCTGAAAGGAAATGGCACTTAGAAGAATTATCTGGCCAAAACAGTAAAATTCCTTCATTTACACTTTCTGAAGAGACCATTTTAAAGTTTTTCCTTTCCGATAAATTCTTACAAATACCGAGCATGTTCATGGATTCAGTACTAATGTTTTAAAAAATGTAACGCTGAAAT
Source organism: Ascarosepion bandense (assembly GCA_037127315.1). Taxonomy (NCBI): domain Eukaryota; kingdom Metazoa; phylum Mollusca; class Cephalopoda; order Sepiida; family Sepiidae; genus Ascarosepion; species Ascarosepion bandense. The sequence continues at coordinate 445,753 of JBBBDQ010001346.1, read as the reverse complement.
CTGAATTGAATGCACATTGGAATAGGTTTTGGAACATATATCTTGCTAAGCAAAGTACTAAGAAACAGGAAAATTTCATTAGAAACAAAGAAAAGAGTGCTAAACTGTTATGTAATATCAATCCTCCTACATGGTAGTTAATGTTGGATAATTTCTTCACAGACAAAAAAAAATAAAAAAGAACTTGATGCAACAAAAATGTGATTCTGCAGAAGGATACTGGGTATACCATGAATGGAAAAAGTTTCAAAACTGAAATTTGGGGAACACAGAAAGGATCGCTTGGAAAATTTAACAACCAAAGGACATATCCAAGGACACCTACCTGACTTGCTTATGTGAATGGACAGCAGAATAGGCAATGGGAGGGATAGTAAAAAGACAAACATTACTAAAAGCTATAAAGGATAAGAAGTTTCTGAGAGCAATGATTTCACATGCCCTGAAGGAACAGTGCATAATTAATCAAGGGAGATAATCCATGTCTAAAACAACTAACAAGGACAGAAACTGTACCAATTCAATGAAAAATGGTAAGGGTATGAATTCAAATTTCTCGACAGTTATCAATTACAGACCAACAAATTTAATTTTACAAGTGTTAGCCAATATTTATGACATGTAACAAATGGAATGAATCAAACAGGAAAACATTGCATCTTCAATAAAAATTTGATAAAAGATATAAACTACTTAACTACTGCTTAATCAAAATTAAGCAATGGATGGCGGCATGGTGCAATGAATAGCAGCTTGGATTGATGAATCAGAGAGCCAAGTTTGAATTCATTATATTCATTTAGATGCTAATACTTTTGGGAAAGGTCTGGGAAAATTAAAGAATGGAATCTTACTTTGTTGTGAAGATTATTCGTTCAACTTTTTCAGTTTGTCTTACCTACCTGGTAAGTTGAATTTGGCTTTTTGCCTTTTTAATTTTTGTTTGAATTTGTTAATTATTGTTACTAACAGAGGTACTATTTTGCTATTGTAAATGATTTTGGCTTTTAAATTTCGTTTCGACTTATACTAAGTTAAAACTTTAAAAAAATTTTTTTTTAATTTACTTTTTTTTTTAATTTGAGTAGATAGTACCCGCTATCACCCAGTTTTACACTCCACCCGCTTCTTTTGAACAGGAGTAGAGGTGATCGCCTTGTTTCTTGTTTAGGAAGGGGTTTCCAGTTCACTTTCCTTCTCCTTTGGTCTGAGTGTTAGTTCGGCTGGAAGCTCTTTGCAGTTATTGAGCATGGTGACAACACCTCTTCATTCTGAGGGTACCGGGTTGGTAGTTTCCTGGTTGCTGCTTCCGACTGGTAGTTAGGAGCTTGAACTCTTGCATAGCGTCTTGAGAGGCTGCTCTGATCAACAGTTGAATAATATCAGGGTACCTGTAGTGCCATATTGTGCATGGACAGACGTCCCTGCATGAACTGCCGGTGGGCAACCTCAAGGCCACATTATGCTGCAGGTTGCGCCAATCTTCATCCTTCGCTTGCTGCAATTAGTGACCGTCTGATTCTACTCTAGACCTCTCTCCTCAACGAAACCACTATGAAATCAAACAAACAAAAGAGCAAAACTAAACCAGCTAGTCAGAAAACGCCCAAACCTATCTGCGTCTCCTTCACAAACATACGTGGTATCCACACTAACTTTAACAGCATAGAATCATTCCTCCAAACTAACTCACCTGATATCTTAGCTATATGTGAGATTGACCTTGACCTTGACCTTGACCCTTCTATCCCCTCCTCTGAGTTTTTCATTCCTGGTTACCTTCCCCTCTTCAGGAAGGACTCCAATGTCCATATGCATAGGCTTGGTGTTTATGTCAGCGAACACCTCCCTCTAGCCAGGGTAACATCTCTCGAATCCCTGGATCATTCTTTCATATGCTTCCAGCTCTCACTTCTAAGCTTGATTAGCTATCTCCTCTTCCTCTACCACTCCCCCTCCTCCTCTGACTGTTTGGTACTTGATAGCATCTCTACTAATATCAACAAGGCCATTTCTTCTCATCCATCTGCCCATATATTTGTGTTTGGTGACTTTAACGCCCACCACACCAAGTGGCTGGAAAACTGTCACCAACCTTGCTGGGGTCCGCACCATGAATTTTTCAATAACCCAAGCACTTATGCAAATGGTGGACTGCCCCACTTGGTTCTCTAATAACCCTAATGGAAGGGACTCTTTACTAGACCTCTGCTTCACTTCCATCCCAGACTCTTGCACTACCAGGCAGCTCTGCCTTTTCGGAAACTCTGACCACGTCAGTTTCCGACAACATCTCAATCTGCTCTCACTCTACCCAAGAAACCCAGACCTGCAGAATATCCTACCGCTACCAGAGAGCAGACTGGGATTCATTCTGAAACTTCCTCTGTGACGTCCCCTGGAACAATGTCTTCGGTCTTCCTGTCGAAGACTGTGCACCCAAGGTCTCCTCTTGGGTTAAGGCTGGCATCAATGCTTTCATCCCTGCCAGGAAATTCCAGCTTAAATCAAATTCATCTCCCTGGTTCTCGCCTGCTTGCTCAGCTGCCACTGCCCACCGGAACAATTTCTTCTGGTGCTATCGAAGCCACTTGTCAAACCAAAACAGGCGCCTTTTCGCTTCAGCTCGTAATAAGTGTAAAAAAAATACTAAACAAAGCTAAGCTGATGTTTACAGCCAGAATGAAGCAATGCATAGCATCCTCTAAGTTCGGCACCAAAGATTGCTGGTGACTCTGCAAAATGCTCAACAAGAGTAAGACTTCAATACCCCCACTAATCAATGAATTTGAGGTCCTCACCTCCTCAGCGGACAAGGCTGAATGCTTTGCTTGTAGATTCTCCACCAATTTGACACTGGATTCGTCAGGAGTACCTACTCCTGACTTCCCACCTAGAACTAAGGCTTAACTGAATAATGTCCATATTACACTCTCGCTGGTCTCTAAGATAATCTCAAAACTTAACCCTCACAAAGCGAGTGGTGGTGACGGAATCCCAATCATAGTCCTGAAGAAATGTGCCCCAGAACTCTCCTCTGTCCTCTCTAAACTCTATAACTTCTGCCTATCTGCTTTCTGCTTTCCTGCCTGTTGGAAGTCCTCCTCTGTAGTTCCTATATTTAAGAATACTGGCGAACCCTCGGACCCCGCTAATTACCACCCTATCAGCCTCCTTCCGATCTTTGGCAAAGTTTTCGAAGCCATTATCAATGCTGAGGTGATTCAGCATCTCATGGTCCACAGGCTTCTCTCAGACAAACAGTATGGTTTCCGCTTCACCAGATCTACTGCTGATATGCTAACAACCATTACCGAGTACATATACCAGGCTCTCGACAAGAATGGTGAAGCACGAACCGTTGCCTTGGATATCTCCAAAGTGTTCGACAGAGTCTGGCATGCTGGCCTTTTATGCAAACTGTGGAGCTATGGTATAACTGGACATTTGTTCGATCTAATCCAGTCATTCCTCTCTAACTGCATATAGAAGGTAGTATTAAATGGACATGCCTCCCAAAACTACCATACGAACACTGGCGTCCCTCAAGGTTCTATCCTATGTCCCATGCTCTTTCTGATCTTCATTAATGATCTCCCAGATGCCATTAAATCCCAAGTAGGCATGTACGCCGATGACACCACAATTTACTCTCGCCTCGATCAAAAACCCGGTATGGGCAACAAAGTGAACCTCGCTGCTGAGCTTGAAAAGGACCTCCAATCTGTAGTGGACTGGGGTAGGAAATGGCTCATGAATTTCAATGCTTCCAAAATGAAGCTGCTATCAATTAACCATTATAGACAATCGCACTTACCTCCCATTAGCATGGAACAGGCTTGTCTCCCTGAGAGTAAAACACTACGCCTCCTTGGCCTTACACTCTCGGTGGACCTCAAATGGAATGACTATATCGAATCCATTGCTAAGTCCGCTGCTATGAAGGTCAGCTCTCTGTGCAGGGCCTGGAAATTTTTCCCATCTGAATCTATCCTGCACATATATAAATCTACCATCTACCCGTGTATTGAATACTGCTGCTACATCTGGTCGAGTGCCCATACTACTCTCCTTGGGTTTCTTGACAAAATACAAAGGAGAATCTGTAATATGATTGATACTGACTTGGTGGACCGGCTGCAACCACTCTCACCGGCGTGACATGGCTTCCCAGTGCCTTTTCTATAAGTACTTTCACGGCTTCTGCTCATGAACTTAGGTCATTGGTGCCGCCTAGGTACGAATTTACACGAGATACTAGATTAGCAACTAGGTCCCACCCTTTTACAGTGAAACAGATAAACAGCTTCTTTTCTCATGCTTCCAGCCTGTGGAATTCCCTTCCACATGCCTGCTTCCCCGACAGCTACAATCTCCAGGAGTTTCAATGTAAGGTCAATAGACACCTAACACACTAACTTGCATCTATTCTCTCACCATCTAACCAACCCTCATTCTCGGTATCCTTACTCGTCTATCACCCCCCCCCTTCTGACATTTCCTATATCTAACCATCCTTTCTCATCACTTCCTTGACCCTATGTAATCCCCTGCACAATAGTGACAGTAGAATGCCTTGCTCGGGGTGAAACAATTAAAACAAAAAAAAAAATCTCTTCTCCCCCACAATTTTGAGCAAATAGCAGGGTAGACTGGGTTCTAGTAAGAACTGGTAAACTACTGTGGGAAAATCTTCACACCACATGCAGTTGGGGACAGCTTGTAGAGCTAAAAATGTTCCAAGAAACTACTTCTAGGGAAGAAAATGGTAGTAGATAATGTTGTTCAACATGGTCAAGTTCCATAGAATTTTCTATTGATTATCAATCCATTTAACAAGAAATTGCAAGCCTCAATCTCGAGTAAAGTCAAATTTTCTTAATTTGCTTTCTATACTTCATACATAAAAACTTTTATGTTAATCTTTAAAATATGATCAATTTACTGAATTGCAAACAGTAAATGTAGAAATCCACTTAATCATGTGACCAATTAAGGCATAACCATTTAGAGAGTATAAGAGATGACCTCAAATAATAGAAACAGCTTTTTTTGCAATCAAATTAAATTGTCAAAAATTTGCTAAAAAATGCTTTTACAAAATAAACTTTAGAAAAGTTTGTTTTTACCAATAGATGGCATTGAGTATGTTTACTTTTTATTTAATTAAAAAAAAAGATGCATGTGATCATTTTGAGACATTTATAGCATTAGTTATGTCAGCATACATAAAGAAAATCAAACTTTGTTTAATTTTGTTTTATGATTCTAATTTAAAAAAAAAATTAGACCAACATTTGGTATATGATGCATTTTTATTTTAAGGTAAAAATGCAAATAAAATTAAAGGTTATAGTTTATATAGAGAGATTAGAAGATTCTTTTTATGGACTCCTATGACAGAATGAAGCCATTCTAGCAATTGCTGTCCCAACAAGTGACAACGGTAATCAATATAAAATCTGGAAATAGTTAATATTCATCAATACCAGACTAAGAATTTCTCTGGTGACAAAGCAAAAACTTTTTTTTTTTTTGCTTTTTACGTCTTGTCTAAGAAGTTTTTGATTCATCTACTGTATTCATACAGAATCAGAAAGATAGCTAAATTTTCTATAAGAGGTACAAGAAGAGTTCTCAACATGACCTACTTTCCAAAATTTTACCAAATGGCAGAACAAATTTTTTTTCCTATCCTTTAACAAGACTTTTCAACATCCCTTTATAAAACTTCAGATTACTATCCTGGTTTTTACAAAATAGTATTCATAAAAAAACTCCATTTACTGAAGCCTAGAATAGTAAGATGAATTATGGATAGATATATAGCTATAAACTTGGCAGAAAATAGAACAAAGCAGTAAATATTCAATAAAATTGATATATTATTTTATATTCAGACTGATGTCATCTTTGTTGTTATCACAATATGTCAGCCATTTTGCCCTCTGACATTCTTCAAGTGTGTCAATCTGGGTAATTTTCAGAGAATTTTAAACTGAGCCCTTTCTTTAATCTACAGTGATAGATTCTCATTCTGATATTCATGTCTTTGGATATTGCATCTTTCCCTTATTTAATACTGCTCAGTTTTGCTTACCCTATTTCCAGAGTTTAGATAGCTGAACAACAGAATGAAAAAAATTTACCTCCATAAATTTTATAGGGTGTTCTGTTTTAAATTCTATTGTCATTCCAGATTGTGAGACACCTGAAGAAATCAGGAGGATATAATGGCAGAAATGTGATAAAGATGAGGATGTTAGTTTAAATGTAAATAATAACTCCTCATCCCAGAAGTTCAAGGTTGATACAAGTAACTTTTATTTAAACTAAAAAAAATTTAGCCACAAGAGTTTTAAAGATATATTTGTAGGTGGGTGAGGTAAGACACTTTTTTTTATTTTTACATTAAAATTTCTCAAAATTCTAGTACCAGAGGCAATTTTGACATCTGTTTTTCTGATTCTAAATGAAAGACATTAAATGTTACAATAAAAAAAAATACAAAAGTAGCTCAAATTAGAAATAAAAGTAATAGTGAACAGATTTTAAATAATTTTTAACTTCCTACAATTATAAGTGATGTTTTTTTTAATTTACTGACAAGACATTGGCTACCCTAGGTTTCTTAGTACTGTTTCATGTCATTCTATTTCTGTTCAGTCATTTTTGGTGCATTTATATTCATGTTGGCCAAACTTGGAAAATAAGAAAAACTGAAACAGTAATGAATCTGAGGAGAAAGGTAAAGTATGCACAAAATATTTTCTTTTTTTTTTAACATTAATCTGACTTTTTTTCAGATCGTTGAAGAGTTAGTAAAAAATGGCAATATTTTATTCAGCTGATACAAATTGTGCATAATAAAGTGTGTCAGCATTAAGCCAGTCAGGAAATGGAGTTTGCTTAATATGGTTAAAACATTATTTCAGGCTATGTTGCAGAAATTGGAAAAAAGAGGTTAAGTTTTGGTTTTTCTTGTAAAAGAGAGAAAATATCAGAGTCCAACTTCAAAATATAGAATACAACATAAGTCTGATATAAGTTCTCCACCATTTTGTAAAATGTCTAAAGACTTTTGTAAGGAAAAGATTAATGAATTTCTTGACACAAAAGACAGCTTTGAGTTGATAGTCAATTTTTATTTCAGTAATTTTATAATAATTTTCAAACTTTGCAAGAATATTTATCAAGGTAATAAGCAAGCTACAAGAATAACTTTAAAAGTAGTCGCCTTTACAAACAAACTATTTTTAATAACCTTAAAATAAATTTCTAGTAGTCTTAATGAAAACTAAGATAGCTTCTAAGATTGCAGCTGTCAAGAAAATTTACTTTCATTAAAATCTTGTACTGCATAATCCAAGTCATATCCTCTGATTAAAATCAAAATTGCATCTGTGTCAAAACCAAGTCAACAATTATAAAAAAAACAAAAAACACTTAATATTTGTTTATATTTTTAAGATGAGGTATTATGACTATTTACATTGTTGTCCTCATCTTTATTGTGATATCCACAATGTTTTGGCTGTTGTATACTCTAACCTACTTCAGATGACATACACTGGAATTCAGTCCACAGGCCCAGTGGATAAGTGTTCAGTAAAAGTGACTTCCCCCAAAGAGTTGCAGGTTTAATACTTGGCCACAGCAGAGGGAATTAAGAATTAGAGAGTTGAGTTACTAAAGGGAATTAACTGATATAAAAAAACAAACTATGTAAATAAAAATACTTTATGTTACTACTGGTTAATTCAAGCATTAGTTTATATTGATTTGTATTTATCAGGTAATCAATATACTGAACAAATAAATAATGTGAAACAAATACTATTGTCATCAATTTATATATATATATATATAAAAACAAAGTGTGACAACTATAGTTAATACCATCTTTTTATAACACAAGAATATAGAAATTAAATAAGTCTATAATTGAGCTTCCGTAGCAGAATCATAATTATAAATGATAAAAATATTTTAATATGATAACTTTATTATAATTCAGAATTAATTCAATCTTTACAAAATGTATAAGGTAAAAAAAAAGAAATCTCACCTGAATATATTTTGAAACTCCTATAGAGGCACAGAGTGAGTATCTCAATATACATGCCTCACTTCATCACCTTTTGGATTAACACCTGCAATAAAAAAAAAAAAAAAAAAAATAAATAAATAAATATATATATATATATATATATATATATACACATTCTGAGAAAGTAATTATTCAGTGTGTGTGTGTGTGTGTGTGTGTGCGTGCGCGCGCATGTGTGTATGGCTGAAGTGATAGAAGAACCAAAAAATTCATCAGTTGAAAATGTATAACTGACCAAATTTTCACAAAAGGTCAAAAGACTCAGTATATAAATATTTGTACTTTATTTTAAATTATGCAAAAAAAATGAAGTGAGGTACACACACTTGCATTCTGTTAGACAAACAGCAACAATACACATTGATGTTGTACAGTTTATATAATTTAGCACATGAAAAGGTATCTTGCATTATGTGAAAACTTTCATTGAAAGAAAGTATTGAATTTTCATTTAATTTTTTTGCTGAAATTAACTGAAGTTATATTGGAGAGCTAAGAGACCATATTATTAATTCTTAGTTATTCTGGAGACAGAAAATAAAATGCTAATAAATTACTGCATGTAAAGGAGGGCATCGAGTTGATAAAAATGTCTATTTCATTACTCTGAGTACTAGTTTAAAAATTAAAAGATGTGGAATATATGTGTGCATGCACAAAATGTTGGAGTTGAAGACATAGATCTGAAATTCTAATTTTATATAAAACAAAGGCTTAATTCATAACACAAAAAAGGTGTCCAAACTTAGAATCAAGGGGAAAAAAGTAATTAGACTTTATTCATTAACATGAGTTTCTTCTAACAATTCAAAAACTTGAATCTTTGTAGAAAAACAGAAAAGAATTAAGCAAATGTGAAAAGGTAATTTCTACAAAAAAAAAAAATATAAGAACGAGTCAATCACAGTAAATCTGCAAAACTCTGAAATCATGGTAATCAGAGAAAGATCTGAAGAATAGTGTGTAAATTTTTCCTACCTGAAACTGTCACTCATTTTAGTTGCTTTGCTGATTAAGGGCTGTGTATTATTATTATAACAAAACTACCCACACTGATTAAAATGAGCCTTTTTTTTCCTATGCAGTGTTTAAATGACTTAACTACAAACATTTACTGTAATCATAACATTGTTTAATTACAACTGCAATACTATCCTAACTAATCAAAACTTTAGTTAGAGAAGAGTTCATTTCAGTGAATTCTATGAAGCAATTGACTGCATCACTACTCTTGTAAAATATTTATTTTTCATCACCAGCCAATAATGTCAAGGTGCATTATTGAGAGTGCAGAGAAATTCTAATGTCTACTCTTGGTTACTGCTAAATTCACTTTCAGGCACCTTTTTAAGTTGCAGCAATTTAGTTAACTACTGAATGGCTTAAATTCAGTTTTGAACTAATACTTCAACTGTATTTTTATAGAGTTCAGATAAAAACAGGTCATTGTTAAATTAGATAAAATGAATTGATTGTGGCAAAGTTCCTGAGCTGAAGTCACTTTTTCTAAAACTTTCAAACCATTATTGATAGCCTTCATGTAAAAAGAATCTATTCCATTAACACCCAGAATATTTCTGGCTATTTTTGCAGCATTGTCTTTTTCTTTTCTAGATTCAGAGTAACATTTTCTCTGTAAACCATTTTTTTAATTTTAAAGACTATCAAGTTAGTAACTTGGATAATCATAATGTGACAGTGTAATATAACATTATTAACACTGCATGTATCATTATTTAAGTGTTTCAGTTTAGCAAAAATATTCAATCTAAGGCTATATTATATATCCAACAGAGTAAAGTTCATAATTAATAGAACAGAACTGGTATTCTGACATTTTTTGTCATTTTTGAATATTTTTTGTATCGACAAAATATTTAATAATTAGGAGACTTTTGTGTTGCAAACACTTCGTATAGTCAAATAAAATTACATCTTACTTTCTTTGCAGAAGAGTTCATTTTCTAAGCACTGCTTAGATGTGGTACAAGGCTGAAAGCATAGTTTCCTAATGAGGATTGAACTCATTACTCAGTTGTAATAGGTACTAGTTAGACAAGATTGTAACATCAAAATGCCCTTTCCTTCACAGGAGAGAGTGTTTAACTATTACCAGAGTTAGCTCCCTTGGATCCATGCACTGCAAAAACTGGGAATATGATTTTCATGGAGAAATTACTATCACAAGACTTATCTTCAGCATAAAGACAATGGTATGGTTATAAATTTTAAAATTAATATTTAAAGAAAAAAAAGTTTGTCTTTTTGTTACATATACAATATGTATGAGTAAAACTTTTTTTATAGAAATAAACTGAAATAAAAAAAATCCAGCTAAGGAGAGAATTAGACAACACTATTCCTATTTTTATCAAAACTAGAATACTTTGTCCAGATACAACTTTTAGAAGGACTGTGTGACAATAAATGCATTTATTGAGTTAAAAATGAAGGTAGATTCATATTAAATCAATATTTTGGCTAAATACACACAATTCAGTACCAAGTAAATTGGATGACTCAAAAAGATTTAATAGCTTAATTTCTTAGACAAGGTATTGTCATTAATCATTCGATTAATTTTTAGCTTATTTCTACTGTTTTTATTGCAATCATTCTAGGGCTGTTAAATAAGCAAACCTGATAAATTTACTCAGTGAAATATGATTCCTAGAAGTCAGTAAAAGTTTATGCTATAGAATACAATCTTAATAACCAGTAATGAAAGTTGGAAATATTTGAATCAACTTAAAATATATTGAGCTTATTTCCAATTTTGTTTTTATTAAGAAATGTTTGTACTTATAGCCTTGTTTAATTAAAAGTGAATACCATCAGTGCATGGAGCAGCTTCAATAGAAGCCATTTAAGGCTGACTGCCAAATATTTTCATGTCAAGTGTAATGACATGCTTAGCTGCAGAGTGTGAAGCCAATAAATGATATGGTGTATGTGAAACGTGTCATACTGGTGGTCACCAAGAGTAGAGTAATTATTGTACTAGTCAAAAATAATGGTTCCTATAAATTGTAGAAAGACTAATTATGCAGTAAAGAGGTTGCTTTATGAAATTAATTTTACAACCTCCGAGTAAAAATATAAAAAAATTACAGAATTATTTAAGATTCTTAAAGCATTGTTTTATCAAGAACAAGTCTTTAAAATGGGTTACTTGAGCAATTTTATTTAGTTGTGCATAGTTTGTTTCTTCAAACAATTTCTGTAATATAAACAGATGAAATGAAAAGCTATTTTTTTATCATAGGAAGATTAAAAGAAATGTAGGTTATATTTGGATTTTAGAATTTTAATACTTTTTTCTTTTTCATCTCAACATACAATCCAGAATCCTGGAAATATATCAAAGTAATTTTGAAGGCTGGATACTAGATGTATTTGAAGAATACAAAGAAAGCATGGGATTAAACATTATTAAAAACATATATATGAGTTCATATAATTAAGGAATACTACATATACTTAATTTAAGAATTAAAGAGACCATCTAAATAGATATTTTGTAATAATGGTTAGAATCCCTAACGGAAGGGACTCGCTACTAGACCTCTGCTTCACTTCCATCCCAAATTCTTGTACCACCAGACAGCTCTGACCTCTCGGAAATTCTGACCACGCCGTAGTTTCTGTCAACATCTCGTTCCGTTCCACCCCTACCCAAGAAACCCAAACCCAGACCAGCAGAATATCCTACTGCTATCAAAGAGCAGACTGGGATTCGTTCCGTGACTTCCTCTGCAACGTCCCTTGGAACAATGTTTTTAGTCTTCCTGTCGAAGACTGTGCAACAGAGGTTTCCTCCTAGGTTAAGGCTGGCATCGATGCTTTCGTCCCCGCCAGGAAATTTCAGCTTAAATCCCATTCATCTCCCTGGTTCTCGCCCGCTTGCTCGGCTGCCATTGCTCACCGGAATCACTTCTTCCGGCTTATACCATAGCTACGCGTCAGACCAAAACAGGCACCTTTTCGCCTCAGCTCGTAATAAGTGCAAAAAGGTACTTAGCGAAGCTAAGATGCTGTTTGCTGCCAGAATGAAGCAACGCATAGCATCCTCTAAGTTTGGTGCCAAAGACTACTGGCGCCTCTGTAAAAGCGTGCTTAACATGAGTAAGTCCTCAATACCCCCACTAATCAACGAGTTTGAGGGCCTCACCTCCTCAGCAGACAAGGCTGAAAGCTTTGCCCGTAGATCCTCGACCAACTCATGTCTGGATTCGTCTGGAGTCTATACACCCGATTTCCCACCTAGAACAGAAGCCCAATTGAACGACGTCCACATCACGCCCTCGATGATTTCTAATATAATCTCAAAACTTGACCCTCACAAAGCGAGTGGTGGGGATGGAATCCCAATCATAGTCTTGAAGAAATGTGCCCCTGAACTCTCCTCTGTCCTTTCTAAGCTCTACAACCTCTGCCTAGACTCCTCCTGCTTTCCTGCCTGTTGGAACTCTTCTACTGTGGTTCCAATATTTTAGAACATTGGTGAACCCTCGGACCCCGCAAATTACCACCCTATCAGCCTTCTTCCGATCTTTGGCAAAGTGTTCGAAGCCATTATCAATGCCAAGGTCGTTCAACATCTCACAGCCTACTCTCGGACAAGCAATATGGCTTCCGCTTCACAAGGTCCACTGCTGATATGCTAACGACCATCACCGAGTCTATATACCAGGCTCTCAACAAGAATGGTGAAGCCCGGACCGTCGCCTTGGACATCTCTAAAGCATTCGACATAGTATGGCATGCTGGCCTTCTACGGAAACTGCGAAGCTACGGCATAACTGGACTTTTGTTGGACCTAATCCAGTCATTCCTCTCTAACCACACTCTGAAGGTGGTATTAAACAGACATGCCTCTCAGAACAATCCTACAAACGCGGGTGTCCCCCAAGGCTCTATCCTAGGTCTTATGCTCTTTCTAATCTACATCAATGATCTCCCCGATGCCATAACATCCCAAGTAGGTATGTACGCCGATGACACCACAGTTTACTCTCGCCTCGATCAAAAATCTGGTGTTGGTGACAAGGCGAGCCTCACTGCCGAGCTTGAAAAAGACCTCCAATCCGTGGTAGACTGGAGTCGGAAATGGCTCATAAAATTCAATTCTTCTAAAATGAAGCTGCTGTCAATTAACCACCACAGACAACCGCACCCCTACTTAGCATGAAACAGGCTTGCCTCCCAGAGAGTAAAACACTATGCCTGCTTGGCCTGACACTCTCAGCAGACCTCAAGTGGAATGACTATGTCGAATCCATTGCTAAATCCACTGCTATGAAAGTCAGCTCTCAGTGCAGGGCCTGGAAATTCTTTCCACCTGAATCTATCCTGCACATATATAAATCTACCATCCGCCCGTGTATTGAATACTGCTGCCACATCTGGTCGGGTGCCCTTGCTATTCTCCTCAGGCTTCTTGACAAAATACAGCGGAGAATCTGTAATGTGATCAATACTGACTTAGCTGACCAATTGCAGTCACTCTCTCACCAGCGTGACATGGCTTCCCTGTGCCTCCTCTATAAGTATTTTCACGGCTTCTGCTCGGATGAACTTAAATCACTGGTGCCCACTAGGTGTGAATTTGCACGAGATACTAGATTGGCAACTAGGTCCCACCCCTTTATTGTGAAACCGATGAAATGTAACCACAATTTCTACTCCAACAGCTTCTTTTCTCGCACTTCCTGCCTGTGGAATTCCCTTCTGCATGATTGCTTCCTCGACGGCTACAACCTCCATGAGTTTAAATGTAAGGTCAATAGACACCTCCTAACACACTAACTTGCACCCATTTCCTCCAATGCTCTCCCTACGTGCCTCCTAACTTGTCTACTATCACCCTCTCTCTGACATTTCCTATACCCAATCGCTCTATGTAAACCCCTGCGCTATAGTGGTGGCAGTAGACTGCCTTGCTTGGGGTGATATGATTAAAAAAAATATATATATATATATATATATATATATATATATAAGCAAATAAGGACAACATAAATTTAACATTAACTTTACATCAGATTCAGACCTATCAAATAATATAATATTCAACATGAAACAATTGACAAAATATTAAATAAAGTCATCAGTATACATCTAATATTTAATCTGTTCAATAATGCATTGATATTTGTTTAAGGTTTATTACAAACTATGTAAGGTTATAATGTAATTTCTAGTTTTTACAATTTTTTTTTTAAAATAGATTACAATGTTGCACTTCAAATCATTTTATCTCCCACTCTGAATTAGGAAGATATTAACCATTTTTTCATACTTTTTTTGTGTATACAATGATAGCAGGATTTTTAGTTGAACTGAATCTAATATTACAAGTATGGTGGTTATTTTCAAATTTGTTAAATTAACTTTATCAAATTACAGATTATTCTAGTGTCTAAACTTGAAAGAAATGGCTCCTAGAAACAATATTTCCATCAGTTGTCAAAAAAAATAAATAAATTAAATAATAAAGTGTTAAAAATTTTTATATTTGTTCCAGCATTTCCCTTAAACTTTACAAAGTCATTGAGTATTATTAGTATGACTGAAGTGAAAAGAAAATAGTTAATGTAAGTTTCTAATCATGAAGATTCTTCTGTTTAGACTTGCATTATTCAATCTATTACTCAGGATTTTAAATTTTAGTTTTTCCATTTCTCCAAAAAACAGTGGAGCAAACAGTTTCAGAAATCAATTTTCCTATATAAAGAGGCTATTTAGTTCTTTGACATCTAGCAAAAGATCAAAATAAGGAATTGTTTAACTTTTTCCCTGCAGCCTCTAAACTTCAACATAAAAATGTAAAAGCAAGAAATTAATATTTTAAGTAAAACAATGTATAGTAAGTGATTTAAATATTACTAGAATAAAAATTATCTATGCTTAAAGTTTTCAGATTTCATTATTAAGAGTAACAGAATAGGTTGGGAAACAAATCAAACAAGCTATAACACTTAACTTTGTAGGTTATTGAAGAAAAAATGAAAATTTAAAAGGCCTTTTCAGGTATTAAAGAAAAAATGAGAAGGGATTGTACTTCTTTTTAATTGGTTTTTAATCAGAAATAGACAGATATTTGTCACAGCAAACAAATAGGAAGATACAGAAGTTGTTTCAAGTTTAAATATAAAATTGATTTCTGAAACTGTTTGCTCCACTGTTTTTTGGAGAAATGGAAAAACTAAAATTTAAAATCCTGAGTAATAGATTGAATAATGCAAGTCTAAACAGAAGAATCTTCATGATTAGAAACTTACATTAACTATTTTCTTTTCACTTCAGTCATACTAATAATACTCAATGACTTTGTAAAGTTTAAGGGAAATGCTGGAACAAATATAAAATTTTTTAACACTATTTTTTTTCATTTGAGTTATCCTCAAACTGAAAATTCAGTTTTACCATATACACAATAAAGATAAAAGATAAACATATATAAAGAAGCTTTTTCAATTTGTTAATAACATAATTGGATAGGACTGATGTATTTTTTAATTCAGTTATAGCTATAGCATAACACAAACTTACAAATGAAAAAACTAAACTCTAAAAGGCTCCAGAAAGTCATAATACTACTAAATTGTGTGTATGTGTGATAACCTGTCATTTGTGTGACATATCCTAATACTAAAACAGTTTTAAAGATGGAATGTAATCTTGTAAATTAAAAAGTTTTTGTGAAAATTTTGCTTATTTATGACTGCTAGGAAAAAAAAAAAGCAAAGCAAAACATGATATTCCAAACAATGGCAGTCTCTAGAATATTGCTATACACAGCTTAAAGTAATTTCAAAGTTTATAGTGTGGAAAAAAGATTTTATGTCAAATTCTTTTTCATTTTAAGTTTTATTTTAAAAGCTCTGTTGTAAATTGCAGCCAAACAGAATTACAACCTTATCAAGTCACCTGAAGATGAAAATATGATTTGAACCTGTCAATAAGAGATTTTATATATATATATATATATATATATATATATAAAAAGGTAAAAAGTATGCATAAAGAAAGAGGTAAAACAAAATTCTCACTGACATAATTGGGCAATAAATTATTCAAGATAATCATCCCTAGTAAATAAAGATAAGGGCAGAAATAAAAACAAGTTTTAACTAATTTTAAACTTTCACGTTACACACATAAATGTCTGTAATTGAGCCTAACTTTGCTTAAAGTTTTTCATGGTTATTTTGTCTGAGGCACAGCCAGCTTAAATTTTGTTTCCTCAATATAAGCAGGACACAGGCTTGAATCCTGCAGAAAGGTACGATTCCTTTAAGACTTTCAAATAACCAGGCTGGTAATTATATGCACAAATTTAATGGATGGCTACTTGTTTCTAAATATATCTATATGTTAAGGTGGCTAGTTCCTCCCTGTTGCAAATACCTGGTCAGGTATATTTGTGTTTTTTTCCAGTACTTATAGAGACAAACTGTGGCTTATACTGCAGCTATGTTGAGTGGACCTGAATTGCAGTTTCTGAGAGAAAGTACCTAATGTAGCATGGTGATTTATTGAACATAAGCTCAAAGACTGTCATAAGGAATTGATTTTGTGGTGAATTGATTGAATGTTGATTTGTTTTATGAACATATCAATCTGTGTGGGTCATTTAAGGATGGAACTGGATTTTTTTTTTTGAGAACATTTCAAATAGTTGTGATGTTTTTTAAAATTGTTTTCAAAATATCACAAGTTGTATGGTTTAGGAGTATTTCAAAATATAAATTAAATAGTTTAAAGTCCAAGATCTATTTTTTTCAGATATCCTATTATTTAGGCAGTTGGTACATTTTTGAAGAGTATGTTAAAATTTGGTACTTGGTAATAGTTGCTACATATTTTTTTTGGTGCTTCTTGTATGCTATTAAAATATGCCTGATGTTGATAAATTGGTTCCATTGAATA
Source organism: Ascarosepion bandense (assembly GCA_037127315.1). Classification (NCBI taxonomy): domain Eukaryota; kingdom Metazoa; phylum Mollusca; class Cephalopoda; order Sepiida; family Sepiidae; genus Ascarosepion; species Ascarosepion bandense. Next base: position 428,709 of record JBBBDQ010001346.1, on the reverse strand, counting down.
CCCAATATATATGTGTGAGAGAGGTGAGTGTGTTCAATCCTTATTCTATTGAGCACTATGTCTTGTCTCTATATTCTCTTTATTACGGCTGATGTTCATATAGTCTATTGTTTGGGAACATGTCCAAAATTGCTTGCCATTTTCTTATGATGTGTTGAATAATTTTGTTTTTGCAATTTGTATATGGGAGTTTAATGTTCGCTATTTTCATTTTCGTTTCTCTTTTTTGCCAGTGTGTCGGCTTCATGATTTCCCTTGATGCTTATATGGCTAGGAATTTAAGCCAATATTATTGTTTTGTGCTTTACTAACTGATGACAAGTTTCTAGGGTTTCTTGAATATAGGGATGCTTTGTATTCTCTTGTTTAATTGCTGTTAAACTAGATAGGAAGTTTATAATATTTTTAAACTCTATCATTTCAAGTGCCATTTTAATGGCTTGTAGTTCAGCTGTGTAGATAGATGTATTATTTGGAAGCCTGATTTGCTTATGAACTTGTTTGTGGCTACTGTGCCTATTCTGTTTAGGATTTTTGAACCATCTGTATTAAATGATTTATAGTCACAATGTTTGTGTCTTAATTCTTAGTACATACTTCTGCTGATTTTCTTTTTTATATGTCAATATTAGGTCTATGTGAGGTTTAGAGATTGTCCATAGTACTGCCCTATTTATTGTGACTGGTGTTACATTATCAGGATCTTTGTTTATTTGTTCTAATGCTTCATCAATTCAAAGTCTAAGTAAAGGGATGGTTGGTTGTTTATTTCTATAGAACTGGATATATTGAGGTTCATATGTCTTTTGGTATGCTAAGTTATTTAGCCTAATGGATAAGATGTCTGACTCCAAATCAGAAGATTGCAACTTCAAACCATGTTGTGGTCTCATGTAACTGATTTGGATGTGTGTTATGGTGCAGTGGATATCGGCTTGTGACGAGAAATTGGAGAGCTGAGTTCCAATTGAATTTGTTGCATTCACACATGTGCAAATACCCTTGAGAAAGGTATTAATCTATCTCTTCTCCCTCCAGCTATGGGTTAAATAGCAGGAAAGATAGGGTTCTATAGCCTTGACTGGCAACCAGTCTATTGCAGAAAGTAATGGCAAGCTACTGCAGGAAAATATTCTGCCTAGTCAGCTATGTCTCTTTCGAGACATGTTCACCCAAGCGTGTATCACATATGGCACTTGACTGAAGTTATTTAGGTTCGATTGTAGTTTTGATGCATATTGGAGGGATAATTGTTTCCCATCTCAGAAATATGGGTGGTTTGTTGGCTTCTATATAGAGTCTTTGCATGGATATGGTCCAAAAAACTAAGATTTAATCTCAGTCCTTGATTTTGTACAATTTCTGGTTTTATAAGATAGGATTTATGTGGCACTGTAAATAATGCATCCATTGTTTAATTTTGATCTGATGTGTGACCTAAATATTCTGAACATTACTTTTGGTTGGCACCCCCAATTCAGTTTTGATATTACTTTTGGAAACTTCAAAACCTTTATGAAATTTTCTTTAAGCTAATCAATTTGTGCCTTGAAATTAATTTTACTGTCTAGTATGATTCGTAGATATTTTATTTCTTGAACTATAGAAAGTGTTCATTTAATTCTGGATCAAGATGGTAGGCTCACTTTTTGTATACAATGCATACAATCAGTTCTTGTTTTGTAGAAACAAAATCCATTTTTTAATTTTTCTATCTTGTTTAATCATGTTTGTACATATCTTTCAGGGTAAAGCATGTTTCGTGATGAGTATGATATTGAGAAATCATCAGTATATAGGGATTTTTCAATTATTATTTATTTAGCATATTTCCATGTCATATCACAAACTTTTTCAAGATTGATATCACATGATGACTTTGAACAAACCCATCACAAATAAAGGATTTTAGCCATAAAATATTGATCATTTACCATTCTCTCCATCGTATTGCAAATGCAAATTGTCAGTGCAATAACTTGATAGTTTGTTGGGTTGGAACAGTATTTGCCAGATTTAGGCATTAGAACAATGACAGACTCAAACCACAAATTTGAAAATTTGTTTGAACACCATATATCACAGATGATTTGAAGAAGTATTAAGAGAGACTTTTCTGGAAGGTGTTATAAAAATTAATGAGTTTCATCTGGACCATTTGCAGAATTTTTACTTTTGTTTATGGAATCTTAGTTCTGACGGTAAAGAGAGTATTGCATTCCTTATTGTTTGAAGTGAATATAAGTTTATCTTGTTCCATGTTTTTGTATTTTTGAAATTTAGGAGTGCAGTGATTTGTTGAGGAATTTCTTTGGAATTCTGTTATTAGGTTAGCTATTTCTTTTTTTAAGTGCATTTATCTCCATTTGTTTTAGTTAAGTGCACTGTTGCAGTTTGTGATGTTTTTCCATTAATTTTCCTTATTTTCCCATGTTTTATTTATTAAGGATTTTGTTACAGCATGCTTTTGCACAAGCTTGTTTGTAGTTTTGCAGATTAATTGTAATTATGTTGTGTAAGAATCTTTAGCATGTTTTTCTTAGGTTTAACTGCTTCTCTGCATTCTGCTGTAAACCAGGGTTTTGATTTGGTATGTGGTTTGAAGGAAGATTTGGGTATCTTTTGTCTTGTTATTTGTGTTAGTATGTTTGCAAAGGAGACTATTGGTTCTGGTACAATGAAAATTTCCAAGTTGATCTGCAATGAGCAGAGTTCATTGAATTTTAGCCAGTTAGCTTTGTGTAGTTGCCATAGGCTTCCTTATATTTAGAAAAATAGGTGAAGGAACACTACCATATTGGTCATCATGAACTTTCCATTGCAAGTTCATATAAACTGATGGAGAGCATGTGGTCAGGTTGATAGCTGATATGGATCTAGTATCTAGGTGGAGGTATGTGTGCATTTGGTTAAAAATACCTAGATCAGATGATTCTAGTAGAGATTCTATAATTTTACCAGTTTGATTGGGGTTCCTACAGCCCTACATTTTGTTGTATGTATTAAAATCTCCCAGTAGTAGAAAGGGACTGAGAAGTTGGCCAATTAGCTTTTCTAGATGTCTTATTCAGTTTGCATTTTGAAGGAATATAAATTGAACAAATGGTTATTGTTTGATGAATTGAAGATTTTATTGTCATGGTCTGCATATCTATGTTTAATTACCCCAACTTGGCCTATTCTCTATCGTTGATACATTTAATTTGTGATAAGTTTTATATCCTTTAAAAAAGATGTCAGCTTCTTTATAAAAGTCTCCTGTAAGCATACTGTATTTGGATTGTAATCTGTAAGGAGCCCTCTTTGATTTCCTCATAGTTTGAATAAACACCATTGTATGATGCTTGTGTTCCATTTGACCATTTGAATGGTAATTATTTTATTTTGGTGAAGGGATTGTAATAATACATTTTTGGTTATCTATTTCCATATATTCTCTACTTTCTATACTATTTGTTTTCCTTGTTTTTGAACTTGTTCTTCAACAATAATTTGTATGTTCTTGATTATTTGGATTCTTTTCATTTTTTTAGCTTTATTATCTTTAAGTAGGTTGTCATCCTGTTTATTTGCTTTTAATTCTGTTCTATTTTTTGTTTTGTATTGAGATTTGATTGGTTTTTGTTCAGTCAGTTTTCTGTTTGTAGAATTTTTCATTTGAGTGTTTTTTCATTAAGAGTTTTGTTGCCAGTGAATTTTGTGTTGGATTTACATTGTGGATAGTTTTGATTCAATGGTATGGGTTGTTTCCAAGTTTACAATTGATTTTAATGTTTACAGTATGTTTTTTAATTTTTTAATTAAAAGATGTTGTTGTGTTTCATGTAATTTGTTTTATATTTGGTTTTTGAAGGTATAGCTTGATGTTGCTTAAGTAATTTTTGCATATGATGGTGTATTGGAATTTGTTTGGTGTGTTTAATTTTTAAAAAGTTGACAATTGCTGGAAATTGCCCTATCATGTTTTTACAATTAGGACATTTGGCTTTATTTGGGCATGTGATTTCTGTGTGGTTAAGATCATTCTTCCCACATACTGACTTCCTTGTACATTTATTCTTACCATGTCCATATCTTCAGCAATTGAAGCAACTTAATGGATTTGGAATATATATTTCTACTTTGAAAAATTTAGAGCTAATTTCTGTTGCATCAAAAGTAATGATACAAGTGTTGGTATCTATGTCTTTTTTTTTTTTTCAATAGATATTCTTTTTATCCCTGTAATTTTTTTTTTTTTTGGTAGTGTTATTCTTCTTAATTTCCTTCCATGTACATAGTGAAAATTCAGTGCTTCTCACCACACCTCTAGAGGAATTTAAAAATTGATGTGGGTAGACCCTTACCTTTATATCATGAAATTTAGTCATCCTTAGTAGAGTTATCTGAAATGCTATGATTTTTTTTCTATTACAAAAAGATGACAACTCTGTTATCAATTTATTTTCCATTGGTTCTATTACAGTGAATTTCAAAATTTTTTCATTTAATTGATTTTCAATATCACTTTCAATGTCTGTATCAATGTGTAGTTTCTTGAGTTTTCTGTGATCATACTTTATCAGCCGTATTCCCCACCTATCTCAGTCCTATATGTGGGAGATGATGAGGGGAGAAATCCCATTCAACTTATTCCTCCAGGGCTACATGACTAGTATACTCAAATGTGGAAAGCATTTCAAGCATCTGTCATATTCAGGATCATCTATCTAAGTATGGGCTTTCCTCAGAGGTTGAAACAGCCATGTCAGATTCCTTTATGTCCAGTCTAATTGACCCTACAGTCACTGCTTACTAAGTCAGTTTAATGTTTGATATGGTAAAGGTGTGCAAATTTTGTGTTTTTTGTTAGTCTAACCTATAGCTTTACATGACCAGCTACTTAATTTGATCAAACCTCTCCAACTGCCAGTTTGCTGGAGTTTTGGAGTATATGCATAGCCCAACTCCTAAAATGCTTAACCACCAGGACACCCATCCTACCCCAAATCACACACACCTCATCTGAAGATTGCGTGTGCGTGAAATTCAAGCCACAACTAGAGCTATCATTTCATAGGATTTAATGTTGGTAAGCATTTTTTTTGCTTAGCCTAGGCAATCTGGGCTTCAAGAACTTTACTGCATAGGTAAGTTTGCTTTCAAGCCTTTTTTCTGTCTTTTTTTTTCAATATTATTGTTTTTATCTGAGACTATCTAGATAAGAGTTTAGCTTTTGACATGACAAAGTATTATGGTTATGTTTTTTTTTAAAAATAAATGTGTAGTGTGTGTGTCTGTGTGAATTATATTCCGAACACAGTAAACATGTTACTATCTTTATAGTTGATATTATTCAGTGTTCGATTTTTCTTTTTTATTAATAATCCTTCCATTAAATTTAGCCTTTTTTGCATGCAGATGATGCTACTATATTTGTATTATCAACAAGTATATTACAGATAGAGTTTGATAAATTTCTGTGCTTACATGTTCAAAATGTAATGCACACACGACTCTACACACATACATAAACACTACATATGTACAGCCACAAGTAAAATAAAATCATCTTCAATAATGGTTAAAGTATAACAAAAATCTTTCCTGCAAATATGAAGTTTTAAAAATTATTTGCACCAAATCAATTTGAGTAATATTGCTAGTCAATTACAAGATTCTAATAAAAGCATCATTAATTTAAACCATACCATTAATATGGAGTTAAACAGAAACAAAATGCTTATTCTTATTATTGAGATTCTAAATATAGAGAGTTAATATGTCATAATGTAATGGTTAGCTAAACCATGATCAAAGATTTATTTTTACCAAGTCTGGCATGAAAAATATTTTGTGATTTATCCATTGGTAATTAAGCTAACAATGGCTGGCAAGATCAGCATACTTACCACTACACTACTATGAAAGTTTAAGTGATCTGTTTGTTGATCTTAGTTATTCAGTTGAAAAAGCATGTTGTACCCAGTGACTAAGAAAACAGGTCTTGACTTAGTGAGGCTGAAGTGGACATCTGTTCACTGGCACCTGTTGACATGCTACAGCCAACTACCTTCACACTTTCCTGTCTACCCACCCCAAATGTCTGACTTTCCTACCCCAACATGTCTCTAGGTACTATTGAATAGTTAACTGAAAGAGTGCAAAGTTGGTAGGAAACAGTACATAAACAAAACCATAACAGAAGCACTACTACTAAGTTATGGTTGTAAATATTATTTAGATAACTCCACTAATTTACAATACTTCAGATTTAAATTGCACTTTTAAAATTAATAAGCTTTCATTAAAAGCTAAAGGATTAAATTACTATTTCTAGCCAAGAATATACATCATAGTGTATTTCAAACAGATACTGATTGATTGGAATTGCTTATTGCACTTTTCTTTTTGTGAAAAATAGTTAAATGGCATCCTTAAAAAAATAAAAAAAAAATACATGTTTTACATTCTCCAAAGAGTACTGTGTTTAATAAAACAAAGTTTAGAATCAGAATTTAATTTCTAGAAATTTCATGAAATTAAGGGGTGGGTGGTAGATAACAGATGTGTAAAAAAAGTTTTTACCAAAATTTTCTAAAAATAATTTTGAAAGTAAATTACTTTGTAAGTAAGTACTGAAAGTTCCATTAAAATTCAACAATTATTTGATTTTTGCAAGAACTTCTATATCAATGTATTATTTACTGTGAAAAAGATGCTAAAATACAAAAGGCTGTAAATTAACAAGGTTAAAACTTCAAAACAGACTAAAAAAAGCATAATTCCATGGAAGGAAAGTAATATTTTGCATGTGTCAAGATCATAGGAGTATTATTCATTTAGACCCCTTAAAATACAATGAAATACCAAATGCACATTTGCACGTCCAGAAAAGTTTGGTGGAAAAGTACCATGCTCATTAATATGAAAAGTCTTGTTTAACAATGCAAGAATAACAGGAAAATTTTTTAGAAATTGATTGGTAGCTCTAGTTCACTTTTTTGTAGAATGAAATATTATGTATATTGTGAAGAAAAAAATATTCTGAATTGTGCAAATGTCAAAATCTCTTAATGACCTAAAGATGCTGATGGCAATAAAATGTGTAGTGCATAAAGTAAATAACATCAACAGTCACTACTGAGTGACAATTTTGCAGGTAATTGCTCAGATTTGATCTTTAATATACCAGACAAAATCTGGTAAAACAACATCCATGGTTACTCTTAATGATCAAATATGATCATAGTTTCATCTCAAAACATGACTTTTGCTCAACTGATCATAGTGATGGAGAGTTATACAGATTGTCATCCTGTTTCATCTCTGTTTTCTGAATCCAGAGACATGATATTAAGTATGAACACAAAGTCATTAATATAGAAAACTGAAATCGATTAAAACCTGTTGATTTTATAAATACCAAACTAGAGAGTTTATTTTTAGGTTTAAAAAGTAATGAAAAATGTATAAAGTGCCACAAATTTATATTTTGAATTTTTTTTTCAATGTTTTCCTTGGCGATGGCAGTTACAGGATGTCTATACTGTAGGTCATCTTCAAAACTTTCTCTTCTACTCCTAAATTCAACTACCCACTTTTGCAATGTTGATAAAGTTCTCTAATGTAGCAACCATGTCTGTATGAATGTCCTTGAGGTCTCAACCCTTTTTATGCATGTACTTAGTTACAACAATGTTAAACTTTGTCCATTTTCAAGTTGCTATTAGTTACTTTTGAAGTCTTTTATGAACTGCCAGATATCAGTTTACCTGAAAAGAAACAATGCAGCTATTAATATGAGGAGTTATAATTAATTCATGCAAGATTTCACAGCTCTAGCAGCACTCTTTCATAGTCAACCTATGAACTTTTCAGCTCACCCTCATACTTCTACATATACAGATTTTCTAGATGAGGTGTGTGTGTGTGTCTTGATATTTTCATTAAAAGTAAACTCCTCTCCACCCATTCTTTATCTTATGACATTTTTTCTCTATTTTCTTTATGCCAGGTAGCAAAAAAAAAAATTAATATAAAACTTTTCTTTAGACAAACATTACAAAAAGCTGAAGATATAAAAAATTTTAAGTGAGCATTTATTTTTAAATTGACAAAAATAAACATAAAAGCATTAACTTAAAAAAAAAAATGATGGTTTAAATCAATTTGTTAAACTGGTTTTTATTAAGGAAATAAAACCTTATGCTCGGTTTGATCAAGATAATTGCTGAGAAAAAAAAAAAGTGAAAATTTCAAAGTCATTCTATTATGGTAAAGTCATTCAATTAACACCTTGAATTTACTAAGCTATAAGTATCTGTGGATTTGATGGTGATCAAAGGCTTGATGGCTTTACATGACAATATTTCAAATTTTTCATTGCAATCTTTAAAATAAAGAAAAGGATATTAACGTCCTATGTCTAACATCTCACTCTCTCACTAACATTATTGATTTTGAAAAAGTTATAAATCCAACAAAAGTTTATACAAGATGTATTAGATGCCTGTTTCTGTATCTTATATAATAGTCAAATTGAACATTACTAAGAAGTTTCCTGCTATCGTGTAGAAGAAAATACCTTTCAAGTATTAGACTTTGATGCCATAAACAAAAATTCTTGATACTAATATAGTGAAGCACTTGTGAACTCACACAAGGATAAAAAATGCAAGGAATTTTACTACTAAAATATACAATCATAATTTAAAAAAACAAAAAAACAAATCATTTTGTGTATTCCTGTAATAACATTACTTGTCTATTCTGCTAACAAAATGTCTGACCAAAAGAAGTTGAACCTATGCAGAAACTTGATAGGTTTTTGAGCAGGTACCAACATACATTTTATTCTATTTTCAGTGTAGTAACCAGGCAAGACTTATTTTTTGTCTTATTTCTGTTATTCTTAACAGAAGTCAAAAGACATGACAAATACTTTTAAGATTAATAATTAGTCTGTTAGAAAATACAGTCATATCAGTGTTTTGTTCTCCAATGTTATGACTCAGAAGATCTACTTGAGATTGAATTTCTGGTCACAGCAAAGAATGTATACTTGTCAGATACACTATTTACATTGTTCAAACTGTTGTCCTTATCTTTGTTGCCATATTCAGGACATTACAGCTGTTGTACTTTCCAACCTTCTTCAGGTGATTGAAATTTCATACTGAACTCTGTAGAAGTCAAATAACTTACCTTTCAACATGGCTGTCTTCTTTTGTCTCCCTGCAGGAAGGTGACCATTCAAGAGTAAGGATATTGTGCTCAATATTTATGGAGCTCAATATACACACTGAAATTATCAGCCAATCAATGCTTACAGAATAGACTTGCCTGTAACAGAATGGAATCTCCCAGGTTATTATTTAAACCACCTACCAATTTGCCCTGGTGGTTTTTTGGTCAGTTAGATCAATTTCTGTTCTAGTTGATTACTGGCTGGTTGTTCTATAACTGGTATCTCTTCTCTTATTTCAACGGAATTTGGCCTTGTGGGAAGATAGCCCACTATAATTCATAAATTCAAGAAAGGCAATTTTTGAGTGTAAAATAACATATATACATTTCAATCAATGTTTTACAAAATAAGTAATGCTTGAAATAAAAGTTCAAAGGAGGTGAAAGAGTTCATGGAAGGTAATGGATGTTCATTTTCAAGTTGCTTCTAAGGTCAGTGAGTTGGTTGGTGTGGAATGTCTTAGAAAAGGTCAGTTAGTACTTTGAGAACAGGTGCTGAAGAAGAAAGATGAAGAAGGTGAGCATAGTAGCAGCTTGACATAGGTCAAGGAAGAAACTAATTACTATCTTCTCTTCCTGTGCCTGTCTGTCTGGGTGCTTTTTGTCATGGCTTTTATAACAGCATTTTGGATCAACTGGCTCAACTTTCGAATTTAATCCTTGTATTTGGTTTTGGGCTTCTCATTGGCTGATAAATAAAATTGGTAATTTGATCTTTGATTTTTATTTTTCAACCGGAACATCTTGAACTCGGATGCACACCATGATTTTTATTCATTTGACTTTTAGTTGTGAGAGAGCACACATCCGGTTCATCGCTTTTGTTCGGTCGGTATCACCACAGTTCCATAAGATTTTTACAAACTCCATGTCATTCACCAGGGTAAATTGTTCTAGTTTCACAAGTCATGCCACTTCCAGATATCTCAATATTAGTTATCTCTCTTTAAATTAACTTACCAAGTTTTTTTTGTTATCCTCTGCTGTAGCCATGTATTGAACTTTGAGTCAAGTCAGTGGATTTAACCAACTGGGCCATGAGGACATCATTGTATGAAGTGTTTGGAATTATAATCTTGTTGTTAGTAATTGTTTTTCTCTAGCATTCCATATTACTGGTTTCTATATTGTATTCATTTCTATGCTTGGTCAACATTTGTGGCCTAGCATATGCGCTGATTCCTTAAGTTTTCATATTTTCCAGTGGTGTTCTCTATTTCAATTTCATTCCACAGGGGGAAATGATCTCCCTTTTCTCGACATATGTGGTCAGCCATGCCTGGTTTTTCTTTTTTTCCTTCATGTTGCGATCTTGTAGTGTTCTTGCAGGCCATTTCTCCTTTATATTTCTTACTGCAGCTGCAGGAGGGTAGCATACACACAGTCCTTAGTTATGCTTGCCTTTGTGGGAGGCCTTACTTGAAATAGGTATCTGCGAAGTGTTGAATCACTTTTGAAGGTTGTCCTAATGTTATATGAACCACAGATCATTTGTATTTTTTCCAATAATCCTTTCACATAAGATAGGCATACTGAGGCTATTTTCTGAGTGTTGTTATCCTCTTGCACCCTTCTATCCCAGTTTGTTAGAGCTGCTATCATGTACCCCATGTAGTTGTTATGTTGTAAGGTACTGCTTATATTTTCTTTACACGGTATGGGTGGAAGAAGTTGAAACTGAGGTATTTCCCAGTGAATGTTGATTTGTGATACATGGATGTCTTGAAACCATGCTCTATTAGAGATATCCAGGAATGCTAGTTAGTTTTTCTTTTCTTTCTCCATTGTGAACTGTATCAATATTCTTATTGAGTTCACATGGTCCAGTAATAGCTGGACCTCTTCCTGGTGTGGCCAGAGTAAGCAGGTGTAATCTACATATCTCAACCATAGAAATGGTTTTAGTGATGTGGATTCTAAGGCAATCACTTCAAACTATTCCATGTATAAGTTATCCATTGCTGGTGATATTAGCAAGCCCATTGTTAAACCTTCATCCTGCCGATTCAATTCCAGAGTGTGTTGTTTATGTACAGAAAGTCAGAATTTCCAGCAGGTTATTTGTTGGCATACTGGTACATTCTCAACACATCTACATTTACCATCTAGTTAGACTGGATCAAAGCAGCTTTGATTAATTCCATAAAGTGAGCAGAGTTTCAGATATATGATGGTGATTTTTCTATTAATGGGTCAATTATATTCAGAAGAGAGCAACTCAGAGGGTGGCACAGAGAACATTTGCACCTAATACTGTCTTTATAAGTTTTTGGGAGACCATATATGTGAGGTAGCTTGCTGTAATGTTGACAGACTTGTCTGTATGTCTTAGGTGGGAAGTGGTCCTTGTTCTTGATTAGGATTTTTTTTCCTTTACTATAGCTACCATTTCTAATGAGGTCTTCCAGTTTTTCTGTATATTCTTGTTTCGTCACATTGCCTTTGTCAGCTGATATGATGTTTTCATTCCTCTGTAAGGCTTTGATTGACAGCTTCTTGAGTTTCCTGATTTTTGATTGGGAAGCTTGGCTTTCTCCTTTTTTTCTGACTTTCCATCTTTGCTCATCTGTCTGAACATGAGGAATATTCAAGTTTATTTCCTCAACTTGGGCAATGATGTCCAAGTATGGTATCTGTCTGATGGTTGTTGCTAAGTTGAAGTCTTTGTTCAGTACTGACTCTTCAAAAGCACTCAGCTGATGTAGACTAATGTTGATTACTGATACAACACTAATGTCCTCAAGGACACATGAATTAGTGAATAAAAGTGTTGGTTGGATCCAGTGACTTAACTCAAAGAGAGTTCAATACCTGGCTATAGCCGAGAGTTGATTTAAATGGAGATAACTAATATGGAGAAATCTGGAAGAGGCATGACTCATGGAACTAGAACAATACCCTGGTGAATTAAATAAAGGGTTCAGTTCAAAATTTCAATCACTGGCTGTAATAATGTGAATGTGGCAACAAAGATGAAGACAACAGTCCAAACAATATAAGTAGTGTAAATAATTACAGTACCTCATCTCAGAAATAGATACAGTTTAATTTTTAAACTGAGGCTTAAAAGAAACAAGAAATACTAATTTGAAGTGATATTTAAACCAGAAATATGGGAGAAAATTAAATTTCTTGACTATATGTATTTTATATTCGATTCACATAAAAAGCAAATTCAATTTTCCACAATTAAAAACAAATTAAGAGTAATTATAGAACAAAGATATTCAAACAGTTCATCAGTAATAAATTCTTCTGAAAGCAGTGATTAAAAATAAAACCAATTTAAAAATTTGTATGTAAAAATTATTTTATGGATTCATACTAAAGATACATGGTTAAATATTTGAAAAAAAAAAAAAAAAAATTTTTTTTCATGAATTTATAAAAATTTGCATTCTTTTATATTTAAAATGCTTAAAACTTAGCAATGATACCTCCAAGAGAAAGGATTTATGATTAAAACAGACACTGCTGACAGAGTAGAAACCTTTTCAAAAAAAGCTTTATTTCTTAAAGTTTACTTTAGAATGACAAAAAGAAATCCTATAAAAGGGACATTTTCTTCCTGTTGAAGAAGAATTCCAAACTTAATCTGCTACTGATTCAAGTTAATTAAAATTATGTCTGATTTAATAAAATGAGAAAGAATTCTTTTTAGCGTCAAAACTGAAGCAATTTGAATATGACATACTGTTTCTGCTGGAAGGACAGAAGACAATTTCTATTCTTTACTAACTTGTAAAGAATTAGAGATAATCAATTAAAATCACCTAAGTCTATGACTAGTTTACTGTCCAACTAGTTTTTAATCATAAACAAGGTCCTATGCTAAGATATGATAAAAAAAAAAAAAAAAAAAAAAAAAAGAAAATTTGGTGCATATTTTTTAGTAAAAGTTTTTTTATTTTTATTTTTTTTAAAATCTATTACATTAAATTATAATACAACTTTTTAGATGTCAGATTTAACATTTTTAAAACTCTACAATACAAACAGGATAACACCAATTTAAATAGAAACTTAAAGCACTAAAGGTTTAAGAATTTTTTAAAAAGTTAAAATGTCAGATTAAGGTTAATCAGTAAATGATGGCAAAGATCATTTTTAGTGTGTGCAGAGGGAGGCTAGTAACTGCTTTTATTAAAAAAAAAAAAAAAAAAAAAGGTAAAAGCAGATTTAACCATTTGAATAAAGGTATATAGAGAACAAAAATGTAAAACATTACTAGCTAACTAAAACAATATCAACTGTATTTTAAGTTCCAGTTTATATATACTAGTAAAGCTCTTGAAAGTGAAAAAAAGAATGAATATGAAAACCCTTACTTGACAAGCATAGGAGTGAAAACTAGCTAATTATGGACCAACAGATACAATATGACGTTAATGGACCCCAAACTGCTCAACTTCTTTGCCAAGATGACTGTGGCAACCCAGCTCCATAATAAAGGCTGTTTCAGTGGATTTCTTTTTCAATCACTAATAAGCCAGAAGTTAAAATTTTATAAACACCCAACAATATAAAATATTTACACATTTAAAAATTCTATAATGCATTTTGAGTTATATCACAGCTATTATGAATAACATATTCATTAGAATAGCAATTAGATGTTCATAGTAAAAAATGTATCTAAATTTAAATTATAGAAAGCAGGAATTGATAAATCTTTCCAAAAATTCTTATACTGTAAAGAAAATAATTTAAGCTTGTTGTACTAATATTCTTAAGTTATGAGATTACTTTTTTAGTATAACCACACACTTGAAAATATTCTAATGAAGTGATTGAGATGAATGATATCCACTGATCACATCTAGAGTGCCGTCTCAGTTTTATAAGCAAAACTGAATTGCATAGAATGAGGAACTGCTCTGTAGAAGGGTTTGCTCCTCCCCACACAGTTTTGCCAGTATCTGTTTTCTTCATAGCTACTCATGAACATATAAAGATGACAACTGAAATAAATATTAAAATAAAACCAACTAGTACAAAGCTAGGATGTGTTTTAGCATAGGATGGAAAATGCAACACCAAAATCCAAAGGTTCATTGGGATTGCATAAGATGTCTTCCAAAAGTTAAGCAAAGTACTAAGCAGGAAAAAAATTGATTACAGAGAAAAGAGTATTGGAATGTTATATAATGTCAATACACTTATATGGCAGTGAATGCTGGACTGTCATCACAGATAACAAGACTTAAGACAACAGAAATGTGGCTCTACAGAAGGATACTGAGAATATGATGGATTCAAATTATGATCACTGATAATGTTTTAGAGAAAATGGAAACAAAAAGATCACTTATGTTTAACATCAGAAAAAGCAGTTGAAATTATTATTGCCATATATATATATATATATATATATATATATATATATATATATATGGCAATAATAATTTTGAACATTATCTAAAAATTATTTGCATCATCAAGGCCTGGGCATTTAAGCTGAAATATCAAAAAAGTTAAAAAACAATACCTTGAACATTATTATAGATCTGCCACCAGCTTATACAACACCTTACTAACAGTGTGATCTTTTGCACAAAAACATGCCTTGTTTGACCATCTAAAATGTTGTCATTCTTTCAGTCTAATAGCAATGTTCTTTAACCTAAGTAAGGCACAGTAGTTTATGGTGTGGTGTCAATAATGATAACCTTATTGCACAGAGCTATTAAACAGCACCAGCATTGAATTAGGATATGATATGGGGCAATGTCTCCTTTCGTTAGGAAGTTAGCATCCCTGGATGTCCTTTTATGGCATCACAGTTTTCATATGATGCTGATGTTGAGCCAGTATTCAGATATTGTTTTTACTTGAGATAGAGGGTTACATTAGGAGACAGTTTGTGCAGAGAGGAGTGGAAGATAATGGTTAACCTTAGCCTTGAACAGGTCAAGATGGTATTTATCAGGAAAACATCCTTTTGAGAGTATTTGTATTTGTGGTGGCATTCACCCTGGGCAGGTTGAGCCAGCTTCTTTACCAGAATAGTTAAATGGGACTTTTTGAATCCATATACAGTCCCCAACTACAGGTGGTGTGAAGATTTTCTTACCATAGGTTGCCAATTCTTATTATGGTAGACTGGTTGTCAACCAAGGCTATAGAACTGAGTGGGAAGGAGATTAAATGGATTTATACCTCTCCCAATGATATTAGCACATAAGTGAATATAATGAATTTGACTGGAACTTGAACTCGGCTCTCTAATTCTTCAATCCAAGCTGTTATCCATTACGCATTGTATTTATCAGGAAAATATCCTTTTGGGAGTGGGTCTATAGAGAAGTGGTTCACTGGAAAAAGCTGTAAGAGTGGAACTTACTTCTCACCAATGAAATACAGAGTGAATATTGGTGGTTTACTACTATCGTAGTGGCATGGCCAATCCTTACTATGAAGGTTTGAATTGGTGAGACTAAGAAATATAGTTCATCTAAGCACTTTCTGTGGAATTAGTGATAGAATAGTGAAAGGTTTTTGACATCCTTCCTGTGGGAGAGGGGTTGGAGGGTGGAGAATAATTTGTCACCCACAAGGGTTTGGAAATGCTTTTGGACTCTATAAAAGCAGAAGAATGACCCAAATATGACAATAGCAAACCATTTGAGTCCTGATATGTCTCTTGTAAAGGCAGAGGATAGCAGGAGAAATCAGGTAATTACTAGAGTGGTACAGGGAGTCATTTTTTAATTTGCATCCTTAGCAATGGATCATATGTATGTGTTCCATTTGAGGTCAGTTGTGAGTTTAAGGCCTAATCGTCTTTCAAGACATGGTGCCTCTCCAATGCTGATTGGAAGTAGTTCAAGGTCCAATCAGCAATGATGTAATAATGTAACTAGATTGATTTTCAAGACATTGAATGTAACCAGCCAGTTTTTTACCTTACTAGATAGTTTGTGGATATTTTAAAACTGTGCAATTAGACTGTCAAATGGTAACTGAAAATGGATAATTCATCTGCCTTGCGTATACTCACTTTACAAAAGCATAAAAATATTAGAATTTAATTTTGCATTTACATCTGTAGTATTAAATTAGCAAAACTGAGTTACATGTACATAATAAAATGCTTTTGTACTTCAATAAATGTTAGAATTAACAATAGCGTAGAAGTTCTAAGTCTAAAAACAGAATAGCGTAGAAGTTCTAAGTCTAAAAACAGAATAGCGTAGAAGTTCTAAGTCTAAAAACAGAACTTTAAGACTTATTTTATGAAAAAAAAAGGTGAGTTTGACTATCAAGCACTAGCCAACT
Organism: Ascarosepion bandense; assembly: GCA_037127315.1. Classification (NCBI taxonomy): domain Eukaryota; kingdom Metazoa; phylum Mollusca; class Cephalopoda; order Sepiida; family Sepiidae; genus Ascarosepion; species Ascarosepion bandense. The sequence goes on along the minus strand of JBBBDQ010001346.1, from coordinate 412,203 downwards.
TTGTTCGGAGTTATATTTATGTATCCTCAGTTATAAGCATGAAATGAAATTATGAGATCAAACATAAATGTATCCTAAGATATTTAATATACTGCAGTGCAGGATTACCATTAAAATGTTAGCTCAAAAAAGAGTACCAAGAAAAACAATGTAAGAAAACTTAAAACTAAATGTCTAGCTTCATACTACAGGTTTGCTTTCATGGCACAAACAAAAGTTTTTAGTAGTAAGAAGAAACCAAATACCAAACTATTTGACTCTTACCAACTAAAAATAAATTACGCAAAAGGCTCAATGTGGCTGTCATTAAGTAAATTTTCCCATATTAATAGTTTATAAGTTAAAATGTATTCACAATAAAACTTCTCAGTCACTTTCTAAGATCTTGTTACATATATATCAGAACAAATCATGTAACAAATGATTCATAACACAAAAGGTTTGCATATAAAACATTGAGCTAGAAACACTCAAGGTATAGTGTTTGTCATAGCTTCAAGAAGTTTTTCCCAATTGGTATAGGTCCTCATATTACAATTTTGGAGACAATTAGAATAATTCTCAAGTTTTGGTAGTTAGAGAGTAGCATGAGCATTATCAATTGCATTCTTTAAGTCAAGGGAGCTTATGTGCCGTGGCCCAAATTTTTTACTAAAAAATCTAATTTACCCAAATTTCTTATCAGTAGCAATTTAAATATCTAAGTGATAGTTACCAAAACTCCTTATTAAAAGAAGGAAGTTTTACATATTAGAATGTATTCTGAAATCTGATGAAATGGGGGGGGGGATCACGATCAAATGGTTGTTTTTAAACATTCAGCTAATCTGAAGGTGATAAAATATTGCCTTTCTCAGATGAAATTAAAAAAAATAATGTCAAGTTTTCTTATCCAAATCTTATACATTTATAAATCTATCATTTGTTTGTGGATTGAATGTAGTTGCCATATCTGGTCTAGTCCTCCTACCATATATCTCAAGATTTTTGACAAAATTCGAAAGGTCTGTAATGTAATCAATCCTGATATGGCATCTTCACTTCAGTTACTCTCTTACCAATGTGATGTGGTTTCTCTTTGTCTTTTTTCTGAGCATTTTCATGGCAATTGCTCCATTGAGCTTTTCCTCCTTGGTGCCTTACTTTCCTGTATCCTTGTGGGATTGACTTGCTCAGAAAGAAATGGCTTAAAAACTAAATCTAATTTTGGATAATACAAGAAAATATTTTAATAAGAATAATTCATCTAGCTTCAAGCCATGTTCTATATAAAAGCCATTTTAATAAAAACAAAATATTTACAAAAGGTAAACCTTTTTGCTTCCTGCCACTTAACATGTGATGATTTAATCTATTGTTGAGCACTTACAGCAGACATATTACTTTCAGTAAAAGAGTTTTAAAATGTATCTGAAATTAAAAGAACATTAAAATACTAATTGCTTATTAATGTGTATTGAGCAAGTAGCATTAAGGAATCTGATTTTAATTTTGGTTTGATTGATTGATTTCTTTATTTTTAAGGCTTATCAACCCTTTGCATGTTATTTAAAGCCAGAAAACAGACTGTAAGAAAATTTTGGTGAATGATTTATTGATACAAGTCTCATTACTTAACCCATAGCTGGAAGGAGAAGAATATGATTCATAACATTCTGAATGGATATTTGTGCATAAGTGAATATAACACACATGACTGGAATTGGAACTCTACTCTCCAAATTTTGAGCCGTTATTCATTACACAACCCACACACCCAAGCTTACAGCTTAAAATTAATACCAGCCATCTGAAAATAGGCTTACAAATGACCAATCATTGGAAGCCCATTAGATCAATGTTGGTATTCCTCAGGCTTCTCTTCTTGCTGCTAGCCTCTTTCTATTTCCTAAGCAGTTACAAATCAATTATATATATAAAGGCCAAAAATTCATATCTGAAGATGCTTGTCTACCAGGGTGGCTAGCTAATCCTTGTTGCAGACACTTGCTCAGGTACATTTGTCTTTGTTCACCTGTGGTTTATACTGCAACTATGTTGAAAAGATCTAGTTAGAGTTTCTAGGAGAGAGCACATTATCTGGCATGATCAACAGTCTGAACAAGGTCAGTATGCACAAACCCTCAGTCACTTTGTGTTAGCACAGTTATTGACAGCTCCAAGTTCTGTCAACCCAATTTCAATTACAATACTTGGATCAACCCATGGTATGGTTTTCAGGTACTTTCTAAAGATAGTGCATACTGGGAACACCTCATTCAGAGCAATAACATCAAGAAATCACCTTCCTGACAAATCAACTATGGTGAGATTTGAACCCAAACTACTCAGCCATATGCCCAATATATACATACATACAAATAGTAAGAATAAAATGTAAAACTTAAAATAAGCTAAAAGTTTAAAATTTTGAATAAACAGAGCTCAATCCCAAAACTGACAGAGCATAAATATAATATTAATACAATAATATCAAAATCTGCTATTCAGTTTCATGCAATAATTACCATCAGGTCAAGATTTATATATAAAATGAATAGTAAGTTTTGAGAGTATATATGCAGCTGTTCTATGTTTAGACATACTTTATTAAAAAACAGAAAAGACATGAATGTTTGTTGAGCCTTTTGATGAGTTACTCCTAGTGTTGAATAAGTCATTTGATAAGGTAGCTAGTGTAGCATTTATGCTATTAGATAACATTCTATGGGTTTAAAATAAACACGGATGCATGAGTTTTGTCATAGAATAGATTTTAGTATAACATTACTAACAATGAACTTCTGGTTCAAAGGCATTATCTTAAGACATGCATGCCAAGATTAAGCAACAGTAACAATGGCTTTCATTGTCATATCATTGACGATTAAATAAAATTATTATGGCCAACTAATCAAAGCAATACATATAAAAATGATTTAAATCATAACAAGAATACTATTATTTTAATATAAACAGATGCACTCCAATTACAGAAAAGATGAAAAAGCAATGAAAAAATGTTTCAAAGATATAACATCAATAAATAATATAGAAAATGAAAGATAAATTCATAATATACTAGAAAAAGTTCAGAGAGTCATATATTTATATTTGAAATTAAAACTTATAAAATGAAGCCATAAAAATCTGTGCTGGAACAGATTTGAACCCATTTATGAACAATTATTTACCATATATATCATTTATGTAAAGCTTTTCATACAGATTCCTTGTTGAAAGTTAAAATTTTAGAAATGTTGACTGACAATGATGTTTTTGAAAAGACAGCTAATTTCTCTTTCTTGAAAAAAATTGTAGTTTATCAAATATTTAGAAGACAAAATAAATAAAAGAAGCTTTGTGACTGATATCTTACAATGAAAATAGACATGCCATATTGAGACAAATATTTGAATTCTGCCATAACGACAACAGTGCACCAATTTGTTCTGCCTATAACTTCTTTTTTAAATAACTGTTTTTGCAAAATGGCTGCTGGCAGCACAATAAAACCAAGATATTTAGTATATAATATTTACACTTGAAAGGGAGGGGGAAGAATAAAAATGCAACAAGTTGGGTGGGTGATAACATTCCTTTACAAAAACAAAACAAAAAAAAACAAACACTGAGAAATAATTTAAGGAAACATCCTCTCAGCAGTTTTGAACAAAAACTCTAAATATGCAAAGGTGGAGGTTGTAATCCTATTCCTGTCATGAGAACAATATCATGGCTCATCAAACAAATAAGGAATTTATGTATATTAGTTATCTTTTTCTATAACTAAATGCAATGGGTTATGTATGATATAGTCAATGCATTTTGAAAAAAATGAAACAAAATCAACACTCTTGGAAAGAAAAAAATAAAACTCATTGTCTAGAATTAAACAGTAATAAAATATAAATTAATTGGAATAAGACTGATGACTGGATATCTTAAGTTTAAAAAAAATAAGCAGCAGTAAAAACATCATTAAGGTATAAGTGTAATCAAGTTAAATAATGAATCTGAAATGTGTCAGCTAATCCCTAGTACTAAACAAACATTGGAAAAAACTAAAATTAGAAGTACACAAAAAAAAAAAGCAGGTACCTTACAAATAACTCAAACATTGAGAATCACTGCAGAACATTTAAGGAGTTTATAAATATAATTTAAATACATATACATTAACTGATAATTTCTAAATAAATGCAGGCAGTCATACATTCTTGTGACTAATGCTGAACTGTACATGCAATGAATAATGAGCACTGTTATAATTAGATAATTAATATTTTATAAGACACTGGAAATTTGGATAGAAATACAAGTTTCTATTAAGCTTGTGTGTATCTTCTGAAAAATGAGAATTTATAAATTCTTGTTCATTGTGGTTTAAAGTAGTTTTGATATTTACTAAGCTAGCTTGGCACAAGGCTAAAAGTATAAAGCAGACATCGAAGATTAAACGTTACTCAGCAGTAATAGCCAACCAGACTAATCTTATTACCTGATGCTAAAGTGGTCTTAAAATAGCCACTGTTGCTGCAATGTGTTCTGATTGATTGGTTGCTTATTTGTTTTATCAGCATATCAACAAGTGTGTGGCATTTAATGCTGAAACTGGATTTTTTTTATTCAGGAATATTTCAAATTGTTTCAAGTGGTTGTTAGGTTTTTTTAGAATTGTTTGTAAAGTATCCCAAGTTGTATAGTTTGAGAGATGTATGGTTCAAAGTCCAAGCTATTTTCTATAGAAGTTGGAAGTATTTTATTTTCTTCAGATATCCTATGATTTGGGTACATTTTTGAAGAGCATATTAAGATTTTGTGATTGGTAATAGTTGCTACATATTCTTTATGCTTTTTACATTCTATCAAGATATGTTTGAAGATGAGAAATTGGTTGCAGTGGGTACACTGAAGTGTACTTTCTGATGAGTGTGTGTGTGTGTGAAATTCTTGTTCTGTTGAATATTGTGCCTTGTCTACAGTCAGCCAATGGCTCTATATTCTCCTTCCTTATTGTCAGCTGGTGTTTATATAGTTTATTGTTTGAAAACATGTCCAAAATTGCTCGCCATTTCTTTTGATGTGTTGCATAATTTTCTTTTTGTAATCTGTATATGAGAGTTTGATGTTGGTTATTTTCATTTTTGTTACCTCTTTTGCCAGTGTATTGGCTTCATGATTTCCCTTGATGCCTACATGGCTAGGAATTCAAGCCAATATTGTTTTGTGCTTTATTAACTGATGACAAGTTTCTAAGATTCCCTGAATATAGGGATGATTTGTATTCTCTTCTTTAAATGCTGTTAAACTAGATAGGAAGTTTATAATATTCCCAGACTCCCTATTTTAAAATTTTCTTTCATTTTAAATGTTATTTTAAATGGTTTGTTGTTCAACTGTATACACAGATGCATTATTTAATAGCCTGCTCCGCTTATGAATTTGTCTGTCTGTGGCTGGTGCACCTATTATAAGATTGTTGATCCATCTGTGTAGAATGGTTTATAATCAAGATTTTTGTTTTAATTCTCCGTACATACTTTTGTTAATTGCTTTTTGTGTGTGTGTGTGTGTGTGTGTGTGTGTGTGTGTGTGTGTGCAATAATGTTAGGTCTATATGAGATTGTTCATAAAACTACCTTATTTATTGTGACTGGTGTTACATTATCAGGATCTTTGTTTATTTGTGCTAATGCTTTGTTAATTCAAAGTCCAAATGAAGGGATGGCTGTTGGTTTATTTCTATAGAACTGGATATATTGAGTTTCATATGTTTTTGGTATGCTAAGTTATTTGGGCTGGATTGTAGTTTTAGTACATATTGCAGGGATAATTTTTTTTTTGTCTCCGAGATATAGGTGGTTTGTTGGCTTCTATAGAGAGACTTTGTATGGATGAGGTCTGGAAGGCTTCAAGACAATCTCAGTCCTTGATTTTTATATGGTTCTTAGTTTTTTTAAGATAGGATTTATGTGTGGCACTGTAAAAAAAATACCTCCATAGTCTAATTTTGATCTGATGTGTGACCTATATATTCTGAACATTACTTTTTGGTCAGTACTCCAATTCAGTTTTGATATTACTTTTAGAAGCTTCAAAGCTGTTTGACATTTTCATTTAAGGTGATCAATGTACTCCGTGAAGTTAAGTTAGCTATCTAGCATGATTCCTAGATATTTAATTTGTTGAACTAAGTGTCCATTTAATTTTAATTCTGTATTTTTATGGTAGGCTAGTTTTTGCAGAAAAGGATACCATGCTTCCATGTGGTATCAGAATTTTTTTTTCAAAATCAAAGAATATTGTTACCACATGATGACTTTGAACAAAGCCATCATGAATAAAGGATCCTTGCTGTACAAATTTATCATTGGTTCCTTGGCTTTTCTTTTTTTGGTATCTAGATAAGAGATTGTTTCACTTAAAGTACCATATTAGTGGAGCATTTACCATTCTCTCCATCATATTGCAAATGAAACTTGTTAGTGCAATGGGTCAGTAGTTGGTTGGGTTGAAATGGGCTTTGCCTGGTTTAGGAATTGGAATGATAACAGACTTAAGCCACAAATTTGGCAATTTGTTTAAAAACTGTATATCATTGAAGATCTAGAGAAGTATTAAAAGGGACTTTTCTGAGAGGTCTTATAAAAATTGGCAATGAATTTCATCTGGACTAGTTGCAGAGTTTCTACTTTTGTTTATGGAGTCTTTTAGTTCTGTCATAATAAAGAAAATATTGTATTTTTCTTTATTGTTTGGAATGAATGTAATTTAATCTTGTTCCATAACATTTTTGAAATTCGGGAGTATAGTGGTTTCAAGACGAGCTTCTGTAAAATTCTGTTGCTATTTGGTTAGCTATTTCTTTTTTCCAGTGCACTGATCTTCATTTGTTTTGGTTAAGTGTATTTTTGCAGTTTGTGATATTTTTCCATTAATTTTCCAAGTTTTATTTATTGGAGTTTTTGCAGTTTTGTTTGGAATTGTTGTTTTGACAAGATTTTCTTTTGGATTTTTTTATTATACAGCATACTTTTTCTCCTGATTGTTTCCAGTTTTGTAAGTTGATTGTGATTATGTTGTGTAAGAATATCTTTAGCATTTTTTTTTCCAGGTTTTAACTGCTTCTCTGCATTCTGCTGTAAATTAGTTTTGCTTTGATATGTAGTTTAAAGAAAGATTGGAATATTGTTTGTCTTCCTATATGTTACTATATTTGTAAAGGAGACTGTTGGTTCAGGTTCATTGAGAATTTTTATGTTGATTTGGGTCGAGCAGAGTTCATTGAATTTTAGCCAGTTAGTTTTGTGTAGCTGCCATTTAAGATTCCTTTCTTCTGGTATATGCTTGTTTATATTTAGGAAAATATGTGAATGGTCACTACCACATAATTCATAATGAACTTTCCATTGAAAATCTTAAAAAAAAATATTGATGGGGAGCATATGGGTAAGTCAGTAGCTGATGTTGACCTGGTACCTAGGTGTAGGTATGTGTGCATTTGGTTATTAAGGATACATAGATCAGATGATTCTAGTAGAGATTCTATAATTTACCTGTTTGTTTGGAGTTTCTACAGACCCATATTTCGCCGTTTACATTAAAATCTCCCATTAGTAGAAAGGGTTTGGGCAGTAGAGCCAATTAGCTTTTCTATTTCAGTCCTGTTAAGTCTGTGTTTTACAGGAATATAAATTGAACATATGGTTATTGTTTGATGAATTGAAGATTTTACTACCATGCTCTGTATATCTGTGTTTAATTGTAATTTTTCATGGGGCATTGATTTTTTAACCAACAAGTATTTCCACTTGGCCTATTCTTTATTGTTGATATGTTTATTTTGTGATAAATTTTATATACTTTAAAGGAGATGTCAGCTTCTTTGAAAAAGATCTCCTCTAAGTATACTATATTTGGATAGTAATCTATAATCCAAATATAGTAGAGTAGGAATTTGATTTTCTCATAGTTTGGTTTAACACCTCTACAGTTATATTACATGATATTCGTATTCAGTTTGTCCATTTGAGTTGTAATTATTTTGTTTTGGTGAAGGGATCTTAAAGATGACTGTTTTAGGTTATCTATTTCCATATATTCCTTACTTTCTATACTTTGTTTACCTTGTTTGTAAACTTGTTCTTCGTTGAATATTTGTATGTTCTTGATTATTTGGATTCTTTTCATTTTTTAACTTTTTTTATTATCTTTGTGGGTTGTCATCCTGTTTATTTGCTTTTCTGTTTCTTGGATTTCAATTTTGTTTTGTATTGAAATTTAATTCGTTTTTGTTCTGTCAGTTTTTGTGGATTTTTTCATTTGAGTGTTTTGTGATTGAGAGGTTGTCACTAATGAATTCTGTGTTGGATTTACATTGCGGATAGTTTTGGTTCAGTGGTATAGGTTGCTTCCAAGTTTACAATTGGTTTTAATGTTTCCAATATGTTTTTTTTCTTTAATTCTTCATTTAAAATTATTAGTTCATGTTTCATGTAATCTGTTTGATTTTTCATTTTTAGAGGTATAGCTTGATGTTGCTTGACTAATTTTTGCATAAGATGGTGTATTGGAACTTGTTTCAATGCTTTTCCTTTCTTTGGAGTAGGGAATGTTTTGGGGGTATTTAATTTTTAATATATCTTTTTTTCAGGTTTTGCAGTCTCTACAAATTGCCCTATGATATTTTTACAATTAGGGCATTTGATTTTGGCAAGTGATCTGTGTGGTTAGGATCATTCTTCACACATACCAACTCCCCTAGACCTTTATTCTTAGCATGTCCATATCTTTGGCAGTGGAAGAATCTTAATGGATTTGGAATATATATTTCTACTTTGGTAACTGCATAGCCAATTTCTGTTGCATCAGTAGTTATGATACAAGTGTTGGTATCTATAAAACTATCATTTTTTTTTTCAAAAGATATTCTCTTTATATATGTAATGTTTTGTTTTTTGATAGTTATTCTTAATTTACTTCTGTCTACACAGTGAAAGTTCAGTGCTTCTCACCACACCTCTAGAGGGTTTTAAAAATTGATGTGGATAGACTCTTACATTTATATCATGAAATTTGGTCACCTTAGAGTTTCAGTATCATGTTTTCTTTTTACTTCATATTATTTTACTGTTCTTGGAGTTATCCAAGATGCTAAGATTTTTCTATAACAAAAGGTGACAACTTTGTTAGTTTGTCTTTTATTGGTTCTATTACTTTGAATTTGAAAAATTTTTCCTTTTATTTTGTGTCACTTTCTCAGTCTATATGAATGTGTAGCCTCTAGTTTTTTTTTTGTTTTTTTTGGGGTGTTCATACTTTATTATAATTTATCAGCCATGCTCCCCTACCCACCTCATATGGGGAAGATGATGAGGGGGTAAATCCCATTCCCTTATTTCCCTAGGGCTACATAACTGATATGCTCAAACATGAGGAGGGTTATATTAAGGATTGTCCATCCAAGTATAAGTTTTCATCAGGTTGAAATAGCTGTATCAGATTCCTTTGTTCCAAGTCTAACTGACCCTACAGCCAGAGATTACTAAGTCAGTTTAATGTCTATTTGTTTTGTTAATCTGACTAGGAGCTTGACATGATCAGCTGGTTGATTGGATGGAGCCTCTCCAACTGCCTGTCTAGCTCAAGTGATGTTTAGGAGCATATGTATAGTCCAACTCCTAAAATCTACAACCACCAGGATCTTGTTCTCAAGCATCACCTCATAGCAAGTAAGTACCCCCCTACCCCGGAGACTTTTACCACCAGTAGAGGTGCAGTTAGCATATTCTGAATTAGACACTCAAAAATAATAATATACTATCAGTCAGTTAAGTGCCATAAGTATACACACTTCGGGTGATTGTGTCTGGAAAGAGACATGACTGACTGGGCAGAAGATTATCCTGCAGTAGGTTGCCATTGCTTTCTGCAGTAGACTGGTTGCCAGCCAAGGCTATAGAACCAAATGTGTCCTATTATTTAACCCATAACTGGAGGGAATGGATGGTTTGTCCTTCCAATTTGATATCCACTGCACCACAATGCACATATGTACTATATGAATGCTAATAAAGACGTTTTAAGTGGAAAATAATACTTTCCTATTAGTTATATGGGGATACTGAAGAATCCCTGTCTTGATCTACCCAAAATTGACTCAGTTAAAAAAAAAAAATCATCCTTTATAATAGCTAAAAGAATAGTCAAAAATGCTCAGATATACAGAACTTTTGGACAATTTTTACAAACTGCGTTCAAAGAAAACACTTGTGTGAACACAAAAAAAATTAAACAAAGAGCTTAATTGCAGAACGAAACCTGTATAAATGAGGGATTGCTGCCCAAATACTATATATATATATATATAGTATTGTAAGAAAGTGAAAGGACATGTAGATTCCACACAGCAACTGGAGTAATGAAGAGACTAGCAAGTATGGTCACAAAGGGATAGGATGATACAGTGAATGACATTCCTCTCAAGTGGATGATGGCTGAAGTAATGACCAAAGAGTGCCTGGATGACTCCACCTGAGGTGACTGGTACATGACCAGAGGAGAATTAAACATATGTGTAAATGCAAGCTCCCCAGTAACAGGTATTGTGTTGGAAGAATGTAGCGTAACTTTAAAGGATGCATGCTGGCTTTGTCTACAGTGGCAAGCTAAGGTGGTGCAACTCTATCCAAACTGTATGTACCACTGGTTGACGGACACCCTAATGAGTCCAGTTAGAGTAAAGACCAAAGCTGCAACTGAAATGTTATTGCAGAGGAGACTGACAATCTTAAAGTGGCTGATCAAAGAATACAGCTTGAGTGTTGATGTCACCTGATTCCATCAGAGCAAAGTCTGGTGAATAAATTAGTGCCAAAGAAGTGGTTAGACAATGACCCGACCCTCTGCTGCTGTCATAACTGATCGACTAACACCTGACCATATCTGGTCCATACATCGACAAAGTGGACATCCTGGCATTTGGCATACAACATACTTCGTTTGAAGAGTGTGTCCCACAAATATGAATATGAATGCAGTCGTTAAGTCGCCCATACAAGCTTGTGAAGAGTGCCAGATGGTAGACCCAGCCCATCATAAAAAAAGGAAAGCTCAAGTGGATGGTAATTGGTTTTCAGTGGATATGGATATAACCCATTACAATGGTGATCATTTTTTGACACTGACAGATTGCGGCCCTATGCATTTCCTCCAACCACCACTCCTTAATTTTCTAAATAATCATAAATTTATCTTATATTTTCTAAATAAATCATTTTCACCAATTATTTTTAAAATATCACCTGAAGAACAACAATATTGTTCTGAAACATGAAAATTTTTGTGTAGTGATATAATGCTTTTATAAACCATTGTAATAACAAAATTACTATATATATATAATATTTACTAAGGTTTCATATAAAAAAACAATTCATATGAAATATCCTTTTTACAACCAGACTACAGCTAAAGGCTGATTATTTTGACATTTGCAAATTGTTGAAAAATGTTATTAATGTCAGATTCAAATCAATTAAATGAACAATGATAGAAGAATAATAAGAATTGTTTCGTATGTAAACTATAAAGATAAATTTAAAGGGAAACAGAAAATTTAGATTCATTCACAACTCATGCAGGCTGTACCTCTTTTGTTTATCATTTTGAGAAAAGGCTGACTCTTAGTCATATTTTCAAATTGTACCTAGAGGAGTGAAACAAAAGAGAAACTCTCTAACAACAATAACAGGCTTCAAGATTGGTGGCAGTGTACAAGTTAATTTTTTAAGTAAATTTAAAAGTATTTTCAAAAGATCAGTAAAGTGGAAATGACATCTGGCCCAAGTATTAAGAATTTTCAGATCTTTGTCAGTCACAGATAAAGGGAGACAGCTAAGTTTAACATTAACTTTAAGTAAATAGCAAACTGTTAATTCACTACTTTATATTTAAGCTTGGTAGAGAAATTTTCTGATTGCTTGAAAAATCAGAAATATTTTCTCCATATACACCAGAAGATACAAGTCATGACAATGTTGAAAAATGAAGAACTGCACACATAAAACAATAACATTTTCACTATCAATTATTGTGTACAGACATATTTTCTCATTACAAAAAAATGAATGAAGAGACCATGTAGAACATCTAAAAAGTTAGATATAACAAACAACATTTTAAGGAATCAAACTAGTAGCATTCTGACTATTGGCCAACTGTTATTGGTTATTGTAAATTAGACAATGATGAAATACATCAGGTTTATTTAAATAAGCAGCAAAGTTATACAGTTTATGAAGGAGGAGAAAGTAGTTAACTGGTGTATCATGTTTTAAACAGTTTTAAAATATTAACTTTTATAATATAAAGTCACTATTAAAATCTGTATAGGTAAAAGATTTTACAATTGCAGAAAGGATTCAAGTTTTATTAATAGATCACTGTCAAATTCTTATTCAGCTACTAATATTTATCTAATTTTATTTTTGTTTAAACAAACATAAAATTTGATAATCTACTACATGGACATTTCTTACAAGGCTTAGAGAGTTAAAAATTCTTTGATGTATGATTAATGAAAGAAATAATCAAATGATAAATTTTCTATTTATAACCTGAAACTGATTTTCTATGTTCTCAGAAAGAAGGGAAAAAAATGTGTTGAATGGTACATAAAACTTCATTTGACATCAGTCAATCAACAGTGTCAACATCAAGTTCAACTGGGTTTATGGCACTAATACTGAACAGGAAGACAAAACTCTTGGGTAAGCAATTTCTCTCTCCCTGTCTGACTGCAACTCTCATGCACACATGTAAATATTTTACTGGAATTAAGTCACTGCTGATGGTTTAGTCAAATACATGTACCATAAAGAATGTGGTTGGCCTACTTGGTTTCAGACATGAATACAGACACACATACCAAAATCATGCATTTAAAAATGTGTGTGTGTGTGTGTGTAAAAGGAAGAAATTCTTATAAGTGGAGAACTAATTTAGAAAAACAAGAAACCTACTATAATAAAAAGAAGTCTGGTTTAACTACAACAATGCAAAAAATAAGGGACAATGTTCTCAATCAACAGAACTTTATATTTTATCTGTAATAGCAAATGCAAAATTTAAGTGCTTAAATCAGATTATGAATTTCATCAATAAGCATAAGATAAGATCTCCAAGAACATGCATTTTTTAGATAGGGGAATGCAGAGCTCATAAAAAGATAATGTGTGCTTCCAAGCAACAAGCCAAAGGTAAAAAGAAGAATCATGAGTGGTTGATATTTTAATACATGAAAACTGGAAAATACAATTTATGAGACTAACAATAATTTGAAATATATCAGTGAAACTATCAAAATATATTAAATTTCTATTTCAGCTTCTTTAGAAATGAGCTGAAAATTGAAATGGTTTCAGTTTCCATTGGTTAATGAAACTGCAATTTATAATAGAAAAACCAGAATAAACTAATTATTTAGCCAGAAGATTTAGCTTTTCACCAAGATGAGCCAAGTAAAGTAGATTTTTTTTTTTTTTTTAATTTAATAGTCCCAAGCAAGGCATTTTATTGCCACTGTTTTGCAGGGGGTTACACAGGAAGAAAAGTTATGAGAAAGAGTGACATGTTAAAGGGGGTGTCAGGAAGTGGGTAAGAGAAGGATGAGAATACTGATGAGAGTGGAGTGGACAGAGAAAAAAGCATGAGAGAGAGGATGCAGGTTAGTGAGATAGGAAATAACTATTTACATTTAAATTCTTGGAGATTATAGCTGTCAGGAAAGCAAGTAACTGGAAAGGAATTCCACAGGCGAGAAGTGCGTGAAAAGAAGCTGCTAGAGCAGAATTTGCATTTACAATTTACTGGTTTTACAGTAAAAGAGTGGGAACTAGTTGCTAATCTTGTGGGTCGAGTAAATTTATATATAGGGGGCACCAGTGAGCTAAGTTTATTGGAGCAGAAGCTATGAAAATATTTGAAGAGACACAGGGAAGCCACATTGTGCCGGTGAGAAAGTGACTATATCTGGGCTGCCAAGTCGGGATCTATTACATTACAGATTCTCCGTTGGATTTTGTCAAGGACACCTAGGTGGATAGCAGGAGCACCCGACTAGCTATGGCAGCAGTATTCAATGCACAGGCGGATGGTAGATTTATGTATGTGCAGGATTGTTTCAGGCAGAAAATACTTCCTGGCCCTGCACAGAGAACCGACTTTCTTAGCAGCGGATTTAGCTATGGATTCTATATATTCATTTCACTTAAGGTCTGTTGTGAGAGTTAAGCAGAAGAGGCGCAGTGTTTTGCTTTCGGGGAGACTAGCCAGATCCATACTAATGGGGGGTAGGAGCAATAGTCTGTGATGGTTAATAGATAGCCACTTCGTTTTGGAAGCATTAAAATTTACGAGCCATTTCTTACCCCAGTCCGCCACAGATCAGAGGTCCTTTTCAAGCTTGGTAGCGAGGTTTGCTATGTCAGCCTCAGCAGATTTTCGATGTATGCGAAAGTAAACTGTAGTGTTGTCAGCGTACATGCCTACTTGGGATCTTGTTACATCTGGGAGATCATTAATGTAGATAAGGAAAAGCATAGGACCTAGAATAGAGCCTTGAGGGACACCCGTGTTCATATGATAGTATTGGGAGGCATATCCGTTCAATACTACCTTCATTGTGTGATTTGAAAGGAATGACTGAATAAGGTCAAACAACTGTCCAATCATACCATAACCTCGCAACTTGCATAGAAGGCCAGCATGCCAGACTGTCAAATGCTTTGGATATATCTAGGGCAACAGTTTGGGCTTCACTGTTCTTGTTGAGAGCCTGGTGTATATATTCAGTGATGGTTGTAAGCATATCAGCAGTAGACCTGGTGAAGCGGAAACGATACTGTTTGTCAGAGAAGAGTGTGTGGGCTGTGAGATGTTGAACCACCTCAGCATTGATGACGGCTTAGAACAATTTGCCAAAAATTAGTAGGAGGCTGATAGGGCAATAATTAGAGGGGTTAGAGTGTTCACCAGTGTTTTATATATTGGAACTATGGAGAACTTCCAGCAGGTAGGAAAGCAAGAAGCAGAGAGTCAGTAGTTATAGAGTTTGGAGAGAATAGAGGAGAGTTCAGAGAAACATTTCTTCAGGACAGTGATTGGGATTCCGTTGTCGCTGCTCGCTTTGTGGTGGTCAAGCTTTGAAATTATGTCAAAGACCACCGAGGGGGTAATGTGGGAGGTCATTCACTTGGGCCTCAGTTTGGGGTGGGAAGTTGGGTACAGATACTCCAGAAGAGTCTAGTGTTGAGTTGGCCGAGAATCTGCAAGCGAAGCACTCAGCCTTGTCTGTTGTAGAGGTAAGGACCTCAAATTCATTGATTAGAGCAGGGATTGAGAGTTTGCTATTGTTTATTACATGTTTACAGATCCTCCAGTAGTCTTTGGAACCGAACTTATGGGATGCTATGCGCTGCTTCATTCTGGCTGCAAACAGCAGCTTAACTTTTTTAAATATCTTCGTGTACTCATTGCAAGCAGAGGCAAAGAGGCGCCTGTTATGGTCCAACGCGTGACTCCGATAAAGCTGGAAGAAGTGAGTTCGATGGGTGATAGCAGCCGAGCAAGCGGGGGAGAACCAAGGGGATGAGTGGGATTTAAGAGGAGACCTCAGCTACACAGTCTTCAATGGGAAGACTAAAGACTTTATTCCAAGGGACGTCACACAGGAAATCGCAGAATGAATCCCAATCGGCTCTTTGGTAGCAGTAAGATATTCTGCTAGTCTGAGGTTCTTGGGTAGAGTATGAGTGGAAGGAGTGTTAACGGAAACCACCGTATGGTCAGAATTTTTGAGGGGGCAGAGTCGCTTGACATTACAAGAGTGAGGGATGGAAAAAAACATATCTAGTAGTAAGTCGTGTATATTAGGGTTATTAGAGAAATGCGTGGGGAATTCCACCACTTGCATAAGGGACTGAGTGATTGAAAAATTCATGGTGTGGACACCAGCAAGATCTGTGAAAGTTTTTCAGCCACTTGGAGCGATGGGTGTTAAAGTCACCAAACACAAATATATGGACAGATGGATGAGAGGAAATGGCCTTGTCAATATTAGTGGAGATGCTGTCAAGAACAGAACAGTTGGGAGATGAGGGTGAGTGGTAGAGGAAGAAGAGATAGCTAACTGAGCTTAGTAGGGAGAGACAGAAACACATATAAGAATGATCTATTGATTCAAGAGAGATCAGCCTCGCTATAGAGAAGTGTTCACTGATGTAAACACCAAGCCCATGCATGTTTAGATTTGCTTTTATGATATTATGTATTCATGATTGTTTTATTAGAAGAGAGGCCTAGAGTAGAATCAGTCAATTGCTGTATGCAGCATGTGTGGGAGGGAAACTAGCACAGACTGCAGCATAATGTGACCTCAGGGTTGCCCACCAGCAGTTCATGCAGGGACAACCATCCATGGCACTACATATAACCTCGATATTATTCAACTGTTGATCAGAGCAGCCTCTCATGACACTACGCATGAGTTTGGGCTCCTAACTACCACTTGGAAGCAGCAACCAGGAAACTGCCAACCTGGTACCCTCAGAATGAAGAGACATTGCCACCATCCACAAACATTGCAAAGTGCTTGTGACAGCACTAGGACCAGAGGAGAGAAAAGAAACCGGGAACCCCTTCCTAAACAGGAAACAAGGCGTGTGCCTCTACTCCTGTCCAAAAGAAGAGGGAGGAGTGTGAACCAGGTGATAGAAGGGTCTATCTACTCCAATAAACTTGTTAAGAGAAAAAAAAATCTACAAAAGAGTGCAGACTGGAATTAAAATTTATAATTTAGAAATGGTACATTAAAATACAAGTTTTAAACCAACCATTATTTTAGAGTTGGTAAAAAAAAATGTTCAGAAAACACTTTCTGAATAGTTAAATGATGGTATTAAACAACAATTTCAGTTCTGCAATTGCCAGATACTCAAAAGTTGAGTTTTTATACTAGAATATCAATATAGTCAAAGATATAAAGAGTATTATCAATGGACACTATTCTAAATTCAAAAGTTAGAATGATCATGAATCAGTGAGTGAAATAAGAATTAGAAAAATAAAAAGCAGTTACTGAAAGTACAAGGAATGAACAGAGTTACAAAAATAATAAAGATATTACTCATTAATCAAGAATATTTTATTTTTAGACTTTATGGCTATCATAATCTGCAGTTTTTATATAAGAAAATCCTACTTTAATAAAAATTCAACTATTCAATTAACGATCTGATAACACTTGAAGGGTTGTCTATGAGCAAAATGTATGAAAGATGATAAAAAAAATATTATTTTGTTGGAAAGTTTGAGATGAGGAATTATTATATTCTTTATAATTTAGACCAACATATTAACCCTAGTTGTGATAATCATGTTTTGGCATTTGTACTCTCAGAATTTAACATATGCCCTTATGGTATTATTTAAAACATTGAGATCCCTGACAGTGGTGAGTTCAAATCTTGATACTGGCAATGCTGAAAAATCACATCATCTGGTTCAGTGGAAGAAACGAACAAGTGACACAAAAGAGAATAATACTTGTGAACATTAATGGATATGAAATATCCCCTAAGCATGGAAAGAAAAAGAACATCCTACTTTTATAGATTTAATAAAAAGTTGGTTCAAAATTCCAAGGGGTTTATAAAGTATGAATTTTGGACAAAATATTAATATGACAATCAAGACAAACATACTGGACTGGATAGAAAAGCATACAACTATTTGATTTGCATATCAGGTTAGCTATTTTTGTTTTTTAAAACATACCCAGTACAATAATTTTTTAAAATAATAATTTCATAATCTTAGCGATGTTTAAACTAGTAGTTAGTATGCCCTTATATCAAATTAGTGTCTAAAGAACATGTTTTGTAGGAATCATTAATTAGTGAATTGATGCAATGAACTGTTAGTGCTATCACTGAGATATATATATATATATATAAACAAACAGATATAAATAGGATATATATATATATTTTTTTTCTAAACATATGCTGTTAAATATAAGAGACAATGAATGTCTATTATGTTTAATCATGAGCTGTTCTAAACGTCGTATTTTTGCTTTAATTTCAGTTGAACAACACAAAATAAAATCGTCAGTGATGGTGGATGTTATAATATTTCAGTTTAAACAACCTCTCTAAAGATGGCTCATCTGAGCCAAAAGCTTAGAAGAAAATCAATAAATAATTATCCAAATGTTAGAGAATTTTTGTCTTTATTTTCAACTGAAATTAAAGCAAAAATATGACATTTAGAACGGCTCATGATTAAACATAATAGACATTCATTGTCTCTTATATTTAACAGTATATGTTTAGAAAATTACTTGCTGCCTCAATATACTATATATATATATATATATATATATATATATAAATAAATAAACATAAAGGACAAATAATCACAATATTCTACATGCATGCACATCTGCACATACGCTATGAAAAAACGAAAACAAACTTGCACTTATAATTAGTGCATATAAGAAATCAAGTAGTATAAGCTTGTCAACTGGTGATACTTGCTAATGAGTGGACAGACAGGTCCATCTATGAAAACACTGGAGTCAGGATGCTGAAGATAACCTCAATCAGATAAGAGACAAACCTTTTACTTTTATTAATTATACACACACATATATTTAGTGTATTGAGGCAGCAAATAATTTTCTAAACATATACTGTTAAGTATAAGAGACAATGAATGTCTATTATGTTTAATTATGAGCCGTTCTAAATGTCGTATTTTTGCTTTAATTTCAGTTGAAAATAAAGACAAAAATTCTCCAACATTTGAATAATTTTTTATTAATTTGTTTCTAAGCTTTCGGCTCACATGAGCCATCTTCAGAGAGGTCACCAAGACGGTAACACAATAACATCCACCATCACCGACGATTTTATTTTGTGTTGACATAAAACTCTGCTAGGCAACGGCAATAGTTACCAAAAATAAACGCAGTTTGCAAATTTGCAATGCGGTTCCATGACGTCATGCCGTGTGATAGCGTGAAATGACAACAAAACCATCTATTCAAATGCAATGTAATATGTTATGGCCAGATTTAAAAGTGATTTTACTAAGTGTGGGTTGTTTGGATTTAATGTACATGGCCTCCAATATCTGAAGGTTCTTTTTACTGTGTGTATGATTAAGGATATATATATATACACACACACACATGTCTGTGTGTAAGATTATATATATATTTTTTTTATTTATTTATTTATTTATTACAAATACTTTTTGTAAAGTTTTGATAATTATTGGTAAGCCTAATTACAAGATATATATGAAATGAACACTTTCAAATAGGCATTATATGCCTGCAAATAGATGAAGATCGACAAGTGATTTAAATAACCAAATAATTTTACATTAGCTTCCATTCCAAAAATAGCACAAAGAGCTTAGGTTTAAATATTAATTCTAAAATAAATTTCCAAATGTTCCTTAACTTAAGAAATTTAAACAAAGTGTATTGTACAGAATAAGAAACCAAACTTAAATAGCATCTTCATCAATATGCATTTTAAGTGTTAAAATGTCAGTAGCTTAAAAGACAGTTAATAAAATTAACATCAGCTTGATGCCTAATTTTGTTTGTTTTTAAATCATATTAGAGCCTAAGAAAAAAATAAATGGTCAATAGTTATCAGGTATTTGAAATGTTATTACATGCAGGAATGAAATCTCAGTTTTGTACAGGATAAGAATATGAAATGTCAAAATTGACTAAATTTGTATTTTTTCTCTTCATTGCCAAAAGAAAGTTGAGAAACTTCAACTTGAAAGCAAAAATTAAGCAAAGAAAATTATGTTCATTTGAAAGCTTATAACTACCATAACTCTGAAGTATACTTAAATTAATTGCTTCCAGAAATATAACAGTGACTGCTGATAAAGTTGATTCATGTTCTTTAAGATGAAGCCACCAAATTTTAAAATTCATTTTTTCAATTTCAAATGTGAAAGTATTTAATTGACACACATTTGTGTCAGTCAGTTAAGTGCCATACATGATACATACTTTGGGCGATCATGTCTCTTTCGAAACATGACTGACTGGGCAGAAGTTTATCCCACAGTAGGTTGCCATTGCTTTCTGCGGTAGACTGGTTGCCAGCCAAGGCTATAGGACCCAATCTGTCCTATTATTTATCCCATAACTGGAGGGAAGAGATGGATTAATACCTTTCCCAGGGGTATTTATGCGTAAGTGAATGCAAAGAATTCAAATTCAGCACCCTGATCTCTTGTTCTGAGTCAATATCCATTGCACCACAATGCACATCTGAACTGAAGGTATTAATTCTTTTCCTTTTTTAAAAGTTTAATTTAAAACAAAATTAAGCTGATACTTAGCAAGGTTTCATTTCAAATAATTTACTAATTTTTATTAAGATTTGTATGACTGGAACGTCATTACTTTAAATATTCTACCCTCTGCTGACATTTAATTTTAAAGCCATTCAATACATCTAAGCTTCTATGGCAGCTAATATATCAAAGAATATGTGATTTGGTATTTTCAATTATCATTTTCTGATAGAAGATGGCAAAGACTTTTGGAAAAGCTATTCTCAAGAGAGAAAGGCAAACGAAATGATCAGTATGAGAAAATTTAACTTGATGCCACATTATGAAACATTTTGCAATTAATCTAACCTTGTCCCATTTATTTAAATATTAAAATTTGGTATTCTCTATATTAAATATTAAAAAGGCAAAAATTAACCAAATATTTAAGAAATAAGTTACTTGGCTCATTTTTCATCTTTGATGTCTTTGTAATCATGTTAAAAGTCATGTAATAAAGTTAATGTCAATTTTCTTTGTGCACAAAACAAGTGGCAGTAGTATTTTTGTTTGCCACTTCATTTTAGACCAAAAAATTTTCCAATCATTTGCAAATAACTCTTTAAAAAAAAAAAATCAATACACTTTAATTTCTCTTTCAAAGATTCTGTGCAAGAGGCAAATAGAGCAAAACAAAACTGCTGAGGTAGGTTTGTACCCATTAGTCACTTAAAAAGTACAAATTACAGAACAAATCTTAATTAGCCTATGCTCCAAAGTATCATATATTGATTACCATTTGAATGATATTAATTACATTCCCAGGGGTAGAAATCAGTGTCAGAAGTGGCTCTTCCTAGATTTGGAATGAGAGGAAAAATGTGTATTAAAAGAATGAGTTAAAAAATACTGCCCTGCCCAATGACATTTTGTGGCTTTGCCTAAATGTAATAAGAATATTCCTAGTAGCAAGAGAGGACTTTTTTTTTTCATGGCATTAAATTAGACACTTGTTGCATAATAATTATGATAATTATTTTCTGTAAATTGCAGCTACACAGCTTTGTTTAGGCTTGAATGTTTAGATAGATACTTCAGATAATTCAAGTAACTCCTGGGTAAATGAATGAATTACAATAAAGATTATGGTTGATGATACATAACTGAATAATCATTAAAGTAAGCAAATAGACAAAGAAGAATTTGATATAACGTTGATGACAGCAATTCAAACTTACAAAAAAAAAAAAAAAAGAAATAAAAAATACTTGGTAAACGTTCCAAAACATGTTCTTAATAACAAATGCAAGTTACAATTCAAAGGCAATACTGAACAGCATAAAGAAACTTAAATATTAATCATAAAATAGAATAACAATGTGTTGTTTGGACATCATGAAACTTTTTTTTTTAAATGACACGCTGAATATGAAAGATTGACTAGAAAGTCAGTATGCAATTAAGAAAGTTAAATGTTGCATGATCCTTCTTACAATTTTTATTCACTCTTTAAATCCTGGTAATTTCAATGTGACTGATGATGTGCTTTTCTCATTTTGGGACATACAATTTAAAATTTTCAGATAATTCGAAGTGCTTTAGAAATATTTTTTGAAAAAATTGCAAATAAAGTTAAATGAAGTTTCTTTTTGCAGATGAGCCATAACTATTGTTGCTCACATAAAAAAAATGATTTAAATATTTTGGGTGTTGACTGGTTTAAAAACCTTGCTCAACAAAATTGGACTAAGAAAATATACAAAATTCTATTAAAGCCATTTGGTGTTTAATCGTCATTTTTTCCCCCCAAATCCTGAGCGAAGAGAAGATTTCACATTTGCTGATAGATCAAATGCTTTAACCAAATATTTTAGTAAAAACTTTTATGAATAAAAATTTTACTGAAATATTTGCTTATGTAAAATGATATCATTAAAATGTGGGCTCACAAGGATTCTTAGTTGTCAGTATCTCGCTCTACAGCAGGTATATGCATGTGTTTCATTGGAGACAAGCAACAAGACACTGCAATTAAGCTTCTTAGTATATTTTTCTTACATTCATACAAATAAAGGATTGCTGCCCAAGTACACAATTAGATATCTTCAAATGCAAACATCAAATCATCTGTGGTAACACCAACAATGGTAAAAGAATAGAAAGATTTTTTTTTTCATTTTGCTCTTTAAAACTGTTAAGAGTACTTTGCCTAGTGGGTGTCAATTAAAAATGTGTTATCTTGTCAAAAGTTTTCCTCCTTTCCAAGAGAGAGTGGAGACTGGCCAAATAATATGTGGAGAGCCACCATACCAATGCAGAGGTTTAGCCTCCCCTGCTGGTATCAAAATTGAACAATAGACAAAAAATACATATTGATAAATAATCCACTATCAACAGCTGTAATCTAAGAATGTATGAATCTGTTTTCAAGTTTAGTAGCTTTTCTCAGGAGAAACAGCACTGCAAATTACTTGAAATATTCAAAAATTAAAGTGAAAGCTAGACATCAATTTTTCTGAACATTATTGAGCACAGATGTAAAGATGTAACTTTTTGAATTCTAAGGTATCAGTCTATGTAATTTGTTTTAACTGGGAAGTTTGAAATTTAGATAAGACTTAAAAAAATTAATGTAAAAACAAAAATATACATGGATAAAAATTGGCATTATAAAATCAATTTTTTTAAAATTTGTTACAGGTATGTATTGTTCATGAACTTTTTCAATTTGAGTACATCTATAAATAAGTGGAATGCTTAAATATTATTGGGTTGAATAAAAATGGAAAAAATATAAAAAACACAACCACCCTTATATTTGGTCAGATTTAGGAAATAGATTTAGGCCAAAAGGTTTTCAGTACCCATCTGACAACACCTCTCTTCTTTCATAAACATCAATAACTTAAAAAGTATTCAGAATATGAAGAGGTGGGGGTATTGAGAATGTCTTTTGTACAGTTTGAATTCATCTGAAAAGATGACCAACCCCAGACATACAAAGTGAACATAAATTATATCTGTGTCTACAGTTGGCCAAGCAAAAGTTTATCTGTGTGTGTGTATTAAACATTTTATCAAAAAGGAATCTGATTTACAGACATTGGTAGGTGTTAATTGTACATAACCGCCTTTCTAATCAACTCAACACCAACCATTTATTGCATTTATTTTTCTTAAAAGATTATTTTAAGAGCAAAGATGTAATCAAGTAGGCAGGAGATTATGAAATATGCTTTATCAGCTGAGACTTTATATCACATGGATAAAATCTGTACAAAAAGAATTTACTTTCATAAAAGGACTCAATATGCAGATATTAAAATATTTAGCACCCAAATTTTAATCATATTGTTTCTAATATGTTCCTTTAGATATAATCCTCATCTTTGGGATGTAATTGAAATTTACCATGCAGAATTTCAAAGGTATATTATTTATATTGTTTGGACTGTTCTTATCATCATTGTCATTATCATGACATTTCGGCCAGTGTACATTCTGACCTTCAGGCACCTAGAATTTTGAACTGAACCCTTTATTTCAATCACTAGGGTAGATTGTTCTTGTTCCATTAGTTATGCTACATCCAGATATTTTAGTTATCTCCATTTAACCCAAGTCTCTAAGTTTTTGTTCACCTCTACTGTTGCCAGGTATTGAACTCACAACTGTTTAGGTCAAGTCACTGGATCTAACCTTATCACTCTTATCCACTGGGCAGTGTGTCCTTGAGGAAAAAAACATTGGTTGGAACCAGTGACAGTGCCCAAAGAGTCCAATACCTGGTAATAGTAGTAGCAAACAAAAATTTAGAGCGTGTGAAAGTTGCATGACTCATAGAACAAGAACAATCTATCCCAGTGATTGAAATAGAGTTCAGTTCAAAATTCCAGTCACCTGAAGAAGGTCAGAGTGTACAATGGCCAAAACATTGTAAATATGACAATAAAGATAGGAACAACAGTCCAAACAATGTAAATAATGCAAATACCTCATCTCCGAAATAGAGACAAACACTCAGATATAATTTTAAAAATTTATTAAAACAAAAAAATCTTTCAGAAATATATTCTGAAGCCAGTGATTAAATGATTGAATATATTAAATGTTTGTTCGTTAATTGTTCCAAATCCTTGCAGGCAAGAGAATTCAATAGGAAATAGTAAAGTTTCAAAAACTTGCCCAGTCTATTCATATGTAAAATAACTACATTCTTTGTGTAATCGAATATACTGTGGTAAGCTTAAATTGAAAATGATTTGACCACTCTAAAATACAATCTATGCAATTTTATATAGAGCAGGATACAAAATACATTATTTTGCAAGAGATTTTTTTCAGTCAAATATGTTGATACTGATATTAGTCTAATGACCAACATTTTTACAGAAAGTACACTTAAATTATTATATTGATATTTACATGTTGTGCAGAAATTGGTTAAAATGGCTTTAAAGTTTTGTGGTAATCAAGGATTTATTGCTGTACAAGAGCATCACATCAGCAAGACAATGTTGCAAATTATGCTAAAACAAATCTTGCAAGTCAAGCAAATAACTATCAAATTTTCTCGTTATCTACAGATATTTCTTTAATTTCTTAATATTCTGCTGTAATGAAAGATATTTTTTATATATATAATCATTTCACCCCAAGCAAGGCAAGACTACCACTGGTGCGTAAGGGGTTACAATGAGGTAAAAATGCCGAAAAAAGAATAAGAGATGGATGGGAATCAAGTAGATTGAAGATGGCAACTGATGTTGCATTTAATTTTAGCTATCAGGGAAACAAGCAAACTGAAGTGAGTTCTACAAACAGAAAGTACAAGAAAAACTATTAGAGTGGAAGAGGCATGTAAATACATGTGATCAAAGGTTAGCTGCTAAGTCAGGACTGATTATATTGCAGATGTTTGATTGGATTTTATTGAGAACCTCAAGATGAATAGCAGGAGCACCCGACCAGATATGGCAACAATATTCAATGCACAGACAAATGGTAGATTTATAAATGGATTCTGACAAGAAAAAACATCATGGCCTGACACAGTGACCCAACCATCCTATTAGTAGACGCAGTTATGGATTAGATGTAGTCAAGGAGGTGTAGTGTGTTGCTCTCCAGGGGACTAGCATTATCTAATCTGATGGCAGGTAAGAAAGTTTTTCTATGGTGGTTAAAGAAGATAAAATTCCTTTTGGAGGCATTAAAATTTACAAGCTATTTTTTACCCCATTCAATCACAGATTTGAGGTCCTTTTGACGGGCAACAGTAAAGTTTACTTGGTCAGCTTTGGCAGATTTCTTATTGAGATGTAAGTAAATGGTGGTGTCATCTGCATAGATGCCTACTTAGGAACTGATTACATCAGGAAGATTATTGATGAAGAAAAGGTGTAGAATCTATGATAGAGCCTTGAGGGACACCCATGTTTGTATGAAAGGATCTGGAATCTTTTATATACATTTTATCTAGTGAAAAAGAATTTTAAATCTAAAGTGACATGATTATTAGATATCCACAACACATGATACAAATAAATATGCACTTAATAATTGTTTTTAATTATAGTCAATAATTGAATGTTTCAATTGAGAAATTAAGTAAGAATGGTCTACTAAATTGGTACATTACTCTGATGTATTGGATTTCTTAGATAAAATCTACAGAGGAAATCTAAGACAAAAAAAAAAAAAATACAAATATGAATATATTGATAAAAACATCAAAATATAAATGTTAGTACTTTTTTGTTTGGACAGAAGTTCCATGCAAGATCCAATCAAGCAATTAGCAGAAAACTACTTTGCTTGTTAAACACCTATTTTATAAACAAGGATGATATACCTGAAGACTATATTCTTTATAAAGCCATTATCCAAAGTGAAATAAACAAAGAGTTTGAGCAGAGGCACATTGCACCTTCCCTGGAATGAGGTCAGAATAGACAGAACAATACAAAGTTCTTAATATGAAAGATGTCAAATGTTTAGAAAAACAAAAAGAAAGTCAATATTTTAATGCCATATGGCAACCAATGCTCAGAA
Organism: Ascarosepion bandense; assembly: GCA_037127315.1. Lineage (NCBI taxonomy): Eukaryota > Metazoa > Mollusca > Cephalopoda > Sepiida > Sepiidae > Ascarosepion > Ascarosepion bandense. The sequence goes on along the minus strand of JBBBDQ010001346.1, from coordinate 385,791 downwards.
AAATCTTGGAATTAGTTTTAAAAAAGTGATATATTTTCATAGGCCAAATCCAGTTTTATTTTCAAATAGTCTCTAAATTACTGACGCAAGAAAGATGTAGATGTCTTAAGAGGAGAGGAAATGTCTGAAAACAAAATTACCAAAATGATCGATAAAATCAAAATCCATTCATGAAGATGAGAAAAATTCCAATAAAAAAAAAGAAGTAAAAAGCCTTTGTTTAGCTAAAGGGTAACAAGCTTTTTTTTAAAGACTTGATCATTGCATATGAATTGAATCCCACTGATATTGACTACCACAAGCATTCATGTATGCAGGAGTATAAAGTACTTGCAGTCAATTTCCTAAGACCCAAATCACTGTCTTGATATCTTATAAGAACAGAAATTTTGTTGATTAAGATTGGCATTAATTTAATTCTTTTTATACTTCAAAGTCACTGTAGAAAGCATTTTATAAAGAACAAATTATAAGTAAAATAATGAATTATCTAAGGAACTGTTTTAATAATATATATAAAAATTCATTTAATTACAAGACAATATCAGAACAATATATATACAAAACATTTTTGAAATCTTTAATATTAGAAAGCAAGTGTCAAAATAAAAACAGTAAACAATAATAATGAAAATCTTCTAGTTTAGTAAAGAGCAGCATTAAATATTTAAGAGGAAATACAAATCAACATGATTTGCCTTTGCTACATCAAAGATGATTTCAAAAATAATCTTTCAAGACACTAGACAAAAATAAAAAGCAAACAATTGCTCACAATATAAATTTAAAATAAAATGTAGGAAAAGAACTTTTCAATCAGAAAATGTCTCTCACTCTTACATATCTGATATAAAGTCAAATAAATCTGTAGACATAAGTAAAGGATCAAGAAATAAAAATACTATACATAGAATAGGTTTGAAGAAACTTAAGTAATTTTTCAAAAGAAAACCTAAATATGAATGTACATAGCATAGTTAATATTAAGCATAGATTAAATGACAGCACTTAAAATACTTTTAAGTAATTTTGCAATATGTATTTCACTTTAACAAATTTACAAAATAAAATTTGCATATTAATTTCTTACTGCCAGGCCAAATTTAAAATTATCAAGCAGATAGTACTTGCCAATAAAGAAAACCATAGAAAAATCACACTAATTTGCTGTTTGCTCATAAATGATTACAGTGTTGATATAAATGTCAACTATCAGTTTAGATGTCAAAGCCATGACCCCCCAACTCTTTTCAGTAATCTTGGCACAGAATTGACTAAAAAGAAAAAGATTCCTTAATGAAAATTTTCCCATGTGCACATGTTCATTACTCAATCACGGGTAGTTTTAGTTTACAATAGGTGCACATCAGTAGCCAATTTTGTTGATTAAGTACTACCAAATGAAATCAGGTGGGGTTAAGTGGTAGGTTAACTTCAATTTGAGCACATTAAGAAGATTGTATGCTTAACAAAAAAGATGGTAATTATTGGTAAAGTGTTTGCTGTTAAAATGACCATTTTAGACAATGATGATTGTTGGTTAAATAAGCTTTCAGAAGATAACAACTGAAGTAAAGATGGGTTGATTTTCTTTAGCAACATATCAACCTCTATGGGTTACTTAATGCAGAAATCTACACATTTTGAACACATGGCTATTTTATGGCTTTAACTATAAATTAAATGTATTATTGGTCATTTTACCATAAATACATATTCTGGGTTAGTTGATTTTGTTTGGCAGCATATCAACCTTTATTTTGTACATAATTTTGTGCATTCAACTACAGATAATTTCATACTTTTAAGATAAAGGGCTGTTTTTTATTTTTAGACATATAATTTACAGATTATAAAATGTATTGTTGGTAATTTTACTATAAAAATCTATTAATCTTTTTTGTATTGTATTGGTTGTCAATTTGCTATAAAAATCTACTATTGGTCATTTTATTGTAAAAATGTACTATTGATTTTTGTTTGGCTGACCTGGGGAACAATAATAATTAAGAGGTCATTCCATGCTCTTCAAAACCTCAATACCTTAATCAAAGGCCTTACTGCCAAATGTAGTTCAACATCATACCTGGGATAACTGAAATACACAAAAGCTGTCCAAGTTATGAAAATCTAAACTTATTTATAAATGGAACTTTGTCTCTGTGTCTGTGTGTGTGTGTGTGTGTCTGTTACCTATAGACTCCGAAATGGCTGAACCAATTTTCTTGAAAATTTACACAGTTGTACTATAAGCGTCTGCGAGTGTTCTTAGCTAGGTTTTGTGTCGAGGCACCCCCAATAAATATCGAAAATCGAAAAAAAATCGGTTATAGAAAGAATGGTCCGATTTTAATTAAATTCAATACACTCATAGACAAAGACATAAGAAATGATATTCAGAAGATTCAAGGTTGCAGCTCTTACAATAGTGCAGAAAATCTATATATATATATATATATATATATATATATATATATATATATATATATAAGGCAAGATGTTTGCATGTCTGTATGTATGTATGTCTGTCCTTTATACAAATCCACAATTTTTATCCAATTCTCGCCAAACTTCACACAAATATTGTTTAGGCTGAGTCTGAGCTCCAGGACCATGGATTAGTTTTAAAGCTTTCATTACACCCGAGCAATGCCGGGCTATACTGCTAGTTTGAAATAAAAAGCAAATTTTAATTTCTGATTATCAAAGTAGTGACAACTGGATAATCTGACCATAATTCAATTTTTTCTTCTTTAATCATTACTTTTCAAATATTGAAAAGTAATGCATGACATGAATGTGCAGGTAATATAACAAGTGAAATTAGAGAGCAGAATTTAAATTTCAACCTAACCTGTTATGCTCACATTTACACTAAACCTTGGGAAAGGCATGAATCTATCTCTTTTTCCAACTGAGATTGCTTGCTTTGATAAGGTCCAGTTGGCAGCTGATCTAAAAAAAAAAAAGAAAAATGACCTTCAATTTTGTTAACTGGGGCAAGAAATGGCTTGTTAATTTTAACACCTTCAAAACAAAATTGCTCTCTTGTCTTAAAGAACATTTTTCCACCAGGTGAGTGACTAATTGCACCTTCCTGAGCTAATATTTCCAACTGACATGAAGTGAAATGATTATATTGAATCAATTGCTAGGTTTGCTGCTAAAAAAGTTGCTTCACTATATTGTGCTAGACAATTTTTCACCAGAATCTATCTTGTACATTTATAAGTCTACCATTCACCCATGTATTGCTATCACATCTTGTTTGGTGCTTCTATGTATTTAGAGATTCTTGATAAAATTCAAAAGAAGAATCTGCAATGTTATCGGTCCTAACCTGACATCTTGGCTTCAGTCACTTTCCCCACTTCCCTGTGCCTTTTTGTATAAATATTTTCATTGTCATTATTCAAGACACATAGAGAAGGCAATGGGAGATCACTCCACTATCTTTCCCAAGAATGACTTATTGATTTGTTTTACAGCTTAACTATATGAATTATTTAAAGCAATATTGAATAAAAGAATTTTGCTAGAAACAAAGAAAAAAGTAATAAACTTATGTAATATCTATCCTCTTGTATGGTCGAGAGTACTGGACAATCTCAAAGATGAAGAACAGACTTGAAGCAACAGAAATGTGGTTCTACAGAATGTTGCTGACAATAACAGACTGAACATGTGGGCAACAACAAAGTTTTAGAAAAAGTAATAAAGTTAAAATTAATATCAGGAAAAGACAGTTGAGGTTTCTAGAGCACATGAGGAAAGAGGGCTTGGAAAATCTGATACTCACACAACAAATTGAAGGCAAGAGAGACAGAGGAAAACAATGTATAATATACTTAGTGAGCTTCAGTAAATGAAGAACAGAGTTTAGGAGAAATAACAGAAAGACAAAATTTATTAAGAATTACAAGGGACAGGAAGAAGTTGTGGAGAGCCATTATCATTTATATCCTGAGGAGACATGGCACAAAAGAGTTAATTAGAACAAATATAACATTTTTCAATGACTTCTAAATTTGATGGAGTTAGCTGTTAAATATTGATTCTGGGTAATATTTGATACCAAATTTTGAATATATTAAATATTTGAAACTGCTTATTTTACAGTGACAGTCATTTTCTTTTAATCAGAATTAGAAAGAAGAATTTTTTAAATAGCTGTTATTATAATGATAAAGCTGAATGTCCAGTATTTATATCAAGGTTAGGAAGTGTAATGGACTGATAAAGCCATTTGCTAGCAACAATAAACTACAGATAAAATTAGTATTTGATGTTTTAAATATATCCTAATTGCAGAAAAGAAATAGAATATTTAGTTAGTCATTAAGTTTATATTTGGAATTTGGCATTTGTTTATTAGTGTACATTGTGAACACTTAATTCTATACTATTTAACTTAATACAGAGAAGGAGAGAGAAATATGAGAGGTACTAAAAATTTAGTCTAAACCATTTCCCAATATTTAATCAAACAAATTCTTTAGAAGGGCTTCTAGGTCAGTACTCTCCTGTACTGCAAGAAAAAAATTTTTTTTAATTAATCTTGATCATTTTTTTTTATTACTTATTTTTAGTGGATAACCATATCTGAGTAGACACTGTTTAATAAATAAACAGGACATTTATTTTCTTCTACCAGCCCGAATGTTCAAGAAATCTTATTAAAAAAAAAAGAATATGCGCTTGTCAGCAGGATTCAAATATATATCCCCTAGGAGGGAAAACCATCATTAGATTCGATGCACTTAAATAAAAATTCCAGTATTCCTGTGTTGGTTATATTCAGTCATTTTTATGGCAAGAACAATTATGTTAGGATAGTTAAGATATCACTAAAGGTTTAATTTTAGATTACAGTTTCTTTCTTTCTCTTAATCAATATTGATGGTCAAAAACATAGAAATGAAGCATTGAGAATTTGGTTCAAAGTGTTTGTAAAGAAACAAAGTCAACAAGCAGAAGCTAGTTGAGAAGATTTAGTTTATAAAAGCATGAAAAGTTATAAACATTACATGAGTTTTTATCAAAGTATAACAGACTATTAAATCCCTTTTAGATAAATTTAATTTTGAATTTTAGTTTGTCTTGACAGACATTCTGAGAAACCTGTAAGTGGCAATATATTACAAATTTCCCACATGCACAACTTGAGATCTTTTTATAAAAATGTTTCAGTTTGACATGCAAATTTTTCATGTTTATGATTGGCAATAGATACATAAAAACGGAGAAGTGCATAACCAAAACAATGAAATAAAGTAGTAGTATACAGACAACATCTTGTAGAATATTCCCACATTATACATTCACAAAAAAAGTATTAAATGAAATAAATAAAAATGGGTACCAAGTCTGACAGTGGGTTTGAATCTAACCATTCAACTTTATTAGCATATATTTGCTTCTCTAGAAAATGAATATTGCTTAAATTGATAGCATACCAAAGAGAGGAAGACAGCAATATGAGAACAAGTTTTTTCTTTTAATATTAAAAGAAGTAACAATTTATACAATTTAGGAAAGAATATAACAATCTTCATAATATTGCAGAATTTAGAATATTTAAGGATTACTCACCACAAAAACATACAGTTTATCAAAAGTAATTATGGTTCTATTTTTCAATGAGATATCACATATCACATTCTAGATTTTTTTTTAAAGATTCTTAGATAATATTATCATCCGTTACAAAATCAAGCTTTGAACATTGTTTTTGATAGATTTATATAAACCAAAGAAACTTGGTGCAGAATAGAAAAAATTAGTGTAATATTATCAGCGATACATACGTACCAACAATTATTACATATGGAAAGAATCTATTAGGTAAGACATTAATTAATATTTGTCTATATTTCTGAGATGAGGTATTGTAATTACTTAAATCATTTATATTATTCAGACTGTTGTTCTCATCTTTGATGTCATATTTACAACATTTCAGCTGTTGTACGCTCTGGCCTTCTTCAGGTGATTGGGATTTTAAATTGATCCCTTTATTTAGAAGTTTTTGTTCACCTCTGCTGTAGGTAAACAAAAAACTTCAAGAGTTAAGTGATACTGAGAAATCTGAAAGAGGAATGACTCATGGAACTAGAACAGTCTATCCCAGTGGATGAAATAAAGGGTTCAGTTTGAAATTCCAATCACCTGAAGAAGGCTGGAGCATACAATGGTCAAAATATCATAAATATGTCAATGAAGATAAAAACAACGGTCAAAATAATGTAAATAGCTAAACATTAAATTATAAATTTTTCATTGGAACCAACATCTACTTTCAACCCTTGTTGGTAAAATGACAATGCTGGTAGCTCAATGTTAGGCTAGATTAGAAGAAAGAAAAAAAATTGAAAAAGATTTCCTACTTTTCAGCCTTTTACTACTTAAAAAAACATCAGCAATATTTGCAGTACTCTTCATAATCAATACAACGCCTTGAATAGCAAGTAAACTACAAATATTACATCAATCACAAGTCGCAATACCTTTATCAATCAGACATTTAAAACTTAAATTGTTATAAGACCTAATAAAAATGTATGCAATATTAATGACTTTGGTCTAGGTAGTTACTAGACAACTTTGACAACCATCTGTTGCCAACATGGCATTCTGGGAACAACAGAATCTGTTTACATTTAAATTTAAGTGTGTAGCAGATGCCTTGTTAGTGCTTTAATATTTTGCATAATATTTTGCTCATTAATTTTATTATAATGTTTATGTTTAAAATATATATCTTTATTTAAAATCCTTTGACAACCATGCAGAAACTTACAGTGTACACTAATATTTATTCTGTAAAGATCAGCAATACACAATTTATGCTTAAAAAGGGAAGGAAAAATGTGTTTATTGAAAATAAAATTAGAGAAAATGGTAAAAATAAGTCATTGGTAGAATTGATGTGTTATGAAATTTTTCGATTACCAAGTCTTTGAAATAAGTTGGTTGGTTGTTTAGCAGCGTATCAGTCTCTATGGGTTATTTAATCCTGAAATCTAAATATTGTGTATGCAATTTTATTTTATTCTTTTGGTGGTAATAATGGTTTAGTGATATAAATCTTACTAATTAATCCATAGCTAGGGGAAGGGGTGGGTTCATGCCTTTCCTAAGGGTATTTATGAATAAATGAATATAACAAGCCCAACTGGAATTTGAACTCTGCTCTGATTAACAATTACAAGCCATTATCTATTACACCACCTGCACATCCAAGCTTACAGAACCTAGTATTCCCAAGAGGACACTCATCTAAGAACTGACTAGGCATGACTTTACTTTGGTGATCATATGGGAACTTGTGTTTCAATATGATATGGCCATAAGCCAAATCACTATATATCAGTCAGTCAGTTAAGTGTCATATGTGATACACGCTTGGGTGATCATGCCTTGAAAGAGACATGACTGACTGGGCAGAAGATTATCCCTCAGTAGGTTACCATTACTTTCTGTAGGAGACTAGTTGCCAGCCAAGGCTATAGAACCCAACCTTTTATTTAACTCATAACTGGAGGGAAGAGATGGATTAATACCTTTCCCAAGGGTATTTGCAAGGACTTTCACTGGAATTTGAACTCCGCTCCCAGATTTCTTGTTCTGAGCCGATATCCACTGTGCCACAATGCACATAAAGAAGAAATAAAAAATCTCAATAGAGATACAAAGACTATTAAAAAGGAAATATTCTAAATAGAAATCATTTGCAACTTTCTCAAACTCATTAGTTTGTACAACCAGTATTTATAGCTTCATGAAATTCAAGCCTCTTGCCAACAATAACTATTAGCTTAAATTTTTTAAAACATCTGACAATTATATAAGAATGCTTTAACGATATAAATAAATATATTTGGGCAGCAAGAATTCATTTAAACAAGTTTTGGTTTCACCAAGCTTGACTGCACAAGAAAAAGAATTTATTTAATAAGTATATTTTATACACACTTTAAAATACTCTCCCCCTGAACTTAACATTAATAATAGGTATTTAAATGGATGCTAACAATTTTATTATTAAACCAGTGCGGCTCTGCAAAAGTATGTTAAACAACAGCAAACTCTCCATCTCTCTTTTAATCAATTTGAGGTCCTCGGCCACAGCAGACAAGGCCAAGTGCATTGCTTGCAGATTCTCCTCCAACTCTAAATTTGACTCATCTGGAGTATCTGTACCTGACTTCTCACCTAGAACCGAGGCTCAACTGAGCGATGTATACATAAACCCCTTGCTGGTTGCTAACATAATTTCAAGGCTTAACCCCCTAGAAGAAATGTGCCCCAGAACTCTACTTTGTCCTCTCCAAACTCTACAACTACTTCCTCTCTGCTTCTTGCTTTCCTACCTACTGGAAGCCCTCCTCTGTAGTTCCTGTTTTTATGAATTTTGAAGAACCCTCAGATCCCTCTAATTATCACCCTATCAGCATCCTACCAATTTTTGGCAAAGTGTTTGAGGCTATTATCAATGTTGAAATAGTTTAACATCTCACAGTCTATTCTCTGACAAACAGTATGGCAAAGCTAGAGTTGTTGCCCTGGATATCTTCAAAGAAATACACTGCATCTACTCGGCCTCCCTTTTTCAGCTGATCTCAAGTGGAACAACTACATTGAATTAATAGCTAAATCTACTGTTAGGAAAGTCAGGTCACTGTATCAGGCCAGGAAGTTTCTCTCATCTGAATCCATCTTGCATATACACAAATCTACCATCTACCTTTGTATTGAATACTGCTGTCATATCTGGTTGGGCACCCCTGCTATTCATTACAGGGTTCTCAAAATCCAAAGGAGAATCTGCAATGTAATTGATCTTGACATGACGGCTCGACTTTAAATCACTTTTTCCCTGATGAAATACAGCTTCCCTCTGCCTCTTCTACAAATATTTCAACAGCTTCTGCTCTGATGAGCTTAGCATCCTGGTGCCCTCTCTACACAAATTTACTCAAGCTATTAGACTGGCAATTAGGTCCTACCCTCTTACAGTCAAATGTAGCCACTACTTCTACTCTAGTAGCTTCTTTTCTTGCACTTCCCAACTGCGGAACTCCCTTCCGTATACTCGCTTCCCTGATAGCTACAATCTGCAGGAGTTTGAATGGAACATCAACTGCCATCTGTTATCTCCTTAACTCCCATTCTTCTCTTATCCTATCCCTGACTCCCCCTGTATCTTGTTGCTTTCCCTTTTCAATAACCTCACATAACTCTCTTCACACCAGTATTTCCATCCTTCTCTTATCCATTCTCTGACAGTCCTTGTAAGCTGTTCCTCTTACTCTTCACTCATATCTTATGTAGCCCCCCTGCACACCAGTGGTAGTACTTGCTTGAGGTGAAATGATCATAAACTAACAGAACATAAATTTATTTTTAACACATTACACAACATGAAAACACTTTATATCTTCAGTCATTATTTACATCCAGACTAATGTCCTTATCTTTGCTGCTGTTCTCCAGGTGTCTGTCAATCTGAATAACTTTCAAGAAATTTTCAGATTAACTCGTCATTTAATTTATAGTTCTTGTTACACTCTCCATGTTAAGTGATATCTTATCTTGGTCTTATTCAGCTCTGTTCAGTTATTGCTTGCTTTGTTTCCACTGATTCTAACTCTATAAATCTTAAAAAGTAATAAAACATCACTTGAAATTGATGTCAAACTTTTGAAAGTAGCATACTCTCTCCCTGAATTCAAAAACAAGTTTCTCAGTTACATGGAAATTTGAAATCAGAAGTACTTCCCAAAACAGTGGAGGATATCATGCATTAATATACTATGGAAACAAAAAAGTAGTTCTGAAAGCCCTCACATATACAACAATGTTTTGATAGAAGTACTAATGAATATTGTATTAACTAAGCCCTACCTTTCTATGACAACACCTAATGACCCAAATTGTTTTTTGTTGTTACAGAGTGTAATGATAGCATATGTCATCAAGCAACAGCAATAAATTGTATACCTATCCAATAAATTTATATACCTGCTACATTGATGTAACAGCAGTATATGACATCAATAAAGATTTCCTTATAATGTAATAGTTTGTAGACTGGAATTTTCCTGGAAAATTTTGATGCAGAGGTTTTATAAATTTCATTCGACAAGAGCACTTGCTGTTCAATCAATGAATGTCCAATGTTTCCATATAATAACTAATATTATCATTACTATTTAGTCCAAGGTTCACTAAATTCATTAACTAATCTATGCAAAAAAATCACGTTTTTTTCCTGCTTGCATCTGCCAAAAATGATTGCGTTAACTACTATATATATATATATATATATATATATATATATATATATCTCCGAGTGAGTATAGAATGAGGAGAGAAAAAAGAAAAATTTTTTCCGTCCAAAACATTAATTTAAAACAGTGCTCGATATATGATGTATAGAGCAGTGAATATTTAAACTTAAATTTAAAATTAAACTAACGCAGTGGAAAGGTACGGTAGACGTAATTGAGTGGTTTGAAAAAATTGGTGGAAAAAATAAAGCCACTTTTTTGCAATTTGACATTGTGGACTTCTACCCATCAATTTCGGAGAACCTATTCAGCCTCATCCTAGAGTTTGCTGAGTTCTACTCGGACATCACAGAGGACGAGATCAGAATTATCCGGAGCTGCAGGAAATCAGTTATAATCCACAACAACAAACAGTGGACTAAGAACTCAAAGGAGAACTTTGATTTATCAATGGGTGCACTTGATTCTGCAGAAGCTTTGGATCTAACCGGATTATTCTTGCTGTACAACTTAACTGTACATAAGGAAATAGAAACGAGCAGGATAGGACTGTATAGGGACAACGGACTGATGATAATTGATAAATCTACTGGAGGTAAGGTTGATAAAACCAGAAAATTAATCCATAGAGTCTTTAAATCCTTTGGCCTTAACGTAGTAATTAACCACAATATCAAGCAAGTAGACTTCCTAGACATAACATTAGACCTAGTATCGAACACTTTCTAACCTTACATGAAAAACAACACTAACCCAATATATATAAACCCCAACTCTAATCACCCACCATCCATTGTTAAGCACATCCCATCATCAGTTGAACGTCGCATTAACACACACTCATCCAACAAAGAGATATTTGATAAGCACAAGGTAATTTATAATAGAATCCTTAATGAATGTGAGTATAAATCATCAAAAATCAGTTTTGTGGAAAAATTCAAAAGTCCAAAAAGCAGAAATAGAAGCAGGAAAATAATACGGTATAACCCTCCATTCAACCAATCAGTTAATTTCAAGCTGGGACATAAATTTCTTAAATTAATAGAGAAGCACTTCCCCAAAAATAACCCACTAAGCAAAATCTTTAATAAAAATACCATAAAATTAAGCTATAGCTGTTCTAATAATCTAGAAAAAATAATCAAAATGCATAACACAAAAATATTGAAAATACACAGCAAAAATAAATCCAACACTAATACAAGTCCGTCCCATGACAGCAACCTCTGTAACTGTAGAAACCCCAACCAATGCCCCATGGCCAATAAATGTATGACGAAATCTCTGATATATATGTGTTCGATTTCATCCTTAGAAAATCCTAAGGATGAAAAAATATATATTGGGAATACTATGAACGTATTTAAAAAGCACTTTTACAATCACCTCTCATCCTTCAATAACAAAGAAAAACAAAACATGACATCTCTCTCCAAACACTTTTGGAAATTAAAAAACGAAAATAAAACACCTAAGGTCAAATGGAAAATTCTCAAAAAAGCAAGAACAGCAAAATCTATAAAAGAACCATGCTTTCTTTGCCTTCAAGAAAAAATAGAGATCCTTAAATATATAAATAGAAACAAGCTCTTAAATCAGAGATACGAAACCACAGTAAACTGCAAGCACATTAGGGACTTAACCCTACAATCATGCTAAGAAATACAAAGAGTTCGATTGATATCCTCATCATAAAAGGATAAAAAATGCTATAGAAAAAAATCGATCCAATAAATCCTTAAAGGAAGGTCTATCACTAAAGCCTACACCAATAACCTTACTTAAATACAAAAATATTCCGTACTAGAAAAATCAAAATTAAATAAATGGCTCCCAAACTTGAAAAAGAATCAAAATTCAAGGTGTTTACTCGCGCAACCAGACTGGCAACTGGGTCCCACCCATTCACAGTCAGGTTAGCCAAATGCAGACGACAATTCTACTCCTGCAGCTTCTTCTCTCGCACTTCCCACCTGTGGAACTCGCTCCCGTATTCTTGCTTTCCTGACGGCTACAACCTCCAGAAATTTAAATGCAAAGTCAATACTCATCTACTAACCACTGGACTCTAGCCCTGTCCCCACCCCCGTATAACCTTCCCTTTCTCTCCACCTATGTATCTGTCATCGCACCTGCTTTCTCAGCTTTCTATTGTTCCTTCCTAACTAGTTTGTACTCCTCACTCTTTTCTAATTAATCTTTTTACATTTATGTAGCCCCCTGCACATCAGTGGCGTTTCCGCCTTGCTCGGGGTGAAATGATTAAAAAAAAAAAAAAAAAAAAAATTCAAAATTAAGATTAAATATACTACTTCAGAATAATTATATCATACACAAAAACAAACTGTAAGCACATGTAAGATCTAACCCTACAATCACCCCCAAAAAATACTGGGAATTTGAATAAATATTTTTATTATTATAAAAGATAAAAAATGCTACAGAAAAATCAATGTAATAAATCCTTAAAATAAGATCTAATGCCCACAAAAATATCTAAATAAATAAAATATATAAAAAATTAAAAGAAATAAATAAGATTCCAAATGACAATTTATAGAAAAAAGAAGATAAAAAGGAGAAAAGGAAAAAAGGAGGAAAAAAGAAGGAAGGAAAAAAGAAAAAATTAAAAGAAAAAACCGACCCTCTAAACTTAAAATTAAACATACAACTTTATACAAAAAACTGATAAAACGCTAATTTGCATTTACTTCCCAAAAAATACAAATTTAGATTTCTTGAAATAACTTTGCCTAAATACAATTATACTCCAAAAAGAAGGAAGAAAGAGGAGAAGAGGGGTATATGTGTGTGTATATATTTTTTTTTACCGAAAAAAATCTAAATTGGAAAGAAAAAACACCCCACCCCTATCACGTCTATGAAAACCTAGACACAGGATCAAAGTAAATACATGAATTAGGTCCACTAACAGCAGACATCAACCAATTAAATGATAGCCAACCATAAAAATGACCACTCAACAGTGCCCTCTTAGAAATCCTAACCAAAAGATATACCCAACCGATAAAAAGATAAAACATACATTCCAACAGATTATACCATTAATCAACAATTTCACACTTACACACCAAATTCCTCAAAAGTCTAACGATCAAAACGAGACATTCACTTAATTACCAATAACCCCAACCAACCCCCACGACAACAACGAACCAAATATAAACAGAGAATGATTCCAAACCTTTATTTCTCCTGAGGAAGTGTTTAAATTCAAACACTGAAACAAACATATGATTGTAGGGAAGAGGACATATATAGAAGAAATTATGTACATGTTCTAAAACATAATTTATAATAAATATATATATATATTGGAGTAGATAGACTAAACTATCACCCAGTTCACACTCCACCACGTCTATTGAACGGGTGAAGAGGCTCATCCCTTGTTTCCTGTTTAGGATGTGGTTTCCGGTTTTCTCTTTTCCAATCTTTTCACTCTTACGTAGCCCCCTGCACATCAGTGGCATTACTGCCTTGCTCGGGGTGATATGATTTAAAAATATATATATATATATATATATATATATATATATATATATATAATGCTGCTAAAGATTTGTTTAATATCTCCCATATGATATTATGCTACTGATAATAAAGACCAAGTTATTAGTCCAGATATCAATAATGATAACCCTTATACCAAGAAAGTCAAAGTTTTAATTACATTGTAGACAAGCAAATAAAATTCTAAAGAACACACACAGGTGTCGTGATATAAATAAAAATACTAAAATGAACTTATTCTATTGTAATGCACCATAACTTTAAGTAAAATTAAAAACTCTTTAAAAATTTAACTTGCCAATAAATATTACTTAATAATTCTAATACATTAGATTTATTGTAAAACGTTAAAAAAAAAAAAAATATATATATATATATATATATATATATAACTATTACCAATGACAAGACCTCAAAAATCACCTATGTAAAAAAAAAACTTGTTTATGAATTCTAATACATTTCCAATATGAATAATATAGACAGCATTTAAGTATTACATAGGCTATACAAGCACCACACCTTTTCAAAGGTTAAGTTTTTAAAACCTAGTTCAATTCATGCATATATTGATTATCACATCACTAAAAACCAAAATACAATTACCATATAAGCCGACTTCATAAATAATGCAATCCATGAAGTTTTTTTTGAAAAACCTGGTTTTTCTATATAGCTTGTGTATCATGAACCCAGCTTCTGAACAAAAACTAGTAGGCCTACTGTTGTCAAATACTGCAGTATTGGGCATTATCCTGGACATATTCTATGGCAAATAAATTCTTTTTTGTACAAAGTTACTGCAAAATGGCAAGAAAAACCACTTACTATAAAATATCTGATATGAAGATTTAGATACTGTACTTTTTATTTTTTTTCATGCCTGACCATGGGATTGTAAATAATTTATTCCCATACTTTTGTGTATAATTTATACAGTGAGCTATGATAAATTTTTAGCCACCATTGATTACAGCAATTTTGGCTCATGTAATAACATCTCAAATTTTTGAAGTAAGAAAATTGATGAATTTCAGTGAGGGCAAATAATAGAATGGGACCAGTGTGGCAAGTCAAATAGAGAAATTGCTAGGTTTTTCCAGGTTAATCATCAAATGATTAATAATATTGTCAAGAAACTCAATGAAGAAAGTCATTGTTCTGTAGAACAATGTTCAGGAAGACCAAGTATCATGTCTGAGTAAATGAAAAGGGCGCTGAAGAGAGAAGTCATCAGAAACCATTGTCAGAGCATCAAAGATGTTATCAACAGCATGGAAATGTCGCCATATGCAGTAAGAAAGACTCTGAAAGAGCTAGCCTATCAAAGGAGAGTTGCAAGAAAAAAGCCCTTCATTTCAAAGGTTAACAAGAACAGGCATGTGGACTAGGCAAGAGAATTCGAGAGCAAAGATTATGAATTTTGGCAGTCTGTAATTTGGTCAGATGAAAATAAATTGTCAATATTTGAATTTGAGACAGGTTTATATTTGGAGAATGAGACTTAAAACACTAAATATCTGCAGAGGACCGTGAAACATGGAGGGATTGGAGTAATGTTATGGGGTGCTGTCTAGTTTGGACAAAAATCTGAGCTGATTCTTGTTGATGTGCAGTTGAATGGTCCAAATACTGTAAAATATTAGAGAAAGAACTACTCCCACTATTTGAAACCAATCAGATTGATAAGAATATCTACCTTTTTCAAAAAGATGGAGCACCATGTCATACAAGCAAAATAGCAAAGACCTAGAAGAAAACAAGTCACTGCCATGGGTAGACCAAAGTCCTGATATGAATTTAATGAAGCACGTTTGGGAGCACCTTGACTGAAAAATTTGCGAGTGTACAACCAAAATCACAACCCTTAAAGAAATATTTCTCAAAGGAGTGGCAAAATATGGATTAGACGATTGTTGATAACTTGATCAAATCCATGAAAAATTGAATACAAGTACTGAAACTAGCAAATGGAGGACCTACTCCATGCTAGTTGCAAATATTGTTGGAGTTGGAATTACTTAGTTAAATTTTGAAATTGAATATAGTTTATTACTCCTGGTTAAAAACTTTTAAGCCACTGTATATGAATAGCGAGATGTGCTTTTATAATACTCCTCAATTTTGTTGATTCTTATTGATAAATTAAGCTATTAGAATTAAAATTCATATCTCATCCTGTTAAGTCATCACTTACTGTATATTGCACTGCATCTTTTCAAAATATTTTAATATGTAATGAAGAATTATAAGATAAAAAAAAATATCAGTGAATATAAAGAATATAATAAATAAAAATAAATAATCAGAAGATCAAATAAGGAAGACAACTGAAACATATATGGTATAGATATGCATCAGATATAAGGTTGGCGCTTTTTGTACATACCAAACTCATTATTACCCATCTATCATTGAAATCCTCCTTAATCAGTCAAGTCTCTGTCCTCTCATCTTCATCTCAAGCTGAGGCTTAAAATGTGCTATCAAGTTATGGTGAGATAATATATCTCCATCTAGCACAATATTTTCTCTAGTATTTTCACACATTTTTGGTTACTTCTACTAGTGCAAGAAACATCAAGCATTTCTGGACCTTCACATGGAGGTACCATATTGTCGTATAGTAGACATCCAAAGTCATGAAGCTATCAGGCTTCATGTAAGCAACTAAACCACTGCATATTCCCAAAACATGCAAACCTGTGAGCAGTGGTAAAAGACATGCTCAGCTATCTTTTCTGGATCACCACATCTTCCACAGATGCTTTGTCTTCGTGCAGTTATACCATAATGTGGTGGATGTTTTTGATTTGTTTTAAAATGCCTGTTTAAGAGTAGCTACTTTCTTGCTCAGTAGCCTTTCAGTTTCTATCAATGTAATAACTATTTTTACAATGGATACAAATGCTTTTGTATCTGATTTCTCTAGCATCTTCACAAGGACTTTTGCTGTTATGAGATTGATTTACATTTCTTAATGTAATGGTATTTCCTTCTGAATGGTAGGATAGCTGCATGTGCACTACTGTTTGTACAGATAAACATAGTACCTTCAAGACCTTTGGAAATTATTCCCAAGAATGAATTTGATCAGTGAAAGTTCACAATTGTCAGATTTTTTTCTGTGAAGCAAAGAAGCACCGAGTTTAAAGGTAGGTCTTGAAATACATCTGCAGGTACACTTCTGATTGATTCGCATAATGCCAATTTCCCTATCTGAGGCTTCTACAGAATGGATTATTAAAAACTTTTTAAAGGGACAGTTATCTTAGTTTATGTAACCATAACCTCCTGGGAATATAATGAAAGAAATAAAATAAAAAATGCAACAAATCATTCTCTCTTAATATTCTGATATTTCACATTTTGATATAAAGTAATGATTTTAACTGATCTTTCTTTTTATGTACAGTGTCCCTTCCATTACTGACAATCATAGCTCTCCACAATTTCCTGTCCTTTGTAGCTCTTCATAAATTTTGGCTTTTTGTTATCTCTCCTAAATCTTGATCTGCTATCCAATTACTCTCCCTTACTGTTAATCTGTCCTGTATCAAATTTCCAAAGCCCTCTTTCCACATTATGTACCCTAAAAATTTCAACTGTCTCTGTCTGATGTTAAGTGTCTTTTTAAAAGGACAATTATCTTAGAATGTGATTAAAGAAATAAAAAATTAAAAAAAAAAAAATGAAATTATTATCTGCTAATATTCTGATATTTCATATTCTGAAAATAAGTGTTCTTTACTGACCTAAAACAGGGAATCTTTACTAGGATTAAATGTGAGCAATTTTTAAAAACTGAACTTAAATGTACTTAACTATATGTAAACAACGGACATCAATTCTAACTATATTGATATGGTCCAGTAATAAGACTGATGAATGAAATTTGAAATTTCTTATTACATTAGTTAATTATATTAAGCATTAAGTTGAAAGTGTATAAAAACTAACAAATGTATAAAACAAGAATGATCAAAACTTTAAAATTCAAGCTTACCTTCAAGCTTGGTAAGGTAAAACCTTTCTCATTCACCATCAGCATTATTATATCTGCCTGATTCCTTTCTTATATGTTCAAGTTTAGTAAATTTGAACAAACAAGTCTGTAGCCAGGTTACTTATTTTAGAAAACCTGATAAATGAGGTTAGGTTCAAATATAATTTGTGGCTTTTTAAGAGATGTATGCCTGCAGATGTTGGTGGTGAATGTAAAGTCCCCACAGAAGTCATCTATTAAGCTGTCTAAAATGAAGCTTAACTCTTATGGTATCTTACTACTTTAACTCTTAAAATCCAAAAATCTTACATAAGTGTTGCAATATTTACCACAATCATTTTTCTACTTATTAAAATAGATGATGCATCTTGTCTTGTTACAACTTAGAAAATACAATTCTAGTAGAATCCTGTAGTCATAAAATTTGACTATGAGTAATATTTGAAAAATTAATAACTAAATTCATCTCATAGCTTCAATTCAATCTTTCTCTTCCATAAAAACAATATTCAGGTTACTATTCTAACCGTATTGACACATTTACTTTAAAGACAATAATTGGAGGTTCTGCTCTTATGGATTCTCTCTATAACAGATAGGAGGCAAAAAAAAAAAAAAAACAACTATATATTTGAGCTCCTACATAATGCCAGTGAAGTTACTACTTGAAATTGTTATATAAAATTACAACACTACATTAAAATAGTGTAAATACTATCTCATCTCAGAAATATAGACAAATATAAAATTACAACTGTTTTATTTTGGAAATAAAAAGTAAATTTGTTTAAATATAAAGTGATATTGATATATACTTTAGCATTGGCTTCATTTTTTACTATCATGGGATGTGTTTTTGTTTAGTTTTGTGTGTTGCCTTTGATGCATGTAAATATTATTTCATGTGTGCATTGAGTAACAGTAAATTATACATTAGTTCTCAAGAAGTCTACCTTCACATATTACTGTGATCCACTACTTAATAGTTCCTTAAAGTCTGAAAATTTGTAACCATTATGATTAATTAAAAAAATAATTCCATTTGTCTTTTTCAAAGAAAAGTATCCTTCACATAAAACTCTTTTCTACAAAGTTAAATCTTCCAAATAATTAAAAACTCTTTAAAAATGTAAGTTGCCAATAAATATTACTTAATGATTCTAATACATTAGATTTATTGTAAAAAGTTAAAAAAAAAAAAAAATATATATATATATATATATAACTATTACCAATGACAAGACCTCAAAAATCACCTATGTAAAAAAAAAAACTTGTTTATGAATTCTAATACATTTCCAATATGAATAATATAGACAGCATTTAAGTATTACATAGGCCACACAAGCACCACACCCTTTCAAAGGTTAAGGTTTTAAAACCTAGTTCAATTCATGCATATATTGATTATCACATCACTAAAAACCAAAATACAATTACCATATAAGCCGACTTCATAAATAATTCAAATTTCAATATGGGATAGGAGATTTTATTCAAGTGTCTAATATTTTTACTGCAAAATACAGTAACCACTTTAGTATAAAATGATCATAAAGGGCAATATAAGAGTAGACAGGAAAGTGACTTTATTAATATAAAATCGAAAACCTAAATAGCAAGTGTGTAACTTCAGTTTAATAAATCTGCACATGTTACGAAATACAGTCAACAGTGATATTTTAAATGCATAAAAAGTCAAATAATATATAATGTATATATATATATAATATTACAGGGTACGATAGATAAATTGTCGTATAAATTATCCCTAAATGAAAACAACACTAACAACTCATTTTAACAGATATTTACCAAAATTATACAAAAATATCTTGAAATATTAAAGAGTAAATTTATTCAATAAAATTGCCATTGGCTTCAACCACAGCCTCGAGATGACTTTGGAATCTCCTGCAACTCTTCTGGATGGTCTCTTTGTTTAAGCTGGTGAATGCTGTCAATCCTTGTCTTCAGTTCATCTTTGGTGTTATAAGGAATTTCATTGGTCTCTTGCTCAATTGCATCACATAATAATCAAGGGCTTTGCAGTTGGGAGTGTTAGGCTGTCAGATATAAAGGGTGATATGGTCACAGAAATTGTCTCACAGTCATGACTAGATTCTTCTGCTTGTGTAGGATGGTGCAGAGTTCTGTTGCCAGACATAGGGTCTTCCAGCAGCCACCCACTTGACCCAGGGCAGTACTACCTCCTTAAGGCATTTGATGTAGGCCTCTATATTGGGTCAAGATCCTGTGGGAAAATGAACAGAGGCATAGCGTCGATATAACTAGAGATCAATCCAAACACCTTCATAATCACCATTAAACTCATCCAACTCTTTCCAAATCCATTGCACTGATTGGCACCAAAAAACTTTAAGATCTTCATATTGTAGTTTCTGGCACAAATGTCAAGAGGTACAGCATGCTGTTTCTAAATTTCTGGCAGAGTAAATTGCATTATAGTGTTCTTTTTCTCACAGATGGTGCCCAACTGATCCTACTATACTGTGCAGTTGACAAAAACAAACACACATGATTAAAATAAATAGAAAATGGTGGCAATCCACCTATCGCACCTTGTATATACAACTGTATACTGGTCTAATTTAATTATGACCAAAAACTAACTAATTAACTAGTGTGTGTGCATGTGTGTTTTTAAATTCATTTCAATCAATTTCCTGACAGTAATCTTCATTAATGTTCTACTAACAATGGTCAATTGGCAATCACATGCCCAGCAAAGATGGGTGAGGGCATCATGTGATAGTCAACAGGAAAGAATTAACAAAAAAAAAAAAACAAAAAAAAAAATGTAAATTGCTTTAAAAATTACCAGTAAATTTGTCAGCTAAATGAATGTCATTGTCTAATCACAGTGCAGGTAATTTTAAATGCTCTTCACATACTCTTTGGCACTTGCAAGTGCAATTCACACAATTCATTCAATTATTATGGCTTTGTGCCAGATAAAAAGAAAAGAAAAAACTTGGAAGCTTTCCTCAGTAGATAAACAAAATTGAACACTTAAATCAATTTCAATAGTAAAACCAGATTTTTATTAGGTTTTATTCAACAAAGAATATGACAATCTATATTTTCTTTCAGTAAAAAACAAAGTCGACTGACTTGAAAACATCAACAAAACTTGTTTTTAATAGTAGCTTTCAGTCAAAGGTTTTATCAACCAGGATTCTAATAATGCTGCACAGCAAGAAAAAAGTGTCATTACAATATAAAAAAGTGTATAATATTACCACAGAAACTTCACTCATATTAAATAGGTTTTTAGTTTTTGCTTAATTCTCCAGATTTATGCACTTACTGACTGACCTTACTTCAAAGTCATACTAGAATAGGTCAACATTACCAGCTTCCACATTGCAAAATCATCTAAATGAAATCCATTTTTATAAGCCTTTCTATCAACGATAGTGAAGCTGAGTAATGTTCATAGCTAAGCTAATGTCTGGCTAGGAAATACAGAAGAAAATAGTTGCAACAGTTTATTATGATTGACATTCAATTTCAACTCTTGCATAATGATGTTGGTTAGGGAAGTAATTTTGGAGAACCGACATCACAAAAACAGAAAAATTATTCGAGTGCATGATATTGGTAGAAGTGATCAAAATTTGAATCAAGTTTAAGCTTGAAAAGAGAAGTAACTATATCAGAAAGAACTGAGATTATTTTGATATTTGAAGCAATATATAATCATTAAATGTATAAAGTTAGCAGTAAAATTATAGCCTATAACTATAACAGTCTAGTAGATTCAGGTTTTATGACTATCTACAATAAGCTTGCACAATAGGACATTTGTAATTTTGAGTCCTTTGGATGATTTTCAGTTCAATTATGGAACTGTATTAATGTTATTTGCACTTAAGATTAAAAAGAAAATGTTTATATTTTTAATAAAAAAAAAAAAGAAAAAAAGAGAGACCCATTTAGAGATTTTTCAATCCCAAAAATGAATTTATCATCCCACCCCTGCCAAACATAATAGAAGTTTAAAATCCTGATTTTCTGATAAATATGATTATCTGATATTTGGTGCCTCACATATGGTACCAAAAATAGGTAATGGTCAATATAATTTATAAAAGGAACAGTATATCCTTAAATATCTTCCTGTGAATATTTCCTAACATTCTACAGAGTTAAATGGTTTCAATATTTGGGAACTTACAGTAAGAAGGAGAAAAAAGTTGTTTCAGGTATTTTGTGTTAGCGCTATTCAAATTTGTGAGGAGTCAAACAAAAGAAAAAGTAAGAAAAAAATTACAAAAATTGTTAGTTTCACTAAATTTTGTGTTGTGGGACACAAAAATCTACTTGATATAGATGATTTTTTTTAAAAAGAGTGTCAAGTTAAACCTGTCTGTGACTTAACGTGTGAAATGTCCCAAAAATACCAAATGTCTGCTTGTGAGTCCTCTGTGCTCTCATGGAAATAATTTAGTGCTGTGAGGGAGTTACCCACTAATAATGGACTCTTTTTTGCCTATATTAACCGAAAGTTAATTACTCTCGAGGACATGTGCAGGAGTAACAGAGACTCTGGTTCCCAGTACGATTTCAGTTCAGAGCAAGCTATTATTACTTTTCTCTTTGTATCTCTTTGTATTTGTTTGTATTTCTTCTTGATGTAATATATGTTCTTGAACCTACCACCTTGTTGATTTATTATTTTATGGTTTCATACCGAGTCCATATCATTTACATATATGCACAGTGATGATATCTTTCAAAATGTATTTCACTACATTTAGAATTAAGGAAGAAATTTTGTTATGCTCTTGATGCCTAACCTGAATACATAATACCTATATAAATGAAAATGCCTTTATTATAAGACATGCTTTTCGTTCATGTCTTCAAAGTAGTGATTATTTCACTATCCATATTTTATTCATAATACACTATCATAAAACAGGTGAGAAAATAGTTATTGAAACCAGTTTTCTAATAAAAAGCATTTATTAGAGAAAAAAAAAAATCAAATCAACACATGGCTAACAGTGAAGTGGTACACTGCTATTTACAATGACATCAAAGTTAGCAGAACACAGCAAAGGTTAGGTTTGCTTTTTAAATGACAAACAATATGGATTTGATTTTTCAGTTAATATAAACACTTAATATTCCATAAGAATATTAACTGAAAAACTATTCTATGTGGATGAGGGATTTTTTTAAAACAGAGAGAGAGAGAGTGTGTGTGTGTGTATATATATATATATATATACACACACAAATATGGGATAATTTATACAATTAAGATAAAAATACTAATTTTGGCAGAGAGGTATTTTTAGCAGTAAAGCATTAAATTGTTGCAAAGCATTTTATGATCCACTAATTTTAAACAATTCAGAATAACATTTTGATCTTTGCACAAACATGAAAGCAGATGGCATTTAATAATTTTTTCAAAGATTCAATGAAATCTTTGTTACTGACTGCTTATTTGTACAAGTGAATTTAGTATTTAGGTGGGGGGACATTGATAGTTCAATGCTAACTGAGAGAAGATAAGTTTTCATTTAAAATGTAGCTATAAATTACTTAACAATGTTGAGATCTGATCACTGACCTCTCTTGTAAATTCTCAAAATAGATCTCCAGTGAGATCTATTTATAAAATGGAAGAACAGTCACAAAGTTTAAGGAAAAAACAGAAACTAAGTGATGCAGAACTTATAAATCAACAGTTTTCATCAATTTTTAAAAAATCATGAGAAAAACATATTGATACACAGTATATAATAGGCTACAATAAAAGCTTTAAAAATAAAGTTTAGTCAACCTTGGCCTAAATTAAGTCTTCAAACAAAATGAGGAGAATGGAAATATCTTACCAACGTAATGTTATACCATGAAGAGAGAAAAAACCAGATGGTAATAATGACAAAGAAAAGTTGTTAGAGCAAGCAAATTTCAAATGAAAGTAGAGAGTGGGGAGAAAATAAACAATTACAGTGTCATATACAGACAATATGAATAGAAAAATCATGAATTCCAAGTGGTACAGAAGAGGCTGATAATAGATTATGGAAGTTGGCCTAGATTGTAAAGAAAACTTTAAGAGAAAGTTATTTTCTAATGAGTGAAGTCTAATAAGCAGACAAGTAAATGACAACCTACTTGTAATTAAAAAATAACTAAAAGTTATTAAAATTAAAAAATGTAAACATGAACTGAACATGTGAGCCAATGAAGTTTTGGAGGTGATGAAAACAAAAAGAAAAATTATACTTAACATCAGGAATGATGTCTATTTGAAGTTTCTGGTACATGTAATGAGGAATGACGGCTTGAAGAATCTGAAACTCATAGGAGAGACAGAAAGAAAGGGGAAAACAGGGCATGACATAATGAGCTTAAGCAAATGGATGGAAGAGTAGAATTGGAAGAAATAACAAGATAAAATATATTAAGAGCAACAAGGACCAGGAAGATGTGGAGGGTCCTAATCACCTACGTCCTGAAGAGACAACTCAAAAGAAGATTACAATTTCAATTTAAACAATTAAGTAGAAAAGTAATAAGCTGTTTAATATTTAAACTTCGAAGATAATTTTATTTACATTTTTGGACTTGACAAAAATCAGAATTTTGCATAAGATCTTTGCATAAGAACAGTAAGAATTTATTCTTTAGACACTGATATGTTCTAGTCAAAGAATAGCAGAACTAATCAAA
This sequence comes from Ascarosepion bandense, assembly GCA_037127315.1. NCBI lineage: Eukaryota > Metazoa > Mollusca > Cephalopoda > Sepiida > Sepiidae > Ascarosepion > Ascarosepion bandense. The sequence continues at coordinate 361,239 of JBBBDQ010001346.1, read as the reverse complement.
TCAGAACAATTTTATTGTGTATAAGGGAATAAACAAGAGGATCTCAATTTCAAACCAAATCTAAGGCTTTAAGGTAAGGAAGGCGTTGTTGGTAACCTTAAATATACAACACTGTATATTATCAACATTTTCTTTGACTTGATTGCTATAAAAAAAAAAAAAAATAACCTACATGAATATTTCTACTGTTATTACAGAAATTCCATTCTCAGTAATATCAATCATTCAAAAGTAAAATTGTTCTATGGACCACTCACTGTAGACCCCCACCAACTCATTTTTTTGTGTGTGAACCCCCAGCAATGTTACATGGACCCTGGGGATCCATGTGGAACCCAGTTGAGAACCACTGGACTAAAGTAACTGATAAAACAAGAACTCCAGGAAGGGAACAGTGTCAGTAGCTTAATTTTATTTATATAAAAGTTCACATGTAACAAACATTCACCTTTTAACAAATGCTTTATATATAAACAACAGTTTAAAAAAATTTTTTTTTTTTTTTTAAAATGCTTAATTTTCAATACAAAGACAAGAAGACAATGATTACCAGTGTTACCTTCTAACATTTGGTTTCAAAAGACAATGCAGATATGACATTTTACCATTTTCTATTATGGTGAATTAGGCAGCATTTGTAATCTCTTTAGTGTCTTTCATGAAATTGTATTTATTTTTCTGAATACTAAATACTTTTAAATGAATATAAACCACACACAAAGTGATAAAAAAATTCTTGCAGTTTGGAAGCAGAGGGAGAAATGAAATATTCAAGTGGAGATGTTAAATGAATGTAGTATTCTTCCTGAAGATATTACCACTGTTATTTTTACTTAATGCCTTACACTGTATTAAACACCTAACAAGATTCAAAAAAAGAGAGAGAACGCAAAAAGTCATCCATATACATATAAAAATGCACTATGCATGTGATGCCTAGTTAGGTAGCTGGAATTTATTCCAAGTTTTATTAAAACTAACCAAAAAGGTTGAACTTTTTTACATTATATTGTGCCCCAGTCTGCATATTAGTTGTTGCATGACAGAATAAAATTTGTGGAGTACATGTTTTTGCTTAAGTAGATTCAACCATCTCTAGTCATTATCAGATCATGTTAATGTTTTTAGTATCACAGAAATAATTTTTTTATGAACTGTTCACCTAACAAAAGGTCCAAGAGCCACTCAAAACAGTGGGGGTATGAGATTGTTGCATGAATGTGAGGAAGTGGTAAGAAATTCGGATTACAAGAATATGTAAAAAAAAGATTGACCCTAGTTTTGAAGAGGTTAAGACTAGTGATCAGGGAAACATCCACTTGGGAATAAGTTCTTGGGAAGAATCTATCTAAATGGCACATGAAAGGAATATAGATTTAGTTTATGTGGCATGAAAGTTCTTAGCTGTGAATGTCTGAACTAGTGAAACTAAAAAATGTAATGTAACATTTGCTATATCAGAACATTTGATAGAGTAGTAAGATATTTGTAGAGTTGGAGAATGTAGAAAATTATTCATCACCTGCAAAGGCTATGTCATCATTTTTGACAGTCTGAAAAGTGAGGACTGAACAGCTCTGGCCCAAATATGGCAGCAGTATGTCAATTTTACTTCTACCTTAAGACAGAGGTCATGTTTGTCTATGGCCAAGATAATCAAAATCAACTGGATGAATTCAGATTAAGCTTTCAGGGATGAATGGCCTCATGATGAGCATGAACTGATTAGATTTTGGGTTCAATCCAGTACAGGATAAAGTTTCTGGGTTATTTTTCCGTTTTTTATTTACTAATATTTTTGTATACAATTTTTTTTTTTTTAAATAATAGTAAATAATCTTGTTAATTGCTGAGATGATGTCAGTATTGCTTTGGCAGAGGCGTGTGATCTTTTTGATGCTTTGTTTTGTTTGATTTGGTTCTCGTATAGAGAGGAAGAGGAGTCAGGTACTTTCTAGAGCAATATAAGGAACCTACCATTTTACTAGAATTATATATAAAGAGAGAGATTTTACTTGAAATATAGAAAGTGAACTTTAGTCACAATAGATGCTCAAAGCAAGCAGCCTCCTTCAGTGTACAACTATTCATCATAGTTGAAAATTCAGTATCAGCTCAGTGATGATGAAATGTTACTAGATTGTTAGTTTAAAAAAAAAAAAAAAAAGCTCTTTGAGAGATTAATTTCTTTATTTTATTATTCTTGAGCATTTCCAAAATGCTCAAAGTTCAATTATAAAAAAGAAACAACCCACATTAAACACTATCTTTCACCATATGGGATGACATTTTAAAATATGTAGAAAAAAAAGAAAAGAAAAAATATATAAAATAATTTGATATCTTCATCCACAGGCACTGTCAAGTTTCATGAAATCTGACAAACTTAAAAATAAAGATAAATTAAAAGGCTAATTTATTTTTATTTTCATGCAAGAAAATATATTTTCTTTCTTTTTTTTAATTTTATATCCTTATTTTTGAGCATGCAGTCAAATAAAGGATACTTATAAAATTATATGTTGACCTAATATTAATTTTTGATAACTACAACAGCATCAAAACTGATGCTGTTGTAGTTCTCAAAAGTTATCAAAAATGTTTATTAACCAACAAGTAAACCAATACTCTTTTCACAAATATTTAAGAGGTTATTATAAAAAAATACTCTAAATATATTTCTGCTTTTACAATAAAAAGATGATTTTAAATGTTTCAGCTTTTTAATGAAATAAATGTGAAAATTATTTAATGTCACTTGAAAAAGAGAACCTATCACTACAAATAAATATGCCAAGAGAGCAGAGAAGTGTTCTCTTCACAAAATATAAATAATGATAGATTGAGATGTTCATTTTTAAGCTTTAGCAGACCTGTCATACAGAATTGATTTAAGCAACATATTTACTAAATACGAAAATTAAAACCTTAAAACTAAAAACAAAGTCTAAACTGTAAATGTTTTAGAACTGAGCAAAGATCTTATAATTAAAACCAAAATTTTATCAGTTCTAGAAATGAGTCACCTTTTCCAAGATAAGGAAAATGCTTGTTTTCAACAAGAGAAATATCAAGTTTACTATTCATTCACAAGTAATATAGTAATTTGTGAACCAGGACAAGTAGCATTTTAAAAAAAATATGGTACAGACAAGGTTCATCTAAAAAAAAAAAAAAAAAAAAAGAAAAAAAAGTGTCCTTCCACTTAGCAGATTTGTATAATTTTCTCATGTAAAGAAATAAAACAGAAATAGAAAGTAGTGTTCTTGCAGTTAAGAGTTTAAATTCTTCCAGTTATTTCATTACCAATTGCATTACATTTGTTAAGAAAGGATCAATATGAAACACTATGAATTGTGGTCAAACATTAAAGACATTACTTGTAATGATCAAGATGAGCATTAAGCTTGTAAATTGTCAGTCATTATATACATTTTTTTTTAATCATCTCACCCCAAGTAAGGAATTCTACTGCCACTATTGTGCAGGGGGTTACATAGGGGAAAGTGATGAGAAAGGAGTTAGTTATAGGAAATGTCAGGAGGAGGGTAATAGACGGATGAGAATTCCGAGGATGGGGGTGGAGTGAATATTAATTTTTTAATTCATTTCTATTGCCGAGGAATTGTTTTCATTTTTTTTAATTTTTTTTATAAGCGTTTCACCCCGAGCAAGGCATGTCACTGCCACTACTGCGCAGGGGGCTACGTAGAGTGGAGAAAGGATGATTAAATATAGGAAATGTCAGAGGGTGGGTGATAGGCGGGTAAGGATACCGAGAATGAGGGTTGGGTAGATGAGAGTGTTGTGAGAATAATTGGGAGTTAGTGTGATAGGAGGTGTCTATTGACCCTACATTTAAACACCTGGAGATTGTAACTGTCGGGAAAGCAGAGTTGTGGAAGGGAGTTCCACAGGTGGGAAGCGCGAGAAAAGAAGCTGTCGGAGTAGAATTTACGGTTACATCTTATTTGTTTAACTGTAAAAGGGTGGGACCTAGTTGCTAATCTAGTATCTCGTGTAAATTCATGCTTAGGTGGCACCAGTGATCTAAGCTCATCGGAGCAGAAGCCATGAAAGTACTTGTAGAAGAGGCACAGGGAAGCCCCATCACACCGGTGAGAGAGCGGCTGCAGCCGGTCTGCCAAGTCAGTATCAACCACATTACAGATCCTCCTTTGTATTTTGCCAAGAAGCCCAAGGAGAGCAGCAGGGGCACCTGACCAGATATGGCAGCAATATTCAATACACGGGCGGATGGTAGATTTGTATATGTGCAGAATAGATTCAGGTAGGAAAAACTTCCGGGCCCTGCACAGGGAGCCGACTTTCATAGCAGCAGATTTGGCAATGGATTCAATATAGTCATTCCATTTGAGGTCCGCTGAAAGTGTAAGGCCAAGGAGGCGTAGTATTTTACTCTCTGGGAGGCTAGACTGTCCCATGCTAATGGGAGGTAGATGCGATTGTCTATAGTGGTTAGTTGATAACAGCTTCGTTTTAGAGGCATTGAAATTTACCAGCCATTTCCTACCCCAGGCCACTACGGATTGGAGGTCCCTTTCAAGTACGGCAGCGAGGTTCACTTTGTCGTCCAGACCTGGTTTCTGATCGATGCGAGAGTAGATTGTTGTGTCATCGGCATACATGCCAACTTGGGATCTAATGGTGTCGGGGAGATCATTAATGTAGATCAGAAAGAGCGTGGGACCTGGGATAGAACCTTGAGGGACACCCGCGCTCGTATGGTAGTTTTGGGAGGCATGCCCATTTAATACCACCTTCAATGTGCGGTTAGAGAGGAAAGACTGGATGAGGTCAAACAGATGTCCAGTTATCCCATAGCTCCGCAGTTTGCACAAGAGGCCAGCATGCCAGACCCTGTCGAATGCTTTGGAGATATCCAAGGCAACGGTTTGGGCTTCACCATTCTTGTCGAGTGCCCGGTATATGTACTTGGTAATGGTCGTTAGCATATCAGCAGTAGACCTGGTGAAGCAAAACCCGTACTGTTTGTCAGAGAGAAGCCCGTTGGCCATGAGATGCTGAATCACCTCGGCGTTGATAATGGCTTCGAAAACTTTGCCAAAGATCGGAAGGAGACTAATAGGGCGGTAATTGGCGGGGTCTGAGGGTTTGCCAGAATTCTTAAATATAAGAAGTACGCAGGAGGACTTCCAACAGGCAGGAAAGCAGGAAGCAGATAGGCAGAGGTTATAGAGTTTAGAGAGGACAGAGGAGAGTTCTGGGGCACATTTCTTCAGTACTATGACTGGGATTCCGTCACCGCCGCTCGCTTTGTGTGGGTCAAGTTGTGCAATTATCTTGGCGACCAGCGAGGGTGTAATGTGGACGTTATTTAGTTGAGCCTTAGTTCTGGGTGGGAAGTCTGGTGTAGGTATTCCTAATGAGTCCAGTGTCGAATTGGTTGAGAATCTACGGGCAAAGCATTCAGCCTTGTTGGCTGGGTAGGTGAGAACTTCAAACTCATTGATTAGTGGGGGTATTGAAGTCTTGTTCCTGCTGAGCATGCTTTTGCAGAGATGCCAGTAATCTTTGGAACCAAACTTAGAGGATGCTATGCTTTGCCTAATTCTGGTAGCAAACGCCCTCTTGGCTTCGTTCAGTACTTTTTTACACTTGTTCCGTGCTGAGGTGAAAAGGCGCCTGTTTTGGTTCGACGAGCAGCTTCGATAGAGCTGAAAGAAATGGTTCCGGTGGGCAATGGTGGCCGAGCAAGAGGGTGAGAACCAGGGGGACGATTTTGGTTTTAGTAGGAATTTCCTGGCCGGGATAAAAGCGTCGATGCCAGCCTTAACCCAAGAGGAGACTTCGGAGGCACAATCTTCGACAGGAAGATCGAAGACGTTGTTCCAGGGGACGTTGCAGAGGAAGTCCCTGAACGAGTCCCAGTCGGCTCTTTGGTAGCAGTATGATATTCTGCTGGTCTGGTTTTCTTGGGTAGAGTTAGTGCGGATTGATATGTTTACGGAGACTACGGCGTGGTCAGAGTTTCCAAGGGGGCAGAGTTGCCTGGTAGTGCAGGAGTCTGGGATGGAGGTAAAGAGTCCCATCCATTAGAGTTTTTAGAGAAACGCGTGGGGAAGTCCACCACTTGCGTTAGAGCTTGGGCTATTGAAAAGTGCATGGTGCGGATCCCAGCAAGGTTGGTGTCTGAGTTTTCAAGCCACTTGGTGTGGTGGGCGTTAAAAATCGCCAAACACAAATATATGGGCAGATAATCTTCAGTTTTTATTTCTATCTTCAAAGACAAGTTCCAATTTAAAAGCCTAGCAAGCATATAACAAATTTTAAAAGCTCTACTGATTGACTTCTATCTACTCAGAAATGGTATTCATTTTTATATCTTTGCAAAGTTATTGAGAAGCTAACTGTCCATTAAACTTACCATGGCATACCAGTGAAGGGATCATGATAATGACCTTTCAATGGGTCAAGATACAAGAGAATGGATTCATAAAAAAAAGTGTATATACCTATATAAACATTTAAACCCCAATGATGTTTTCAGAAGCATGAATCAAGTATCTAGTTGTCAGGCTAAAAGAAAAATGAGAACTACACAAAATTTTCAAACATTCAACAGGGAGATACTGTAGGGCATTTTTAAAGAGAGATTATAGAACACAAAAGGATAGTTGTAACACTACTAATTTCATAATTCTAGACCTTCACCAAGTTGTGCAGCAGTTCCAAGTTCTATATACAACTTACCAGTTTTCATTTTCACAAATGTTTTGGTTAATTATCTACACCTAAAATTAAATTATCTGTTGTTTATCTTTCATCAAACAAAAACAAGCACCAATTAACAACAGTTCTCCAAGACAGTGATAGTGAATCAGACATGTCAAGACTAAACTTTTAATTGAAGATTTTATATTAACAAAACTAATAAAAATGAAAACTAAATTACAGATATTACATTTAAACTACCATAGAAAAAAAAGCAATACTTCTGACAAGTAGCATTTTTTTTTTAATCAAAAACTATCATAGCTAGCTAAATGTTAAAAATACAATAACAACCAAAACCAAAATTGTGCCAACACAAACCTTTCAAAATGTTAAAATGGTAACACTAAAATGATACATTACTAAAAAAAATCCTAGAAGAATTGTGAACAAATTGATATTTGACAAGTGTTTGAACCCAGTTAGGGCTTTGCAATAATTATCAAGACTTTTGACCAAGCCTCTTACTTGTAAATTAGGTGCAGTAATTCTCCAAATCCAAATACAAGAACTCATTAATACACAATAAAATTTTAAACAAGAACAATAAATCAGCTCAGCTTCAAGCAACTGAAGATAGGGTTCCTGCTTATCAAATTTTTAGCTATTATTTGGAATATTTTAGATTAGCTGAAAACAGACTGTGAGCCAAAGACATGTAACAAGATGAAATATACTCCTGATCAAAATTTTAATACCACTTAAAAATCTTTAAAAAGAAATATGTTTTTATGGATAGATTTTAAACTCCTCCCACTTAAGGTTACCAATACTACAATCTAAAAGGTTATGGAAACAAAAGGCTACATTCCAAACATTTTATTTAGAAATTTACATTTTTATAAAATGAGGCGATTTACACATGATCAAAATTATAAGACCAGAGACAAAAATTCTATGAAACTGTACAAAAAGTGTATGAAAAGTATATGAAAACATTCAACAAGCAAATTTAATAAGTTCTACCTCCACTGCTTTTGATGACTTCAAAAATTCTGTCGGGCATGCTAGAAATAAGCATTTCCATTAAGGTGCAGGGGATGTTGCTCCAGCTTCTGAAGATGGCTTCACAAAGTTTATTTTTTGTTGAATATTGTTTGCCATTTCGATAAACACCTCTTGTCATCCATCCTCAAACATTTTCAGTCTGGTGAGCATGCAGGATGTCCCAAGAGATGGACACCATTTTCTTGTAGAAAGGTCAAGGTCTGTCTTGCAGCGTGGATTGCAGCATTATTCTGTTGGAATAGACATCCATCCACACACAAATGATGGTCTCTCCATCATCAAAGATGCTTTTTGTAGCATGCTAACATAACCAGCTGCTGTTTGACAACCCTGCACCACCTGGAGCTCCATCGTCCCTCTGTAAGAAAAGGCACCCCATACCATTAGGGACCCTCCATCACTATGACGTGTGGAGAAAATTTCAGGAGGCATGTTTTTGTTATGCCAATATGGTTAGAAGCCATCAGGACCATCTAGATTGAATTTTTTCTCATCAGAAAACAGGACTTTCTTCCACTTCTCAACGTTTCATGTTTGGTATTCACAACCAAACTTTAAGTGGTCCACCTTGTGACGTGGAAGCAGCCGAAGAATTTGTTTACGCTTTTTATTTACCATGCCTTTTTGTCGTAAATGTCGTCTGATGGTTATGGGACTGCAATCAGCATCTGTGACTGTCTTAATTTGACTAGAAGAAAGTCCTCCCTCTTTCATAACAACCCATCTTATTCTCTTACTCAATACAGGAGAAATTTTTGGGGGCCTACCAGAGGATTTTGCTTTTCCATAATTTTCACTGTTCTTTAGAAAGTTGCAAATCACAGTTTTACTGAGATTTACCTTAGCTGCGATCACCCGCTGTGACAAACCTTGCTTATGGAATTCTAGAATTCGAGAACGCTCAACTTTGGTAAGTTTGCTTGCTTTAGGCATGGTAACACCTTTACGCAGTGATTGCTAATCTCTAACTGAACTAAAAACATTGGAATTACCATAGATCTAACAATTTATACCCCTGGTCTTATAATTTTGATCATGCGTAAATCCGCCTCATTTTATAAAAATGTTAATTTCTAAATAAAATGTTTGGAATGCACCTTTCGTTTCCATAACTTTTTAGATTGTAGTAACCTTAAGTGGTAGGAGTTTAAAATCTATCTGTAAAAAAAAAAATTTCTTTTTAAAGATTTTTAAGTGGTCTTAAATTTTTGATCAGGAGTGTATACTCTGCAAGAGAAAAATTGAAATTTAAGTGAAATTAAAAATGTTAGTCTGAACAGAGTTGCAATTATCTCTCAAAAAGGAAAGATAAAAACTTCAAATTTCAATATATTAAATCTATAGTTATTCAGTGAATGGATTTTTTGAGCTCTTTTAGAGCTAACAAGTGAAGATCAAAAAGAAAAAGATCTAAGTAAATCAAATCTAGCATCTTCATGAAAATGATTGATTAGTTTTCTGCAGTTTATCAATCTTGTGCAGATTATTTAAAGCCAGAAAATAGATTTTGATTGTAAGATTATTTTAATGATAATGATTTAGTGACACAAATCTTACTAATTAACCCATATCTGGAGGAGAAGTGGATTATACCTTTCCAAAAAGGTATTTGCACATAAATGAATAAAATGAACCCAACTGGAATTGGAACTTGGCTCTCCAATCAACAATTCTGAGCCATTATCTATTACACCACCAGCATATCCAAACTTATACTAAACAGGCTCCACGTTGCTTAACGTCAGTGTTCATAAGGGAACCCATGTTTCAACATAATATAGCTATAAGCCTAAACAAACATAACTTAATTTAAGGAAAGAAATTACCAGGTGAAAAAGGTACATGTCTGATTTTGAAATCCAAACAAAGTACAAAACGGATGGTGAAAAATATTCAGCCATTTATGTGTGTGTGTGTGTGTGTGTGTGTGTGTCATGACATTGAACAGGATATCAGCTTTAAATGGTAGAAATTTTTTTTATCAAATATAACACTCCTGTTATTACCATTAGTAGGGTGTGTTTGTATATGTAACAATATTATTTGATCAGGTTTGGGAAGTGTGTCATGCCAAAATCTTTTCAGTATTCCCTTGTAATTGGAGAATCCAGAAAGAAAAGGATGGTTTCATACAGAGTAATTTTTAGTGCATTTGTTCAAAATTAAACTAATTTTTAATGGGAATTATAATCTCTATCTGGTTATACAAACCAAGATTCTCAACAAAAAGAGAATTTATTTACATGTGGACTATTGTTCTCATATTTGTTATCGCAGCATTATGACCGTTGTACCCTTTGGCCATCATCAGGTGATTGTCAGAAAACTGGCATGGTCTGTCTTCTTTACATTAATGGCTTATCAGAAAAGATTGAGAAATTTTGCAGTTCATATAACATCAGGATGATATTGAGAAGCAGCTCCTGCCTATAGAGAGATCTTTGCTGAATCAAACAGAAGAGAGAGGAGAACATGAACATCACCAAGAACTTGTGTGTACTTCATCCCTTACAGTGTTGACAAAGAATATTAAGGTGAAATTAGCTGCTCCCTGAAAGTAAGGCTGGAGGAACATTAAGAAGTAATTAAGGGTAAGAAATGAAATCAGTAATGGCTGATCAGGTATGGAGGAAAATGAATTGTCAGTAATTTTGAGTTCAATCTCTGGGCCAGTCAGTATGTGTTTGAACAACAGAACAAGAACAATTTCCAACATGATCCAAATTGACAACCACCTGATGAAGGTTGAAGAACACAACAGTAAATAAATATCTCTTGGTCAGCATATATAACATACACAAGTTTATACTGTGTAAATAAGTCTACTTAAATATTTCTCTTTAGAAAGAATTTAATTAAAAAGGTCATTATAGTTTTTATTATGTGCCAAATGCTGCAGAAAAACTACACAGGTAACTTTCATACATTAAAATATATTGACACAATATTCAAAGTAATTTTTATTTAAATTTTTGCCACCAGCTAAGTGGCAAAAACCTCAGGGAAATTCTAAGCATTTACAGACCATCAGTTTTTCTAGCTTAGTGTTTACAGGTATAAAAACATCATTTATAATCAAAGTGAAATAATATTGATAGCACCCCATTTGAAACCCGAGTGAAAATGGTTGTCATAAGAGTTATTGTGTAGAGGGATTTTCACTGAATAAAAATGTCCTTTTGTAGCCTTTTATAAACATGAAGTATAAATTCTGCATTCTAGGAAGGATGTAACATTGGCAACAACAAAAAATTAGCAAAGAAACTAACATGATTTATATTTTGTGGACAGCAGGATAATTAGACACCAGTTGCTTTTTCAAAGTTTAATTTCCAAAGATGAGTGACAGATAATGAACACAGCCATTATGTTACATTCAGAGGATAAGTTTCTTTAGCATTATTATCTTACACCAAGTCAATACAGAGTCACAGTATTGGAGAGATCTATACTCACAATTACAGGAAGTAGATTCAAGAATCTAGTGACTGCTAAAATAAAGATTCATGTGGAAACAAAACAGACACTTGTGCAGAGAACTGCTAAATATAGCAAGTTTTTTTCTTTTTTTACAATCAGGAATAAGATAAAAAAAAAAAATCTTGATCATATATAAAAGCAAGCAATTGAATTATAAATGTAAATATACAAAGTAAATTGCAATACTTATTGCACCACATAATTCTTAAATAGGATGTTAGCCTTACATTTAAATTTAGAGGTAAAGCAGCAAGTACCAAACAAAAAAACTATTTCTCTTTAAAATAGAACATGATTATGGTTGTTGCATATCTAAAAAGGTTAAATTTATATAAATTTGGCTGTCAACAAGCTTAAAATGACAAGAGACCAAAAATAGCATTGCATGAGAGTAAAAAAAAATAAACTGACTAGATTGTTTAAAATTCAATCATCGAACAAAAATGTTTGCTTATGAACAACATGATTAATTCAACCATAATCACATATTAGAAACCATTCTAGGATAAATTTGAAACTTAAATTGACATTTTGTAGAAACAAATCATAAATACATTATATTAGGGGAAAAATGTCTATCATTTGCAAAGCAATTCCTCTGCTTAAGGTGACAATATTTTTATTATACAATAATTAGCTTAGAGAATTATAGCCATGGAGATTTTATAGTTTTAATCCTTGTCTTTGATGCATATTTGAAGCAGCTCGCTATTTGCACTTGTCAAATGTTACATCTGTGCCTTTAGTTCTGATTAATATTGAAATGGCAGCTACTGACTGATGAGAGAAACAACCAATGGTAATATTGAACTGCAGATTGTAACCTTTCTCTGAGGAAATAAATTGAACCTTATGAGTTTAATTTCATTATTAAATACAGCAGGAAAAAAAAAGAACAGATGTCTTAAAGCTAAAATATGTAGACAAATAGCAACATTCATAAATCCATTACAGATATTGTCATGCATAATATTCAAATACATATAAATCATTTTAACCCGCAAACATTATGCATAGATGCATGGATATCATTTATGAACTAAAACAGAAAGATCTTTGCTGTAGGATGAATTGCAGAAAAGGTATGAAAAAAGCAGGTGATTTTGTGACAAAGCACATACAACATAGAAGCTGTTGAATTAAGCAAAAGCATAAAATACAAAAATCAGATTATCTTGAATGCTTTTTTTGCACTGTGGTCAGAAACAAGATTGTGTGTGTAATAGATCAAATTTTGAAAAGCTGTTAGGCTAACATTTATGTACAAGATGTCTATCACCTTAGGAGCTACTTTTCTAATGAATACAAGCACAATTTATACAGGCCAACAATAGCATATGTTCAAAGATTTATTAATCTCATACATACAAATGTTATTGATGAAATGAGAAATGATTTTCAGTATAAAAAGTATAGTAAATAGTAAAATAATATTTTTATCCATAATGAAACAACATTAACAAAATATGAGATGAAATTATAAAGTGTAAGAGAAAATAGATGGTGACATTTTATGAACTCAGTATTGGTGGGAAGAAAAGTGCTGTGTGCCAATACCAATATTTAACCAGTTTAAGCAGAAATTACAACTATTTAAAAACTGCTCATTCAAATTTTTAAAAATCTATAAGTCATTTTTCATTGCTAATACAATTTAAAAATTATACAACATATATGAAAGTTGATTCTTTATAAAAAGCTTTAATCTTTTGATAAAACTGCATTATTTTTTAAATGGAATCATCTTTTACAAAGAACAAGTTTAATAACAAATACCTGCTTTACTATTCTTCAAAATCTTAACAACCTAAATTCAAAAGCCATACAGAAATCCCCCCTCCAAAATCTAAGTAACACAATTCCATGAAAAAGAAGTAATCTATGATTATTTAAAAAACAAATGATATTTAAACTTGTTCATACCCTGAGGTGCTTAATAGACAGTAGGAGACATTTTGGGGGGAAATTATCTCACCCCATTTATTAATTTTACACTTCGTTTAAATGATTTTCTGGCACATTTTACTAACCTCTTGGGACCCAGCCACTAAAGTACACAAAATATTTTGTAGATAATTACAATATTTTTAAAATTCTCAATATTAAATGTACTAAAATAAATCAGGTTTGACAAGTTTTAACAGGTATTGTGTTCTAAATGATCTAATGAGAAACATCCTTCATTTTTTTTTTTTTAAACTTTGGGAAAAGGCTTCTTGAAAAGCATGTGAACAGTTTAAATACTTATTTTAAATAAAAATGTAAGAATGTTAATTATTTAAAGTTTTTATTATATTTGTTATGAATAAGGATAACTGAATTTTAAAAAATGAGATTTAAAATCTATAACGAGAATATAATTCCTAATCAAAATTACATAAAAAAAATTATAACTTAACAAGACACAAACTACATTAATGTCCATGATTGTTATTTGCCACTGATAAGGCAAATCATTCAAGTTAAAAACAATCATATCTAGTAAAGAGAAGAGTAATCAATGATTCACCTATCAGCGACTAGATAAATTGTGCGATGGGTAAATTGTTTCATATTTTTAATTTTGAGCATGTGTACTGTTTGTTTTTGACTTTGTCGACTGCACATTATAGTAGGATCAGTTGATCACTGTGAGGAAAAGAGCACCATGATGCAATTCGTGATGCCAAAATCTAGAATTGCCATGTTGTACTACTTGGTATTCATGCCAGAAAGCTGCAATACAAACATCTCAAAGTGTTTGGGTGTCAATCTGAGGAAAATGCAGAGGATTCAGAAAGAGTTGGATGAGTTTAATGGTGATTATGAAAGTGTTTGGAGTGATCACTAGTAATGGCAATGTTATGCCTCCATTCATTTTTGCCACAGGGCCTCAGACTCAACACAGAGGTCTACAAGTGCCTTCAGGAGGTAATGATGCCCTGAATCAAGAGGGTGGTTACTTTGCAGACTTAACCCCCTTGATTATTATTTGTGGTGTGCAGTTGAGCGAGAGACGAAGAAAACTACTTATAACATCAAAAGATGTACTGAAGCTTAGGATTATGGCTGCATTCACAAACTTAAACAAGGAGATTGTCCAGAAGAGTTGCAGGAGATTCCAAAATCGTCTGGAGGCTGTGATTAAAGCCAATAGCAATTTTATTGAATAAATTTCAAGATATTTTTGATTAATTCTGATATATCTGTTAAAATGAGATGTTAATGTTACTTTCATTTTCGCTAAATGCAAATAACAATTTATCCATAACACCCAGTTTATAGTTTGCCTCCAAATAATGGATAGATTGCAGTATAAAGTTTTTTTTGTACGAACATTATAAACACAGACACTCAAGAGGTGCTAATTTCAATGTATGATGGTAATGTAAATGAAATAGATACCTAATTTTCATTTTTTTTTCTAATCAAGATGCAGTAATATTTAAAATGACTGCCTGCGGTAAAAATTGACCTTCTCTACAAATGCTGATTAGCAATAATTGGTTTCACCGGAGAATCATATTCCTGCCACATTTACAGCTTATTTAAATAAATAAAAATTCATGCCAATCATTAAAATAAGCCTAAAATGTTGTAATGAAAGGAAATCACAAATTAAAGTATTCTCATTTATGAGAAAGAAAGACAAGATTTGTTTATGAAAATCATGGAGATTAAAAATGTATTTTCCCTTCAAGAAACAATTAACAAATGCTATCAAAACACAAGAAAAAGTTGTTAAATATTAAGTGCATTTAAGACTGAAGACCCCCCCCCCAAAAAAAAGACAAAACAAAAACAGATGTATTAACTTAAAAAATGAAATATACAAGTGTTTTTTTTTTTTTAAATAGTTGCTAAAGTCTTAGCATCAAAAATTCTCAACAGGGAAAACAATTTGAATAATTAAAAATCTGAATAAATTATAGATAGTGATAAAAGTAAATAGGTATTTATAGAAAGATAAAAACCAAAACATACTGATTTTTTTGGGGGGGGTTGTATTTATAAAATATCTTGAATTAAGGATGTGTATCTCTTCGTTAGTTTGTTTGAAAGGTTATCAAAATATTGTCTGATGAGAAACTCAGTTCAATGGTTGTCTTCTGTAATCATACATTCATGCTTTCAAATATAATTGTGAAATGTTCGTCAATAAAAAAAAAAAATGACAAAACTTAATGTGAGCTAATTGGCAGGTTACCTGAATCTTTTCTCACTTGTTGGGAATGAGGAAAAAGAAAAACGTTCAGGCAGTATGTTGAAAACAGATTTGCAAGCTTTAATTACTCTAACCTACTTGATCATCATGGTACTGTCACCAGATTTCTTTAACATTCCTTTTGATGCAGCCTGTTGATTTAGACTTAGGTCATTAGAAATGTTTATAAAGGAAATGGGTAAACACTTCTGTATTTTCTCTTGCACTATTTTTGGTTACTTAAATAGTAAGGATGAATGATAGATACAATGTCATATTTTTCAAGGGATTAAATGTATATAGAGGAAGAACTGCAGCTGCCTAACAGTTGATCATCAGTTAAAAAGCCAGTTCATTTTAATTTTACGTAGAAATACATTTCAAATAGGCTTTTTGAAACTGAAAAATATCAAATCTCGAGAAAAACAATTTCCTGGGGTTTTTAAATTAAAACACTATGACGAAGCTAATTCAGAATTCCTGATTAGACCAAAAAAAAAAAAAAAGAAAAAGAAAAGTCATATTTACAAAAAGCGAATAGAATTAGATTTATTAACTAAAAAAATGTCATCCTTCAATTTTGGAATAACAAGGTTCGTGTTGGAGGGGTGCTGTGTAAAGCCAAGCATAATAGTTTCATCATGCAAGATGAGGAAAAAGTTTCCGTAAAATAAAAATGTCACATGATGCAAAAACAGATTCAGGAAAAAATGTATTTGGAAGAAATCGTCCCACTTAAGGATTTCATTATTTTTCTTAAAAGAGAGGGAGAAAAAAGGTTGAACATATGGAACATAAGTTTTTGAAAAAAAATAATTTTAAAGTTATTTATAATAAATAAATGAGCATTTTACAGTGCTTGTGTACTGTTTCTCTAAAGTCAAATTATTCTTCACTTGTAATTTCAAACTAAAGAGTAAAAAGACATAAACCCTGCTGTACTGCACACCCACACAATAATTGTGATAAGAAATTTTTTAGCTGTTTAAAACTGAAGTTGCCTATAAGGAAGCAAGAAAAAATAAAATAATTGAAACATTGGTTTCAATAGTTATTTAGCGTAGTTTTCTAAAATTTTAAAAAATCATAAGCCTAAATATACTTTTAAGTTTTCCATGTGATTGATATTTGCTATTTTTTTTCATGCTAAAACCAAGACATTTTAAAATTATACCTAATTAAACAAACTTTATAAACGCTAATTTTTTTTTAACACTGAATTGCCTAAAAATCCGTTCAATTTGTTCGTACGACGTAAAAAAAGTTTTAAAATAGAGAAGCAGTTATTTTAAAAATGTTAACTGTTAAACTAAAAACACCCAAACATTAAAGAAAAATAAATTAACCTGCATCGAGATATGGTGTCTTAATCGGTTTGTCCAATAACATATGTTTTTAATTTTTTAAGAAAGTCCTGCTTTGAATATTTGACAAGGTGAAAACGTAACAGGTGCGTAGAGTAATAAATGACGGATAGAATAATAGAGAAAAAAAACAGCTATATTTTTCTTCTTTAACGTTCACCTTTTCATTCACAGGTATATAAATCAATCGAAGACTTATCCAAGGTTAACAGTTTGTTGACGATGCATCTACACCACACAATAATATTCTATTGCAATGATACCGGCAAAAATCACAAGGGAATAGTAACGAACGAACAACAACAAACAGTATGGTGGCAGAGGTAACCATCAAAACGGTCGATAAAATGAAAATGACAATGAATCAGGATGACCAAAAAAGAAAAGGTTTTAAATAAATCTTATTTACTAGTGTGCTAAATCTATAAAAATAATGAAAAAGCGTAAAAGTTCACCTGTTATTTGTAATGTCAAAGTCGGTGGTGATCATTTTTTTTTTTTAACACTGAAATTTCGTTTTAAATGCCTCTCTTTATAACAGCTTTCAAAAAGAATAATGAAAGATTAACATTTTGGAATGAACAACCGTACCAATGGCTAGTTTTATTTCTCGATTGACAAAATATGATCAGCAAGAAAATTAGAAAACCGAAGGAGATTTCTTCTGTCGTCATTAAGGTGGAGCATATTGTTGCCATATGGCTTGCTTCTTCGCCATTTACACTTGTCACCACTGGGCGTTAGGGGTGGAGAGAGAAATCCTTCAAAGTACCACTTCACTGTAGTAAAAATAAAATGTAAACAGAACAAGGATGAAATTTAATAATGGGGGTATTTTCGGAGAAAGTTTTAGTTTCTAAATGTTTGTTTCAAAAGAAAGATTGAAGGAAGCGAGTATAACTAAGTGGCGGTTCGATTTAATGAAATTGATTGAGAATGCAAAAGTATTTTTTAAAATTTCCTTCTAATCCTAGAAGATTATTTTTATGCTGGTGGAAAACCACTAAACAGTGACTGATAGCAGCAGATGTTACAAACATGAAGACTTCAACATACTCCCAACTTTTGTTTTTTGTAGGGAATGGTAGTGGTCAAACTCATTCCAATATGAATGGGGGGAAAAAGGTTTTTTAGTGACTAGTGAGATACCACTAACTACTCTTGTTTGTTACTGAAAAACAAGACTGACTATAAGCGCTGTTCAATTCGTGACCCCCCCCCCCCCGCAACATAGATCTTCGGCTATGAAAAAAAAAAATATATACCTACCTACAATTTTAGTGGAGTTCAGTGATAGATCGTTTGACAATTTAAAAGGAAAGACTAATGAATCCAGCAGTCCCACGCACACAAGCACCAGAAGTTTACAGAAGGTATCAACTAATTCTCTTCAAAACATGAAATAAATAGACGTGAAACACAGAAAAGGTAGTAACAACTGAAAGGGGAGGTGGGTAAAAAAAAAAAAAAACATGCCCTCCTACACACAACAATTAAAATCAATTGAAAAGGCAACGCCAAACAAACAAATAAAAATACTACGAAAATAAAGAGAAAAAAATAGTGAAGTTTCATAGATTTGAGTAGATAAATTTTACCGGTTTTGATTTCCTCCATGGATTTTCTCTTTACAGATTTTAAATTAAAAAGATGAAATTAATAAAAAAAAAAAAGTCATATTACTTTTTTTTCTTTCTTTTCACTCATTATAGAGTAAGAGAGAAAAAATTTGCATCAAGTGTATGATGTCAGTGGTAAAATTGTCATACTAAAAATAAATAAGCAATTTGAATAGAGAGAATCACAGCTGTAAAAGAGAAAAAAAAACACTTTAGGTTTTTCATTTTGCGTTGATATGTAGTAGTTAAGTAGTAGTAGTAAGGTACGTAGTAAACCAATTCAAATGTCAATCGAGGAAGACTTGAAGCTAACTAAAAAAAAAAATAAATAAATAAATAAGCCACCGGAGTTGTTATCATTTGATAAAATAAAAATAAATCTTACATTTACCGAGAGAGAAAATGAAAAGTGTAATTACAGTTACACGCTGTCACTAATGAGAAGAGTGAACAAACACGGAGTTAAGAAACGTGTTGTTTAGGGTTTTCTTTCATTCATAAACTAATCCCCCATTTTATGAATATTAATTCGTTCCTTCTACCTCTACATTTTAACCATAATATAATTATATGTAAACATTACAGAAGCAAATAACGGGCTTAAATCATGTAAAAAGACATATAGCAATTGCTTTAGTTTTGAATGTTATTTTCGTCAAAGATTTTTTTCTGATTTCATTCACTTTCACTAAAAAATATAGCCATATACCAACAAAACAAAACATTTTTTACAGTAACGTAAAAGAGAAAAAGAAAAAAACAAGAACACATTAGTGAACAAATGTGCATACGGTAGAAATACTTATACATAAACATACAAGACACTGGAAAGCAAACAATAACTGGAGAAAGTGAAATAATAATTGACAGACGACAGTTGTAGTACACAACTAAAAAAAAAAATCAATATGGGACGTGGAAAAGTTGTTAGAAAAATTAAAATATGGACAAATTAACAATGTAAATTTCCCAGACGGTGAAAGTAGGTGAACTGAACGGTCAAATGTAGTTCTGTAGTAAATTGACGATAGAAAAAGTGAATGAATGCAATAACAAATAGGTAAAGTACCTTAGCTGCTGCTTAACTCCTTCGCCATTTTGAATATTTTTCAGGAAATTAAAAGCAAAGGTTCATGGGATTTTTTTCTTTCTTTTCTTTCTTTCTTTTCTCTCTCTCGTCCTCTTTTCTTTTAACAATGTGTATTTTCTTCATAAAATGTAAAAATAATTAATAAATGAATAAATTAATGTATATTGATTTTATTTGCAGAAGTTTGTGTATTTTCAGTTTGCCACTACCAAATTTTCTGTTTTATTCTCTCGACAGGTGCCAATAACAGAATGATGATCAAACAATAATTTCCAAATTTTATTATTGAAGTGAACTGAGCAAAACCAAAATAGCAAATTTTGAACATATTCTTCAGATATAATAATTCCTTACATTCCTTATATCATAAATTAAAGTTTATAACGTGTAATTCAATTTTTTTATGTTACTTTTTCCTATTTTTCTGAAAAATTAAAATATGGAAGAAATATACGCCAATGTTTTTATTTTACTCCTTGTAAGTTTTAGTTAATTAATAAAATTAATTTTTTTAGTTTTTAAAATAATAGGATAGATAACAAAGCTAAGAACAAAAGGAAAAATTGCAACATTTCTTTTAAAATGTGAACTTAGAACTTCATTTTAGTGTTTCGTTAAAAAATCATTTTAAAAAACAATTCTTCTTAAATTAAAAACCAAAAGAAAATGGATGTCATTAAAGTTTTAAGTAAGCAAGGAAAAAATCAAAAAGTTAAAATCCTAACAATTACACTAAAAGCGAACGTATCTACACATACACACACGTGTACTGTACGCAAACACACGTAAGTACCCATACACACAATAATTGAATTGTTTATTTGTGCGATTTTATATGGAGTTGTACGTAGTTCACCAGATGCATGTGTCACTGTAACTGTAAAGTGTACTGTAGACACTCTCTAAGTGACTTCACTAGTCACATACAAAAAAAAAAAAAAAAAAAAAATAGACGCATGACACAAATGCCCTAAGGGCCTAATCACACAGTGTTACGTTCAAAGTGGCACACAAAAGTTTATGGCAACAGTTGCAGTTGATATTGAGATGCACAATTTGTGTGTACTTGTCACGCACACTTACATGTACTAGTCACACACATGGTTGGGTACGCACATTATTACACATACACAGAGAAAGAAAGAAACACACACATCAATGGTTTTCAGCACTGGTGGTGGGTATACAACGCACTTGTACTTTCTTTGCTGTTCTCTTTTTTTGTTGGAAAACCCCTCACATGACAATAGGGATTTAAATTTTTTTTAATCATTCTCATTGAGTAACAAACCAGTAAATAACTTGCGTGAACTGTAAAATTATTATTTAAAGATAAGTACTGTTAAAATAAAATAAAACGAAAACTAAAAGTAATTTACTTCTCCTTATTTTCCATTCCATATGTTTTCGATTCCTATATAAAAGAAAAGAAGAAAATCGGTTCAGTTGACCGACAAAAAAGGAACAGGTGGGGGGGAAAAAAGCGAAAAAGACAAATCATTAACAAAAATAATAAAAAAATATTACTTACACTACAATGTTCTTTTATCACTTTCCGCTTTAGGAAAGTTTACATGATTTGTTTTTATTATTTTTTACCTATTTTTAGTTGCTTTTCCTTTTTTACGCGTGTACATTTTTCTTTCTTTTTTAAAATTTTTATCGATTTGTTTTTTGATGAAATATGCGATAACAGTGTTTGTTTTTTTTTACGGTTATTGTTAATGTTGCCACAATGTTTCTTCTTTTTGTGGGACATATTGATAACACAATCATGACAAAATAAAAAGTTGATAAAAAAAGGACTAAAATTAAAAAATAAAAATCACAAATCAATTCTGATGCAAGATTTCGACTGCAAAAATTAGGATAAAAAAAGGGATCAACAGCAGCTTCGGGCTGGAGATGATCGGAGAAATGGCTAAAACACTTTCACCGCAAAATAAATTAAAGATTTATTTTAAATGTTGAAAAATATCTTCTAATTAATTATTTATTACTTCTTTGTTAATTAAGAAAATATTCCTAATTTATTATTTCGATTAGCGAAAAAAGTAATTTTGAAAGTTTTAAAATTTGAAAAAATCTTTATAGAAAATGTGGGAAAAAATGTAAAAAACGAAAGCCCGTAAAAAAAGTAGTTAAAAGAAAACAAACGGGTAGTGTGGAGTTGAGAAGTGAAGTGTTATTAATTGGCGAATTATACAAACAAGTATTCTCACCTTTGAAGTTTTGATCACTATTTTGTCTTGTGGAATCTTAGGTATTTTTCAGATTTACATCTCATAGCTAGCAAGTTTATTTAAATCCTTTTCTCACTTGAATCTGACTTTGATCAACTGACAACAAATTACTGATTCAAACGGATCATAATCACTTGACCAGTGAGATAGAGAAGATTAGTGGAGAGAATGAGAGAGAGAGCAAGAGTGAGTGATTGACAATCAACAGAACAGATGTATATACCTGAGATTGTTTGGGAAAATACAGGTTATGTAGTAATAGAAATGATAGAGAAAGGGAGTCTGGTTAGAATAATTCATTTAATACACAATAACATTTTCTTTATGGATAATGTTGTAAAGTTTTAAAAATCATCACTTAATTATTTTTTCTCTTGACTCATGTTTGGTATCTTTATCAGTTCTTTTCATCTAATCTATAATCTCATATCTTTCTTTATTTACACAACACATTCAGTTCACACTTCTCCTATCTTTTAAAGGTTTATTCCTTGTTTCTGGTCCCCTCTAAAATCTACTTCAACTCTATATTTTTAACTTCACCTAAACTCTGAAATTTTATTTACTCTTTTTTTTTTTTCAAATAGGAGTAGCCACCCATCATCATTCCTCCCCGGTCCTTTGAATAGGTTTATCCGCTGTTTCTGTTTAGGATTGAGTTTCTGGTTCCTTTTTAAAGTCTTCTCATTCTCTTTCACTGCCAGTAGTCACATACATCTTAGTAACAATTTCCTTGCTTGGGGTGAATTGATTAAAAAAAAAAAAAAGAACACCATGTTCCCCAACAGTATTTGAAGAAAATTAAGAATTACTTGTGAAATCAAAATCATTGAAATAGAAAGACAAACATTCTATCAACTTTTAATTACATGCCACAATTAATTATCATTAAAAAATATAACTAGATGTATGCCTTCTAAAGCAAACAATCTCATTTTGTAGACAAAATTTCTGTCCATGTTCTTTGTTGAATTTGGAAGGTGAAAAAAAAAACAACAAAAAATAAACAATGTCACTTACAGTTATATTGTGTATCTCAGTGAGTTAAGTGCCATATGTGGTACATGGTCAGGTGATCATATCTTGAAACAGACATGACTGACTGGGCAGAAGATTTTCCTTCAGAAGGTTGCTATTACTTTTTGTGGTGGACTGATTGCCAACCAAGGCTATAGAACCATGTCTGTTTTGCTATTTAATCCATAGTTGGAGGAAGAAGCGATAGGTTAATGCCTATCTCAAGTGTGTTTGCATGTAAGTGAATACAACAAATTCAACTGGACTTCAAACTCAGCTCTCTGATTTCTTGTTCTGAGCTGATATCCACTGCACCACAACAAACATCTACAAGAATTAAAACTTACTATATATTTTTTCTTCATGTTCTTTCCTGTAACTTAATAGAGTTGGCAAACCTAATTTTATCTGATCTTTAACAGGTACTTCTCTGTTGTGGCCTTGTACCAGAATTAAGGTAATCATTATAAATAATTTAGAGTAACTTAATTGAAGTTCTGTATATCACAAAATAACATAAACTGAATTTCAACCATATTTCTCACTAGATACTATTCTTTCCTTAAGTGACTACCCATTTTCTTTTAAAAAATGTCACCATCAACAAGATGTGTCAAATTCTCTAAGTTAAAACTGCTTTTTTTTTTTACTTACCCTTATAAGGTAATCAAGGATTTTTTAAAATCTGAAAGAAAATGATAACCTAAACAACACACCTATAAATGCATATGAAGAATTTAAACAAAATGTGAATTGTTTCGACTATAACAACTGGAAAAATATCTATTAATTTTCTATTCATCTCAATATTGGCCTGGTCATTGTCAAATATATAAAATTTATGTAAAAAAAACAACAAAAATTAAACGATAACCTTATGATGCTTTCCACTAGAGTGAAAACATTTCTAATCAATAAAGTGTTTAAATGGGACTCTTTTGAAAAGCCTTGTTTGTGATCCTAATTATGACAATGATGTATCTACTTCTGGATAAAGAAGAATGTTGTGGGGAAAAAAAGAATGAGAAGAGAGCAACTTCTCAATTATCTTCAACCAACTGGAGAAACAGTAATTGAAACATGCAACAATTTTGAAAGGAGCCTTAGAGCTGACTGGCACAAATATACGGGAATCAGCCATCTGGTAAAATTACTATTCATTCACAACATAACTGATGGATAGTCAGAACAGATGAAGTCAATATATCTATTAATATTTCAGCAGTACAGAAAAGAGGATGTTAGACTCTGTGATGCCACATCACAAGCCAAATCTGGGCAATATGCAAAAGCATAAAACTTATTATTTGAACTTGTTCATCTGAAACTAATCTCAAGTAGATCAAGATTTCTTTCATGATACAAAACAACTCACTGCAACTATAATTTTACAAGGTGTACCAGCTTTAAAATATTCATTACAATGGTATTTATTCAGCACTTCTTCCATCCCACTATGGATGTTTCATTACGACATTGACCACATTAAAAGGTCAGAAAATTAACAATACCTCATGAACTTCACTGTCACTCTGTTCTAAGGATATATTTTTACTAACTTTAGGAAAACTTAGCAAATCACCAACTTTTTTTTTTTTTTTTAATTGGAGTAGACAGACTAAACTATCGCCCTGTTCACACTCCACCCACTTCTACTGAACAGGTGAAGAGGCTCATCCCTTGTTCCCTGTTTAGGATGTGGTTTCCGGCTTTCTCTTTTCTAATCTTTTCACTCTTTTCTTTTCAATTGGAGTAGATAGACTAAACTATTGCCTGGTTCACACTCCACCCACATCTATTGAACAGGTGAAGAGGCTCATCTCTTGTTCCATGTTTAGGATGTGGTTTCCGGCTTTCTGTTTTCCAATCTTTTCACTCTTATATAGCCCCCTGCGCATCAGTGGCGCTATCGCCTTGCTCAGGGTGATATGATTCAAAAAAAAAAAAAAGAAAAAAAATAAGTTAAAAGCATTTTTCTTTACCTAACTGAAATTTTTTAGGTGTTCCGAATATTCTTTCTACATCTTTATTCTTTCCATATAAATTATAGTAAATAAACAAATTCTTTCTGTTTGAATTTCACACTAAGTTTAGTTTTGTTTAACAGTATATCAACCTCTGTGGGTTATTTAATGCCAAAAAGGGTGGGGTTTTAAGGTATTTCTTCTAATGTACGGTTATTGTGAGAAGATTGATTTAGTCAGATTTTAATGAAAATTTTTTGTATTTATTCTTTTTTATTTTAGAAAACTGAAAATGTCTTCTAGTTTTGTATTCAAAAATGTTTTGCCGAGAATTTTTTTTCCTTCAAAAATGTGTTATGGTAATAATTTTTCTTCAAAAATGTATATTTTTCTATAAAAGTTTATTTTATATAAATATTTTTATACTTTCATGGTGTTTTGACCCCAGTGGGGGGGGGGGGGGTTAACTATTTGCCCATAGCTGGGACCCTAACAGGTGCTACCACTCCAGGTCAGGGTGGACCTGAGAACAACAGCAATTAAAAGGTGGTTCCATGCTCTTCACAACCTCCCAATCAGAGACCTTGCTGCTGGATGCAAATTACTGTTATGCCCAGGACCAGAATTTCACACTGAATAAGAGTCCTTTTTTATTATACCCCTTCTAAAGATAACCAATTGTTTTTCTTTTTTTCTTTTTCTTTTTTTTTTTTTTGTATATGGAAAAATCTCTAATAAGCTAATAACCAAACACACTTTTTAAAATCTAAGATTCAATGACAATTCCTAAGAAAATGAAACATTCAAACTTTCTGTAAGCATTATTAAAATATTATTTCTATCATCTTGATTTCAGTTTATTGTAGTTATTCAGTGTGTCATTAGCAAACCGTATGGATAAAAAATAAAGAATCAGTTCTCAGTGACTCTCTGTAAGCATTTAAACAATAGATTACAATCCAAATAGAACTACATAACATCTCAAGAAATTGTTCAACCACACAAATGAAACAATGAGTATAAAAATTTGCAATTTGACTCAAGGCTAGTGTTGAATACCCTACATCAATGAAACTAATGATAATATTTAGGATTCCCATTTGTTTAGCAAAATTCTAAGTAGCTACCCAGTAATTAGTTATGATAACCATATAGACTGTCCACTGAAGTATAAAACCACAACCTCACCACACTTTGCTGCTGTGGTTTTCCTAGCAAGTAGATTTTTACTGAATGGAGTTGCTAGCCACACAACTAAAAGGTTTTGAATTCAGAGTTGTCCTTCTCCTAATCTGGTTGCCGACCAAGGCTACAGAACCCAGTCTGCTTAACCTCTGGTATATGTGAAGAGATGGATTCATAACTTTCCTGAAGTAATTGTGTGAAAACAAATTCAACAGCCTCGGCTGGAATTTGAACTCAACAAACAAATTCCCCTTTCTGTGCCACTAAATGCTACGCTATACACACATCCACAGTAATTCTAAAAAAAAATAATGTTTAATATTACATCTTTATTAGGTTATTTGTCATGATTTATTAGATCAATTCTTTTCCTATGTGCCATATCTGTTCAGGATGTGAGCAATCATAACTCTCCACAACTTCCTGCCACTTCTAGCTTTTATCAATATTTGTCTTTTTGCTATTCCTCCTTATTCCTGTCCTGCCAAATATTTACACAAGTTCATTAGGTAGGTTATGTGCTGCTTTCTGCTGTCCCTTTTGCCTTCAATATGTCTGGGAAGTATCAAATTTTCTAAGCCTTCTTTTGTCATTGTATGCCATACAAATTTCAATTGTCTCTTTCTGATTCTACATATAAGTATACTTTTTGTTTCCATTTTTTTCTAAAATGTTGTTATTAACATGTTTGGTTCATGGTTTTCTCAGCATCCTTTTTTAGAACCATATTTTTGTTATCTCATGTTTCTTTACCATCTGTGATGAGATTGTCCAGCATGCACTGCCATTTAGGAGGATCAATATTACGAAACAATTCAGTACTCTTTTCTTTGTTTTTAACTAAATTTTCCTGTTTGTTGATACTTTGCTTAACTTTTGGAAGGCAACAATTGCAATCTAACACTTTTATAGTTGTGGTCACAGAATTAGCTGAAAAAATACCTTATGGGTAGGATTATAAACTGATTTCTGTTGAAAGTGTAAATGGTCTCAATAAGAGACCAAGGATATGAACTATGTATTTATTGAATTCTGCTTTATTTAAAAATCATTATCATAAACTCTTGGATCATGTTTAATTTGTATATCTGGGGTGGGGGAGATTTCACAAAAAAAGATTTTTAAGTATTGTTTACTTTTAAGTATTATTTTTACATGATTTTTTTTATTATTGCTGCAATAAATACAGACATAAGACTGGACTATTTTTTGGTGAGAATTTATAATAAATGTCAACAACACTTATTTCTCTCTGGTCACCAGTACTTATACAGAAGATATAAATATAACAACAGAAATCTTTTTATAAGTTGTGATTTTTCTGATTTTTCTGGCAATCAGTGAAAAGTCATTAAAAGTTTAATGTCTGCTTAATGCAGAAAAAAATAAATGGTTTAACTAACCAACCTGATGGATGCAATTTAAATGTTCAGGGTATATGTTATACTCATAATAACAGCAAGTTACACATTTCTGAGCACACCTGTTTTCTAAGACAGCTAAATAATCCCTGTTCTAAACACCTGCACTGGCACAATTGTGTTTGTTTAACAACCACAAAGCCAACCCGTGATTTATACAATAACTATGCTGCGCAGATGTTAGTTACAGTTTTTTGAAAGAGCACATAGTCTGGTATAACCACTAGTTATGAACAAGGCCAATATTTGGCATGATGATTTGTCACTTTTCCCTACGACAACTGTCAACAGGTTCTAAACAGTTCTGTCAACCCAATTTCACTCACAAGGATTGGGTCAACTCATGGCATGGTTTTTCAGGGACTTTCAAATAGTCCTGCATGCTGAGATCATCTTACCAAGTTGACAATTTCAAGAAGTTAACTCCCTGACAAATCAGCCAGTGTGATTCAAACCCAGATCTCACAGTCAAAAATTAAATGCTTCTAACCACTCAACCAAGCACCTATATACTTACTGTGTAAATTAAATTCATTGTTAAAAAATAAAAGTGGAATTTTCAAAAATGAGTACATTAAAAAGATGCTCCATGGTCAATTTTGTAATATCTTGAAGAACACTTTTTTGCCTTTTATCAGTGTGGCTGATGCTAACCCTCAAGTAAGCGACCCACTGTGCCTTTGTTGTCTCATATTTTCTCTTGATACAAAGTGGAATAATTATACTGAATCAATTGTGAGGTCTGCTGCTAGGAAAGACAGTTCACTATGTTGTGCTTGGTAATTTTTCTCACCAGAATCTATCTTGAGCATTTATAAATCTAAAATTTGTTCTTGCAATGAATATTGATGCCACATACAGATTGGTACTTCTGCTATGTGTCTAGAGATTCTTGATAAAATCTGAAGAAGAAACTGTAATGTTACAAGTAGCTTGGCTACAGTCACTTTCCCACCATTGTAATGTAGCTTCCATTTGCCTCTGTGGAACCACACACACACACACTCACTTATGCACACACGTAATTGCATGCATTAAGTTCAGTATGTAATCATTGTGTATTTGAATAAATGTAAGCTGTCTGCTGATTGGACCGAGATAGCCAATCAAACCAAAGGTAAGTGAGCAATTTTTTCACTGCCAATTTGTGAGGGTCTTTAATCTCCTATATAAACATTTTGCCACGTAAAACTAGTTAGTTGGAAGCAGACATTCACCAAATCAACAACATGACAAAAAACACTAAGAGTCAAAATGCCCAACACTGCTATTCAAATTCTATCTTCAGTAAACCTAATACTAAGAACATTATTTCTGAACTTTCATACATGAACAATTTCTCTCAACAAAACTATATATTTTTTTCTTAACACTGTGTGAATCCTTCAACAATGACGAACACTCAATAATATTCTAAAAACCGTAACAATTATTTTCACACAGAACATGGGAGGCAATTCACACATGACCATTTCACGTATTATTTAACAATTATGTATATTATGTATGTTTGTTAAATATATGTTAATACATTATTTCGTTAGAAACTGATGCATTGTCAACTTTATTTCATCTTCTTCTTAATCATGGAATTTTAATACTCATAAATATAAATGGTGGGTTGTAAGGATTTGGGTAGAAAGTCCAATTGGAAGTGGCCTTGTGCCAGGATATTTTCCACAGAGAAAATATTCTAAGTAACCTTGCAGTATATATCTGTAGAAATATAGATTACAATCAAACATGGTCCCCCACACCTCTACTATAAATATTTTTATGGTAATTTGTTTTGATAAGCTTTCCTTGTTGGTAACCTCGACTTTGTGAATTTAAGTGCAGCACTAGATTGGCAACCAGGACAGATTGGGTTTTATATCCTTGGTTGGCAACCAGTTAACCACAAAAGATAATGGTAACCTACTGTGGAAAAATCTTCTGCTCAGTCAGTCATGTCTCTTTTCAGACATGATCGCCCAAGCATGTATCACCTATGACATTTAATTGACAATACACCCCAATATCATATTTTTTACGCCTAAAATCATATGCTGAAACAGTAAACAATATAAAATTGTCCAAAAATATATTATACAATAACATTAATTTATCTTTTAGTGGGTGGATATTTGATGGAATATGGTGATGGTAGTGAAGGGAGGGGAGAGAAAGAACTATTGCTTGAAAAGGGAGACCCCCTTCCATAATAGCACTATGTTTTTTGTGGTGTTTCTGGGATCTTTTCCTCTTTATCTTTTGGCTTCAGGTAGCTGTCTTTAACTTTTGGCCTCCCCACTCAAATGACACATTAAAACCTGCCTAATGAAATTGGTTTATATCTTCATTTTAAAATGTTTCAGGAGTGAGACGTAATATTGTCATTGAAAAGATTTATTGTGCAGTTTGCAACAACGTTATTGGGAGAATATTTTTTTACAAAACCTTTCCTCTCACCCCATTTGGCAAAGATATCTTTGATTACAGAATTAGCGATATCCTCTCATTGTCCAAAAAAATTTCTTCCTGCATTTATTTCCTTTTATTGCTCTTTCTAAAGCTGCTCAAGTTTTTCAGTGGTGAGCTCATTTTAATGGTCTTTCACTAACTCCTTTATATCAATACCGTTAAATTCCAAGCCCATGATTTTGCCAGAAACACTATAACCTCAACAACATTAATAATGTTCTCAGCCTCAAAGTTACTTTCTGGCACATATTATGGCAAAAATTTTCTCCATATAATTTTGGTATCTGGGATTACTTTAAAACAACTTTTAAATAAATTTTTTTTATAGAGTTTTTAAAATTTGAAATGACTGCTGGTCTATGGGGTGGAGTAAATGAGTTGTGTTAGAGGGCAGAAACTTTATCTTTGTGAAATCAGACTCCTCCATCTATTCATCTTCCAAGACAAGAGAAAGAGCAGGAGCATTGTTCATCATAAGAAGCCATGTCATTGTCAAGTTATTTTCTTAGAGATATTTTTTCATAATGGGGCCAAAGACTTTGTAAATCCGATACAATCGTCTTGTTACTGAAGTCTTACTATTAACCCTCCACATCAGACATAACTTAATTTTAAATACACACTTCTTTTCTGAGGGATACATGAGAAATGGTTTGTTTTTCAAGTTCCCACTTGCATTGTAAAATAACAAAAAGCCTGTCAGTTATTGGTTTGTGCCTTTGCAGTAAAATTTTCTCCTTAGTGATGTAGATCCTGTTTAGAATTTTCTTCTAGAATAGGTCTGTTTTACTGCAGTTGAACATTTGTTAGGCAAGAAGACCTTCAGCATTTATATAGCCATTGATTTTTTTTTCAAAATTCCTCTGCCTGTTCTTGGTTTGAACCTGCAGCTTTCCAATGCCTAACAATGCTATGTATGCTAGTTTTTTTTAAACTTCTTGAACCACCCTCTAGTGGCTTTGAATTCCTCAGTAGTAACATTCATAATAGGGTTTTTCTTTATCAAGTGCTCATTTAATTGCCTTGCCTTTTTACAAATTATTGATTCTAAAATACTATCATCAGCTAATTGTTTCTATTTAATCCAAATCAGTAACAATATTTCCATTTCTTTAAGAGTCTGTGACCTTTCACTCTTTTTGTAATGTCTACTCTTTTCATCACATTTTTGTTCTTAAGAAATCATGCATATAGCTGATTTTAGCATCAATAAATTTACCACTAGGTCAAAGACACACATTTCATTTTCATGTTTCGTCTTTATTTGCTTTCTCATCTCAATTGTGGTTCATACAACATTCATCCCAGGTTAACTACTTTCACTAATTTTCTTCAAAGCCATTACAGTATATATAAACCTCTCCATTATGATACTGTTGTGTATTTATTTGTATATATATTTCCCCACTATCACGCTCATTGAAAGAGAGACGAGAGCAAGGCAGTGCCAGCTCAGTTCATTCTCTTTACTATCAGTTATGAAAGTTCTTGCCACATTTTTGCTCTTTAACAGTCTTATTATTTATTTTTTTGCAATAATTATGTAGTCAGGTAGTGAAGAATATATATATATACGTCCTCTCTATTATAATAAAGACTGTTGTGTGTGTGTATATATATATATATATATATAGGGAGAGAATATCAGCCAGTTATGCTACTATGGTTTCGACATTTTCAGTTTTGTCAAGTGATTTGTTAAAAGAGAAACACAAATGGCCTGACGAAAATGAAAAGGTTGAAACCATTTGTAGCATAACTGGCTGATTTTTCCTACCTAAATATCAGTATATATATATATATATATATATATATAATCCTAAATATCAGTATATATATATATATAATCCTCTCCAAAAGTTAATTAATGTCCATGTTTAATCCACAAAAAAATATGAATATTATATTAATAAAATAAAATAAACCCATACAATACTAAAAAGTCACTCTATTTCATCCACTCATAGATAGTAGTCAAATAAAAAGTGTCTACCCATTTAAAAAATCTAAGATCACACTATGCAAATTACCCAGACAAAACTAAAAGGTAACCTGTCCAAAACTAAACTACCTCACTCCCCTCTCCTAACCCAAAGCTGTATCTCTATGGTTACAAACTGCCGACGGACCAGCTTAGACATACTAAATTTCCATCCCTCACATCACCTACATATCACATTCTGAAAAATAAATTGTTTTCATCATTTACTTTCAGTGCCACAAATCACCCGAAGAAGAGCAGTTGTGCTTTGAAACACGAGAATTTTTGTGTAGTGATACTATGCTTTTATAAACCATTGTAACAACAATTACAATATAAAGCTCTACTTTGTATCGAGCACTCTTTATATATATAATATTCATATACCAGAAGGAGCCGAAAAACATATCAGTACACAAGAAGTTAAAAACAAAACAAAACTATTCAACTAAATGTAATTTTCGGAATTTATTGATATCATATACATATTTGGCTCTGTAAAATAAATAATACTATATACATCAAGCCCTCCATCTGGATCATTTTTAATATTGATAAAATTAATATTAATCGGATCTGGTTTTTGGGATTTTACCTATATACACTTACATTTTTGGATATATATATATATATATATATATATATATATATATATATTACTCAGGTTCACAGGTTTGGATTATTTTGTTTTTTATCATATGAATTAATGTAAGATACTCAATAGTAAGTACATTAATATATCTGTTGCCATCATTTTAGACAGCTCTCTCCTTTATATATAATTATAGTTTATTCTCTTTACTACCAGCTATTAAGCATCTTGCTGCGAGTTTGCTCTTTCACAGTGCCTTATTATTTTAATTTTTTGCAATAGTTGTCACCAAGTAGTGAAGAATATATATATATATATATATATATATATATATATATACTCCCTCTTATAATAAAGACCATTGTGTATTTATTTGTATATATATATATATATATATATATATATATATATATATATATTTCCCTCCTGTCATGCTCAAGGGTTTGGATTATTTTTTTTTTTTTGTGTGTCTTAATGTAAGATACTCAATAGTAGATACATCAATAAATATATTGCCCTCATTTTAGACAGTATATCAATATAAATATTTTGCCATCCTTTTTGACAACACAGGCACACTTGTAATAATATATAAAAATGATGAAATGCACACTGATAGACTGTACATGCATATCATCAACTGAAGCCAACGAGTAACTGATGCATCTGCAGGTTTGGGGCTTCCTTGGTTTAATTTGTGTTCATTTGGCTGATGCCATTTTTAGCCAAGAACTGAATCTGTGTTTGAAAACTGAGGTGTATTTTTCTTGATAAATTCATTTGGGAACTGAGTATCAAGAAAGAAGTTGTAAAGATCTTATGAAAAAACCAGCCAGTAATCAACTAGAATAGAAGTTGAGTCTATCTGATAAAAAACCACCAGGGCAAATTGGTAGGTGGTTTAAATAATAACCTGGGAGATTCCATTATGTTACAGGGAAGTCTATTCTGTAAGCACTGATTGGCTGATAATTTCAATGTATATATTGAGCTCTAAAAATATTGAGCACAATATCCACACTCTTGAATATTCACCTTCCTACAGAGAGTGTTCGTCAGCTTTTTGACTTATTGCACATAAATTATGTTGGACTTTGTTACTGTGATTGTTTGTCAACTGTGAGTACAATATTTTTGTCACCAGTTTTTATTTTGTCTTTGTTGCCCGTCTGTGTTATTTTTTAACGTTTTTTGGAAATTTTGTGTTGTGAGGGGGGGGGGGGGGTCAAGTCACATGATGGCTTCGTCCCCCCAGTCTTCAACTTCAGATGCTGTTCCAACAGTGACTGCTTCCCCGTCAGTATGGGCAAAGAGCCCTGTGAAGAAAGACACAGGCTACTACCTGCAAATGCAGGAAAAATATAAGGATTTAATGACGGAAAATGAGCTGGTTGTTATACCAGAAGTTGTCAACGTAATTGCAGCGAAGACAATCTCCCTGCTGACATCCGATGCAAAAACATGAAAGTTTATTGGTGTCAGCAGGGAGAGTATGGAAGAAGCCCTAAAAAGTTTTAAAATTGTCCCTTCCGTGTTGGCGAGACGTTCCCATGCCATGTGGGATGTTCTGTTGAATTCAGAAACAGAAGCCAAAAACTTGGCAGGTAGCACATTAATGGCCAAGAATATACGATTACAGACCGAATATATGGGCACGAGGAAGACCAGAATTTTGATACATGGAGTACCAGTAGAGATATCGTGTGACCATGTGGGAGCCTTCTTTGCAAGGTATAGATCCATGGAGGAAGTGGCACGAGTGGCCAGCAAGGCTGGTGTACCCACGGAGGACATGTGTGTAAATGTTATTGTGGACAGGCAAAACTTTCTGAAAGTCCCAGACATTTTGTTTTGCCGGGACAGGAAGTTGTTCGTTGTAGTAGAGGGGAGAAGACCACACTGCTGGGCGTGCGGTGCAGTGGGGCACATTTATAAAACGTGACCCAGAAGAAAACCAGGTGAAGAACAAGTTCCACCAGCAACATCGCCAGTGTCAAAAGATGCAGTGGTGGAGGCAAAAAAGTCCGACCCGAAAAGCGGAGTGAACAAGTGGATGGAGGTGGTTAGGAGAGTTGGTTAAGTTGCTTTCCCTCCTCCTCAACATGAGAAACCACCATCTCCAGGAAAAAAGAAGCCTTGTAAAGAGGAACAACAACAATAACAACAACAACAACAACAAGAGCAAAAGCAGCAACAACATGACCAGCCACAGAAACGACAACAACAACAAGAAGGAGAAAAACAACAACAAGAAATGGAGGTAGAGATGCCTCCTCCACGTTCCTCATCTTTGAAGAGAGAGCAAGAGGAGCAGGAAGAAGGAGTACAAAAGAAAGGGAAAGTGGATGAAATTCAACGTGGCAGGGCGGAACAGGTCATGGTTGCCGCAAGAGCCCAATCCACCCCTACATCCCCAGTAAAAACTATAACTGTTAAGGGGAGGTGTCAGTCTGCATCCTCAGAGCTACATCGTCCCCTTCCTGCACACCACCCTTGCAAACTGTAACTCCTTCCTCCCAAAACACTTCACACCCAGAAAAACCCCTTACTCAACCGGAATTCCCCTAGCAATAGCCAACCCTCTCCTAGCAAGAGTCAACCTTCTCAAAAAGAGAAGAAAAAGAAAAGGGTTAATCCCTTTACAAGAGAAAATATATGCCAGGTTGACAGGTCTGCCTTAGAGAGGGACCTTTCTACCTAGAAGAAGGCCCTCCTAAGGCCACTGTTTAAATTATAGTCAATCGACGGAAAGTCAATGAGGACCCCCAAAATTTCCCCAATGCCCCCCGGGTAATAACCCTGATTCGTAATAACGGGGGAAACCTTAAAGTGTGGGACTTCCTACAGGGGGCTGTGGAAGCCTTTCCAAATATAAAAATGGCCCAGATAGGGGCAAAATATTTACAAAAACTTGCTAATTGTTGTGCAGGGAGGGTCCCTGTCATCCTCCATCCTTCTTTGTATAGGGCAATAAAATTAACTTAAAGTGTGGGACTTTCTACAGGGAGTCGTGGAGGCCTTTCTGAACATTAGAATGGTCCAAATTGAGTCCGAATATCTTCAAAAACTTGCTAATTTTTGTGCGGGGTGTGTCCCTGTCATCCTCCATCCTTCTTTATATAGGGCAATAAAATTAACTTTCCCCACGGACCTCAGCGGAATTGTCCTGGACGGACGAATTACGTCCGATATTGGCACCGGTATTCTGGGACAATCCATCAGGGTCCCTGTTCCCACAGATTTTCGCTCCGTATGTGACCAGAAGTAATTTTCTGCTTTCTTTTTCAGGTCTAAATAGATGTCAATTAAGTTAGCCAGTTTGAATGCGAAGGGCCTTAGGGATTGGAGTAAGGCTGCCCACCTGCTTCGGGACCTCTTGTCCTTTGGTATCACCGTGATTTAAGAGACTCAATTTGTTTGCAAGGCTGATGCCTGTGTGCTGTCTAATGACTTTGTCGTCTATTCAGCATATGGGAACCGGCTGGCCAGAGGAGTCTTTTAGCTGGTTAAGCGTACCCTGGACACGAGCGTGGATCTTGTCCATGTTGGTGTCGAGGGCCAGCTGATCGTGGCCGATATTGTAGTGAAAAGCAATGTGTTTCGACTGGTTGTGGCTTATGCGCCCAACAACCAGGAGGAGTGCGTCTCGTTTTTTCGGCGGTTGGAGCCCTTCCTGGTGGATTCAACGCGATGCGTCTTAGTGGGGAACTGGAATGCCATCCTGGACCCCAAGTTGGATAGAGGGCGGGGAGCTAGTGGGAAGGCATGTCATCGTAGCTTGGCTGATCGTATCGAAGATTTCAGTCTCGTCGATAGATACCGGGTCGATTACAAGGGTGGGAGAATGTGGACGTGGGCTATTAGTTCGCCTTCTACCAAGGTAGCTAGCTACCTTGACAGAATGTTAGTTCGTGAAGCCGACATAGATCTTTTAGATTGTCCCATGTTCCACTGGTTAGGTTACTTGGACCACAAACTTGTTTGTGCTCGGGTAAATTTAGAAAATAGGGTTAGAATGGCTGGTTACTGGAAGTTCAACATGTCCTTACTAGACAGGTGGGACTTCTGGTGCCAGCTAATTAACTTAGTGCAGCGGGCATTAACTGGGGGAGTCATCAGGAATAAGTGGTGGGAGAACCTTAAGAATAGTATTATGTTTTTACCACCAAATTCAGCAAACGGCTCAAACTAGATAAGGTTGGAAAGGTGAAGACACTTAGAGCTAATTACTCACAGGCGGTGGCTGGTGGGGATTCCCTAGAGATAGTGTTATGTCGCCAAGTATAAATGAATAACTCAACAACAGAATCGGAATATGTTGTATTCCGCGGAAAGACGGTTAGTATGTACAGAAGTGATTAGTAACATTTACAATAGGAAGATACAAGAGTCCAATCCGTCGTAAGACGTGTGTAGACGTGATTACTTCCGGTACGCCACCGGAAGTGTGACTAACTCTTCAATGACTCGCACTGACTCTTCAGTAACTCATTAGAGACTCTCAAGTGACTCTCTACGACTCTCCTGTAGATAATCCACCATTGCTATATATAGCAATGGGAACAGTCCATTTGTAGTCAAATAGGAGCGGCGCCCTAACAGATAGCCATAGCTAAGGAGGCCGTGGAGCGGTCGAATAGTGATCGTTACATGGGCCCGGTAGTTAGACATAGGTTAAGCAAGTTGTCTTCCGAAGCTGTGAACATGGGCACAGAACTGCGCAAGGAAGAGATTCGCCAAGGCAGCGACCGGTACATTCGAGAGGTTCGCAACCCGGAGGGGCATACTCTTCAGTCGACTGACGACATGTGCAAGGCGTTTCGGCGGCATTTCGAGATCCTGTTTACCAAGGAGCCTGGTCTCTGTGATGAGGAGTTTCACAGATCTTTGGCTGACTTCCCCCAGCTCTTGCCGGCTGATGCAGCTAGCTGCGAGGGAGAGATTATGGAGGGTGAAGTCTATGCGGCTTTGAAGAAGGTCAGCAGAGGCAAATCGTTGGGTCTCGATGGTTTGCTCTATGAATTGTACTTGAGGCTGTCACACCTCTTTGTCTCGATTTTGACTGTTGTGCTCAACAACTGGTTCCAGCAGGGGTCCATCCACAATCGGTTAACCAGGGGTGTGATCACGCTGTTGAGAAAAGGCAAGGATGTGGGGAAGGAGTTAGAGGGTTACGCTAAACACAGAGTTAAAGATTTTGGCCAAGATCTTGCAAAATCATTTGCAATTAGTTGCTGAGTCTATGTTGGGACCTGAGCAGACTTGTGCTGTGAAGGGCCGAACAATTCAGAGCAACGTGCATCTGATATGCATGATCATAGAGGGGATGAAAGACAACAATGAAGCCACACTGATCAATTTAGATCAGTCCAAGGCATTTGATAGGGTTGACCATTGTTACCTGGTGGCTGTCCTGCAGGCTGCTGGATTCGAAACCAACTTCCGCCGCTGGATTAGCCTCCTGTATCAATCCCCCACGGCTGTGGTAAAGGTGAACGGAAAGTTGTTAAGTGTTCTGGCGCTGTCTAGGTTGGTCTGACAGGGTTGTATACTGTCACCCCTACTTTATGCTTTGGTGTTGGAGCCCCTCCTTTGCCGGCTAAGGGACAGGGCGTGCAGTCTGGCTCTACGTGGAATCACTGTCCCTGGTGGTGCTCAAGCCAGGGTTTCCGCATATGCCGATGACGTCACTACTTTTGTGCCCTCGAGGTGGTACAGAAGGTGCTTGAACAGTACGAACAGGTGACAGGGGCCAAGATTAACCACAACAAGTCGTCTGGCTTGCGGTTAGGCGCCTGGAAGGGTGTTACCCTCCCAGAGTCCTTTGACTGGATGGACGGCCCGGTCTGCATTCTTGGAGTGTGGTTCGGTCCTGACTTACAGTTTGAGAAAAATTGGTCTGAAGTACTGGCAAAGGTCAGCGCGTCGGCCAAGATTTGGCGTCGAAGGAATTTGTCCTTAAAGTGTTTGGCTGAGGCGTGTGCTACATACGTCTTTCCATTATCCTTTACTGGTTGTCAGTACTTCCACTTTGTAAACGGTGTAGGGAGGTAATCGAATGTTTGCTATTCTCCATTTTGTGGAGAGGACGCAAACATTATGTCAACAAACGTGTCTGTTACCAATGTCCATGTCATGGGGGTCTGGGAATGCCATATCTGATGGGCCATAAGGTTGCGTCAAGGTTGGTTTTTCTCAGGCGAGCAATTTTGGAAGACTCATTGATGAGGGGTATAGTGAGGGACATGTTCTCTAGCCTTACTATCACTCCCCACATCTCAAGGCGGTGCCATAAGCCTCGAGGGCGATCGAGTTTTCTCCTCGAATGTCTGGCGGCCCTCGAGAGTCTTCTATCATGGGTTAGTGGAGGGCGTCGCAAAAGATTCATTACGTGATGTGCTCTGCTTGTCGGAGGATGAGTTTCGCTCATTCTGGTCTTGGGTGCCAGGTAGTGATTATCTCAACTCTGAGTTTTCGCTCACCTGGCGATTAGCTCAGAATCGGTTGCCTCTCAATGACAAGGCCTTCATATGGAGCCTGGTAGATTTGACAGATTGACTGCTCGTATTGCACTGTGAGAGCTTGTGCTCATTGATCACACATTTGCCTGTGACAATGTGTCGTCCCCGTTTTCTGGGATGAAGCGTATGGTGTTTCTGTCGCTGCTAGCCACGGCTTGAATGGTGATTTGGACGACGTGAAAGGAGGAAGTCTTGCGAGGTCAGCGTCTTTCACATCAGGATCTGATTCGTTATTTTGAGCTGATGCTCAAAATAAGGATTAGAACTGATTAGAAACGTTTGACTTTGACAGACTTCAGCAAAAGGTGGGTAAATGTGGTGAGCCTGGTTTGCATGAACGAGGCTAGTCTTGATTTTCTATTTTAGATTTGCTGGTTACATCAGGGTGGATTCCTGTGGAACCCTCCCCTGGTTAAGGTAGCTCTCTTTTGTGTACCTAGTTAAAGTGAATGAATGTGTTCCTAACCTGTACCCAGCTTTCTCTTTTGTTACGATCCAAGTCGAGATTCCCAACCACTCCAGTTTGTTTTGGCCTCTTTTTATCTTGTCTGGTTCAGCCTTTTATTGTCCCATTCCATTAATTTTTATCCCGACCCACTCCCTTAGCAAGTGTGCTTCTTGATTTTGCCATTTGGCAGAATACAGTGGCCACTCTTTTTTCTGGGATGGATGGGTCTTACTAACATTGTTTATTATTTTAGTTGAAAAAGATTTGTTGTATTTTCAGTTTGTTTTTTGGGTTCATCCCCCTCCCATCATTTCATTTTTCATTAAATGAATTATATTATTTTGTACATATTATATTATATTGTACATATATTTTATATTGTATATAAATACATTTTTATTGTCATGGGTTATCTCCTCACTTTTTAGGTGTCCCTTGTAAGTTTGTGGCATTGTGGTGTATGAAGGATGGGGAGTTGATGGATGGGTTCTTGTGGTGATTGTACAAATTGTAATGAGTGAATGGGTCGTGATAGTGTTTAGTTAGGTATAGAATAGTTTAGTGAGTACCAACCTCTTCCCCTCCCCTTTTCGGCCTTGTGCCACAATTTTGTAATTTTACAAAATAAATGTTATATTCACCTTCCTGCAAGGAGACAAAAGAAGACAGCCATGTTGAAAGGTAAGTTATTTGACTTCTACATAAGTAAAATGGTTTCATGGTCTGTTTCTTTGAATGAGAGAAATCAGTAAACTAAATTTTAATTCTGGTTAAGTTCATTACATTCATTTCTTCTCTCAACTGTGGGTTAAATAGTAGAATAAACAAAGCTTTCTAGCATTGGTAGCACCCAGTCTAGGAGAAGGAATATTCTGAAGTCAAAACCAATTGAGTACAGGTTAGCAACTCCACCTTGTAAATCCTATTTACTACAGAAACATCTAGTTTAGTGAGGCTGCGACCCTATACTCCAATAGAGAAATCTATAAGGACAACATACAATGCAACATAAATTTTTAAAAATCAGTTTCTAACATATTTTTTTCTTTTAAAAGTGTTTGTTTCAATGGTTATCATATTATACTAGTACAAACCAAGTAACAGTTACAACATTTGCATAATAAATGCTGGAGAACTAACAAGTACTGAAAACAAAAAAAAAAAAAACAATAATTATGTTATCGAGAAAGTATCAGTTGAAAATAAGTTGCTTTATATTTATTTACTAAGTATAGCTTTGTTTAGAACAAGGCTGCAACAATAGAGCATTCATGAGAATTAAACTTACTACATTAGCAAATTGGTTCTGTGAGACAAGATTGTAGACCATTGCACTAGAGTAGGTGCCCAAGTAGGCTGCTTTACATCTATGACTGACCTCATTAACACAGATTTTGTTTTTTCCTGAGGGCATGTCTTCTCTTTTATAGTCATGGGTAAAATGCTGGACACCGCACATTATCTCAAAGATCAGTAAAATCTTTCTGTTCTGAACATTTTTACACTAAAGCTAAAAATCCCATGTCAATTATATAATGGGCAATTTCACTGACAAGAACAAGAAGAGATTAAAGTCTATTTTTAATGCAAAACTATTTTTAATTTCATTAATTAAAAAAATATCATTCATTAGAAAGAATACACATTCAATTTTCTTGTATCACTGTAGGTGTGTATGGCTGGCTGCTTGTTTCATCTTCTAGGGTGGTGAGTCAATCCCTTGTGTAGACTCCTGCTCAGGCACATTTACATGTGTTCAGCACCCACACAGCCAACCTGTAGCTTATACTGCATCTATGCTGAGTAGACATTAGTTAGTTTCTGGGAGATAATTCATAATCTGACATGTTCACTAGTTTGAGCAAGGCCAGTACACTCACACTCTCAGTCAGGCTGATTTGTGACTTTGTGCTAGAACAACTATCAATAACTTCCAAACAGTTTAATCTATCTAATTTCACACACAAATCTTAGGCCAACTTGTGGTATAGTTTCCAGGCATTTGCTAATGGTGTTCTAAAGTGGAATTATCTACCCAGGCTGATATTAAAAAGAAGTCGTCTCACTGACAAATTGACCATGGTGAGATTTGAAACTGAGTCTCATTGTCAGAATGCTAATCTTTTAATGACTCAGTAAATGACCAACTTGACTGTAAATATTACTGTTATGTTTTGCATTTCTTTTTGAGTAGTAATAGTCATTGCACAGCTCTCCGTATCCTTTGTGACAACAGGGTTTTTTTCTTTTCCCCAACTTCTCCAGTTATTCTCTATTTATACTTGTCTACTAATTTGCATATGATACTACAATTACAATAGTATAGGGTGTTCTAAAAGTCGTGTTTGGATTTACAAATTAAATAACATGTTTATTTATAAACAATTTGTTTTAATGTTCTTTTCAAAATTTAAGATTAATATTTTGGAAATTACT
Organism: Ascarosepion bandense; assembly: GCA_037127315.1. Taxonomy (NCBI): domain Eukaryota; kingdom Metazoa; phylum Mollusca; class Cephalopoda; order Sepiida; family Sepiidae; genus Ascarosepion; species Ascarosepion bandense. The sequence continues at coordinate 319,468 of JBBBDQ010001346.1, read as the reverse complement.
TTGGAAAAATTCACAAATGAATAAAGAACCAAAATCTTGTCATTTTATTTTAAATTCTATCAATCAATCATTCTCATCCAAGGAGCATATTGAGAAAATCAATCATTGGATTTGTCAGTGATCGAATGTTGTCAACAATATGGGTTAGTAACTTGCCACAATCTACAAGATCATGTTCAATCTGTTCATAGATTAATCACAAACATGTACTGAACAGTATTTAAGAACAAAAACAAACAGTGATTTGTGGATGTTCTAACCAGCTGAGGATATCTTGGATATCACTGTATCACATTATAAGAAATGATTTGCACCTCTATCCATATAAAGTGTAATTGGTGCATGTCAATTGGCAGCTCAAGGATAACCTCTGCACAAAAATTCAAAGAGCTGAAAACAGGTTACTAATTACTGTTATGGAAAATTCAGTAGAAAGAGACTATCTCTGCAAAACTGAAAATGGAGAATATCTAAGCAGTATCACTTTTTATAATTTTCCTTTTAGTTTAAGAATAACCATAAATAATTAATAAGCAGAAATTTTATTTAATTTTTAGATACTTAAGCTTATTTTTGAGATACTTTGCATATCACATGAGTACCAATTTTATGAAATTGGTAATTCTGAACTTTAACCTATAGAGTCAAAGTTTTCACCATTTTTGCTTTGTTTTGTTTGAAATGCTGAATAAATAAGTATTGTTACCATTCACTGATGCTTTTGGACTAATAGCTTTATCTTAGTTATTTTTACTACTATATTTCAGGAGGGTAGTTTTACAACCTTCCCCAAATTAATAAGGCATCCAGTTAACTTTCTTATCCTTGTATTTATTATTTTTCACAGTTTTGTCATATAAATTCTTCAGATTCCTACAGGGAAATGTGGAATCCTAAATTAAAAACAGAAAGTCACATTTGACTAGGAGAGTTGGCAAACAAAAACATATCTATAAAAGTGACAATGATAAAAGTCTTAAAATATATTAATTTTTGTTTAATTAGAACAATTTTCAGGATTGTCAATCTAACAGATAAAGGCTTTAAAGCATAAAATATCTGTCATGAATGCAAAAAGAATGTTGGTTGCTATTTGTTATCAGAAAAACCACTTTCCTTTAAGAAAGGGATGAACATAAGGGGTTAAAAGTAATTATATCATTAATAATAAAAAGGGATGAACATGAGGGGTTGAGAGTAATTATATCTTTAATAGTTACTCAGTTATTGTTATCATTGTAATGTTATTATTATACAAACTAATAAAACCATGAGACTAAATTCCTCATACAGATCATTACATTGTTTATTCAACTTGGACTTTGTCAGTTACTATTGGTCAGTGAGTGTGTGATCTTGTGGGTTTTCTCCAAAGATGGATTCTACATTCTCTCGAGGATGTAAGAGACTCCCTTCTGTCTTTCTTCTCTGCTGGATACTTATATATCTACCTGCCATCTGGTTTGTCCCACATGTGCATATCCCAGGTACAGCTGGGTCGACCAAGTGCTGATATGCCAGGGGCTATCACTGACACCTACTGAAAGTGTGAATAGGAGGCCATTTCTCATGGTAACCCACTGATGCACCTGGCTTCTCTGATACACCCTTGTAACACTGAGAGTATAGTCTGTTTTAGTATCATCTAAAGTGAGTCACATACTATATTATTGTTTATTTCTTGATTTGTTTTTGAATAAACTCATTCAGTATGTCTTTCACCAGAAACCAAAGATAAATGAAAGTTTTTCTTATGAAGTTACTTAAAGAGATTTTAGAAGCATGTGAGTAGTACTCATCAACACAGTCTACTGTATCATAGTATGCACAATTAATTTATTTATAAACTTTTTTTGTCCATTTCACTCCTTATTTTAGATAGATGTTGCTTCATATGAACCATTATTCAGAATCCCCTGCTAATGGAGCCCATTCTCTTTGGAGAAACAGTTGTAGCATATTAGTTGGGAAAGAGATGTCTTAGATTCTTAATATGTAACACTATATACTTTGTGTCTTTCTGAATGAGTGGATTACCCCACCTTGTCATAGTCATATCATGTCACATCATGAGTCCTGAAACCCATTACAGTCATAGTGGCATCACATGCGCTGCAGCCATAGTGGTAATGGTGTGTCTAGGGCAAGATAATTTGATGACATTTATCCTTTTTTTAGAATGCTTTTGGCTTCAGTATTTACAAATTTTCTTTCTAGACTGGTTGTCACCCAATGCTAGAGAGCACAGTCTGCCCTACTATTTAAATCATTTTAAAAAAAAATAATTTCACCCCCATCAAGGCAATAAAAGCAACTAAGAGAGCAGATGACTAAGAGTAAAAGAAACAGAGAAAATAATGAAGAAGAATTAAAAAAACAAATTAAATTTTTGAAGATCAAAGTTGACTAGAAAGTAAATAGGTAGAAGATATTTTCACAGGTAGGAAGTATGAGAGAAGAAACTATTAGCATAGAACTTGAGTTACATGTAGTCATTTTAACAGTGAAAGTATGAGATCAAGCTACCAGTCTACTGCTGTACTTAAATTCGTTAAAGTCGAGGTACTAAAGATGAATGCTCATCAGAATAATTACCAGAAAAATATCTATAGAAGAGTTACAAGGAAACTATATTAGAGTGTTGCAAAAGTGGCTGAAACTAAAGATGGATTCATGCCATTTCCAAAAATATTTGAGTAAAAGTCAATGCAATGGCCTTGAATGGAATTTGATTTAAGTACACTAACACCACCTTCTACACCAATAATCATTATGCCACATACACACCTTGTCACACAGTATCAGTTGGTTATTTTTCAATCCTTCTCTGGTTTCCTTCATGATGTGATGATCCTTAGTAAACCAAATGACAGCCAAAATGGGATTAGGTTTTCCTTAGTTCCACTAAGTATAATATTTTCTCTCTAGCAAGTGTTATTTTGTTTACCACACTATTTGTGTTTTAATAATAAAATTCATTACATTATAAATAACAATTTAAAAGAAAACCATTTAATCCCAAACAAGGTAATAAAGCCACTAAGATACCAGGGGTTAAAAGAATGGGTGAAAGAATATGTGAAAAAGAAAAGCATTAAGGAGAGAAAATAAATAAATGAACAGGGATTGAGAAGTCAAATAACGATTGATACTGCATTTAAATTTTTGAAAATCAATGTTGACTGGAAAGTAAGAGGGTAGAAGAGAGTTCCATGAGTGAAAAATGTAAGAGAAGAAACTGTTAGTATAGAACTTATGATTGCATCTAGCCATTTCAAAAGTGAAAGTATGAAACTGAGCTACAAGTCTACAGCTGTGCTTAAAATCGTAAAATCAAGGTCCCAAAGAGTAAAGCTCATCAGAATAATTACCATGAAAATATTTATAGAAAGGCACAGTAAAGTTGTGTTATGGCAGTGTGAAAGTGACTGAAGCCAACCTATCAGGTCATGACCAATAATACCGCAGATTCTTCATTGGATTTTATCAAGAATCTCATAGCAGAATAACAAGCCAGATGTGGTGGACAAATGGTAGACATAAATGTGCAAAATAGATTCTGTTCATGAAAAACTGTCTAGCATGTCTCAGTGAACTAACATTCTTAAAAGGAGACCTAGCAATTGATTCAAAATAAACTTTCTACTTCATACCAGTGAAAAACATTAGCCTGAGAAAAAGCAATGAATTACTTTCATGGAGGTTAGCATTAGCCATGCTGATAGAAAGCAAAAAGCATTCTTTAAGATGATTAAAAGAGAACAGTTTCGTTTTATGATATAATGGTTTATAATGCAATTGCATACAAGTTTAAAATAATTTAACTATTTAAATTGTTTATAACATACACAATATTTAGATTATCACTTCAGAGAAGAAAATGAATAATAAAAACAAGAATGAAATGGCTTAAAATGATTATGATTAAAAATAATTAATCAAATTTAAAATTGTTTATAATACATTTATAACCCACATTTCATCAGTTTATTATTATTATTGTTATTATTATAGAAAAAAAGCCAAATATCTGAAGGGTTTCAAATATAAAGAAACCTGAAATTGCTGCAAGAATTTCTTCTTAAGAAAGAAAGGTAAGAATTGATAGGTATAGTGATTGTCTTTTAAAATAGGTAAGCAATATAAAATATCATAAGCCTTTCATCAAAAGATATATTTGATAATATTCTCAATAAATAAGTTTCTGACATTAATGAATCAATATTTAACTGACCACCATGCACTGGTGGCTAATAAATGAACACAGTAATTATTTGTAATTATTTATTATCTACAAAAGATAATAAAATGCAACTTCTTTGAGGAAAAATAAAAATAGTGATAGTATACTTGTATTTATGTGTTTGTGAGAAGTTAATGAGTGCATATGAGAAAGAGTTTCTTATGAAAGAGGATATTTGTTTTTGAATTATATTGAGGTGAGAGAAAATGTGTGTGAATGAATGAAAGTTGTTATGTGCAAAGAAGTAACATTTTAGACTACATGAAGAGGTATAAGTGTGTGAACAAGAATGAATGAGTGAGAGAAAGAGAGAGTAATAGGTATGTCAGAGGGAAGGGTTATGAGAGAGGTAGATGAATGTGCGTGCACTGTCTTAAATCAACCTGGATCTAATTTTAGTTCCCTTTAGTCATTCATCTGTTGAATAACCAATATAGATTATATATTTACAAAAGCAATAAGCAGTAGGTGAACAAAACAGAGGAAAAAGAAAGCAGTTCATAATAAAATTCATTTTTATTTGCTTCCTGCACATATTTCCTGTGTCTGTTTACCTAAGAACCAGTTTGTTTATTTTGAGAAAGAAAAGTACACAGACCATAAAACTGAAGGATAGCTTAATATTGTTGCATTCCAAGAAATTGCGTATTTAAAAACATATTTTTTTCTGTTCAGTTTGCTTATTTTAAAGACGACAGGTGTGATACTAGATTGCTGCATTCAAATTAATTTCATGAAATAATTTATTAAATCCTTTTATATTCATCACAAAAAAGAATAAAGATTCTTATTATTATTAATTTTTACCGTCTTAATTCTTCAGACTGTTGTCCTCATCTTTATTGTCATATTCATGATGTTTTGGCTGTTGTATGCTCCGACCTTCTTCAGTTGATTAGAATTTCAAACTGAGCCCTTTATTTTGATCACTGGGGTAGATTGTTCTTATTCCATAAGTCATGCCACTTTCAGATGTCTTAGCTATCTCTCTAACTCAACTCTCTTAAGTTTTTGTTCATCACTGCTGTATCCAGGTATTGAACTCACAACTCTTTGGGTCAAGTCATTGGATCTAATTAATGCTTTTATCAAATGGTCCTGTGATCGAAATAAAGGGTTCAGTTTGAAATTCAATTAACCGGAAAAAGGCTGAAATATTGTGAATATGGTAATAAAAATGAGGACAACAGTCCAAACAATGTAAATAATATTAGTTTTTGTATTGAAAAGTCAGAAATTTCCAGTTATTGCTTACTGAAATGAAAAGACATATATCAAAAATACAAAAACATTTAATATGACCAATGTAAATATTAATAAACAATGTTTTCAACAGAAAAGTGTTACTGACAAAATAGGTCATTAATATACAAATAAACATCTCCTATCAGTTTCACTTGTATGTAGTTCTGATCAGTAACAATAACTTCTCAATATTTTTCAGTGCACAGCATGCATGATAATGGTAATATTAGCTGTTTCCTTATATAAACATTTGGCTTTCATTGAAAAAATAGTACTGTTGGTAGAAATTTATCAAATCTTTTATTAAAACAATTTTTCAAGAAAATAAGTTTCTCAAGTGTATTAATTCACTGTTCTTAAGTGTATTAAGTCATTGTTCTTTCCAGTACTGATAGGGGTTTCCTTCCTAACCTTTTGTTTAAAGTAATGTAGAACACCAACATCTTGATTTTTTCATTTTCTCTTCAAGTTACATGCACTGTTTATTTTAACTGGTTCTGTCATTGAAAATCCTAAAGTGATGGGGCTTCTTTTATTTGGTACCGATGTTTGTCATTCTGTATGCTCCTTATTAAGATCTACAAGCTTTATTCACTCAAAACCATTTTTAAACATCAACCTGAAAACACGGTTGAATAAAGCCAACAGTTTAAATATTTCTGAACAAATTTGGTGACATACATGACATCCATATGAAAAATCTTGATCAGATGAAGTTATTTAAGAACATGGCTTGAAATTTTAAGTTAATGTCTTCGTTTTTTAGCAACATAAGTGTTGAAAAAAACTATCCCTAGTGTAGTCTGTCCTACAGAGTGTGATGAGGAAATTGTCGCCACTTTATATCTTTAATTTGACACAAGCACATTGTTCTTAACTTTGTCAATTGCAGAGTAGAGTCAGTTGGACACCACCTGTAAGAAAAAAAAGCACCATGACACAATTCACTCCATCAGAAATTTGGAAACAGCATGTTGTACTGCTTGGCATTCTTATCAGAAGCTCCAATATGAACATCTCAGAGATTTTGGGTGTTAATCTGAGGACAGTGCAGAAGATTCAGAAAAAGTTGCTTTAGTCTAATAGTGATTATATAGGCATTTGGATTAATGGTAGTGGTGCTATGCCTTCATTCATCTTCTCACAGGGTCTCAGACACAACACAGAAGCCTACATCAAGTGCCTTGAAAAGATAGTGCTGCCCTGGGTCAAGAGAGTGGCTGCTATAAGAACCTATGTCTGGCAACAGGACTCTTCACTATGCCACACAAGCAGGAGAATCTAATCATGGCTGTTAAACAATTGCTGTGATCACCTTACAAGTGACATCTAACTTCCCAGACAACAATCCCCTTGATTATTAGGTTGTCCCAAAAGTTCATAAACACTTGCGGAAAATTGAATTTTTATGCAATTTTGCATTTATATTGTTATAGTGATCTTAATCTTTGTATTCCAGATGGCAATTGATAAGATTGAGCTGCGAGTTTTGATTTGTTACTGCTGGAAGTGAGGTCTTTCAACTAGAAAAGCTGCAGAAGAGATTTGTGTTGCCGAAGGTGAAGGAACAATTGCATATGCGGTGATCTCAAAGTGGTACAAGCGTTTCGATTCTGGTGACATGAGTCTTGAAGATAAGCCTCGTTCAGGACGGCTGTTAAAGTTGGATGATGAAGACTTTCAAACCAGGTTGGACATTGCGCCTTCATCGAGCACTCAAGAATTGGCTGATGAGCTTGGAGTTGGCAAATCAACAATTCACCGACATTTGAAGCAACTTGATTTTGATCACAAAAAGCCACGCCAAGATCCGCACGAACTCACTGAAGCACAAGCCAATAGACGAGTTGAAATTTGTTGTCAATTGCTCAGCAATCCATTAGATGAGCGTTTTTGGAAGCACATTGTGACATCCGACGAGAAATGGGTTTATCTGGTCCAGCACAATCAAGACAAGCGATGGGTTCAGAAAGCGCAAGAGACATAGTTGGTTCCAAAACAAGATCGATTCGGCAAGAAAGGCATGTTGTGCGTTTGGTGGCACTTTGAAGGAACCGTGCATTTCGAGTTGGTTCCGAATGGTCGTGCCATCAATGCCAAACTTTACTGTTAGCAACTTGAGCGGGTCTGTGAAAAGTTGAAGCAAAAGTACCCAGCTCTGATCAACCGAAAGCACGCTTTGATGCAGCAGGACAATGCCAAGCCACACACTGCCAGGAAGACCAAAGACAAGCTGGACGGCGTTGAGGTTCTGCCACATCCAACCTACAGTCCTGATTGTGCTCCATCAGATTGCGGCCTTTTCCGCTCAATGCAACACTTTCTGAAGGGCCGCCAATTCGACTTGTTTGATGAAGTCGAGGAAGCATGTCAAGAATTCTTTGATTCAAAGCCAGCTGAATGGTACTTTGACCAGATCCGAAAGCTTGCAGATCAATGGCAGAAAGTCTTGGAAAATGATGGTCTTTATTTTGAGCAATAATTTTTGTTGTTTTTGCGAGTAAAATTTCAATTTTTTGCAAGCGTTTATGAACTTTTGGGACAACCTAATAGTATATGTGGGGCACAGATGAGCAAGAGACCAACAAAACTCCTTGAAATACTAAAGATGAACTGATAGCAAGGATTATGGCAACATTCACCAACTTAAATAAGGAGACCATTCAGAAGAGATGCAAAAGATTCCAAAATTGTCTGGAGGCTGTGATTGCAGTCAATGACAATTTATTGAATAAATTTAGTCTTTAATATTTCAAGTTTTTTTTGTGTAATTTTGGTAATTATATCTGTTAGAATGAGATTTCAGCATTATTTAGACAACAATTAATCCATCGCATCCTGTGTGTCCAATTTTCTTATCTCTTATACTAAACTTGTTATAACTAATCCATAAACTGAGATATTTGAAGTGTTTAGTATTTACTTATTCAACACCCTGAATTTTAGGATGAATTCAGAGTATGTGCCATCATTGCTTTCATTCTAATTATTGATCATAATTTCTGTTTTGGAAATGTTTATCTTGAGTCCTACTTTTTATAACAATTGGTAAAAAATGTTTTTTTTTTCAAAATCATTCTTATCCCAACTATAAATACCTATGTCATCAACATACCAAGTGCTGAAAACTGCTAAAACAAATTTTAAATAGACACTTACAAAATTAAAGTGTTAAACCATCAAATTCTATTTTTAACCTTATAACACATCACTCAATAAGTCCCGGGCCTGACATATAGATGACGCCACTAATAAAAAATCCATATGATTTTTATCAAATACTAACCTTCAAATGGCACGTAACAAAATTTGGGCCTAATCAGATTATTAGTTTACAAATTACAGTTATGTAAGTGTAGCTACTATTGCAAATTTTCAAAACAATGGAAAAATCTGAATTTTGTTTGTTGATAAAGCATTGCTTTCTGATGAGAAAAAATACTGTTCAAGCAAAGCAATGGCTTGATAAGTCTTATCTGAGCTCTGCTCTATTGGAAACAACAGTTGAGAGGTGGTATTTTGACTTTAAACATGGTCGTACAGACACAAATGATGCTGAACCCTTAGGTCACCCAAAATTGGCAGCTGTCCCAGAAAACATCAAACATAATCCACAAACTCATTTTGGCCGATCATAAATTGAAGTTGTGTGAGATAGCAGAGAAGTTGAACATATCATAAAGCTGTGTATTCACCATTTTGCATGAACATTTGTCAATGAGAAAGCAGTGTTCAAAGTGGGTACCACATTTGCTCACAGTCGATCAAAAACAACAACATATCAACAATTCAGTACGTTGTTTGCAACTGTTTCACTGTAACAAGAAAGAGTTTTTGCATAAATATGTGACAATGGATGAAACATGAATCCACTACTTCAATCCAGAGTCAAATTGGCAGTCAGCTGAGTGGACTGCAGGAGGTGAAAGCTATCCAAAGTGACCAAAGACGCAAACATCAGCAGGTAAGGTTTTTGCCTCCGTATTTTGGGATGGACAAGGTATTTTCTTCATCAATTACCTTGAGAAAAAAAGAACCATCGATAGTGAATATTATATAGTGTTATTGGTGCATTTGAAGGAAGAAATCACCAAAAAATGACCACAAAGGAAAAGAAAAAAGTGATTTTTCACCAAGACAACGCACTGTGTCATAAGTTGATCGCAGTGATGGCAAAACTACATGAATTGCACTTCGAATTACTTCTGCATTCACCCTATTCTCCAGATCTGGCTCCCAGCAACTACTAGCTGTTTGCAGATCTTAAAAGAATGCTCCAGGGAAAGAGATTTGGCTCCAATGAAGAAGTGATATCAGAAACTGAGGCGTATTTGTAGGCCAAAGACAAATCATTCTACAAAAAGGCATTGAATTGTTAGAGAAGCATTGGAATCAGTGTATCACCCTAGAAGGAGAGTATGTTGATGAATAAAGTCAAATTTTTCCTAAAAGTTATTATTTAGTTAAGCCCAGGATTCATTGAGTGATGTGTTATGTTACTATAATGATTTTAATTCAGAGAACTTCTTGCGCCATGACCAATACTCAATAAATATAGTTTGTTATCATTTATGTGAGAGGGGTCAAAATGTGACCTTGGTGTAATGAGTGAGTGAATATAAGCAAAATATTAACTTAAAAAAATTAATATTTTGCATATATTTATTCATACACTAAATAGCAATCTAGATCAATAAACCTCTGCTTACTTTTTATATATGTGTTTAATGTTTAATGAGTTACTTTGTATATATAATTAAAGTGAATAGAAATAAATGTATTGTCGAAATGTTGACCTCTGCTTAATTCTGATATTTGTTTTTAATATTTGCAATATCATTATAAATAAAAACAATAGAATGAACGAATGTTTTTATATGTCTATTCAATAAATTCTACCTATAATATCAGATGTCGTATCACAATAGCTTTGAACATAGGAGTTTGCTAGGGTAGTTTCCCCTGACGCTGCAAATTGTTGAAAAAAACGAAACATAAACATAAAAACTAGAGTTATGTTCTTAAATAGCCTCACCAGATCTAGTCTATCATGAGGCCAAACTTGTTCAGTAATATTTAAACTTTTGGCAGTTTACTACCAGTTTCTCAGATAAAAGGTTAAATATGACTTCTAGTGAATGAATCCTGTGGCTCTTTGTGAGAACCATCCTTCTTCTGACCTCATGAACTTGTGCTACAGAATCACTAAAAACTGTACCAAACAAAAGTAGGATTTTCATTGACAGCACTTATTAAAATAGATGTAACTTGAAAAGAAAACAATGACATAATCAAGATGTTGACATTCTACACTACTTTAAATAAAAGGAAGGAAATCCCTATGAATACTGGAAGGAGCAATAACAGTTAATAGAGTTGAGGAACCTATATTCCTGAAAAATTATTTTAAGAGAAACATTTTATAAATTTCAACCAAAAGTAGCACTGGCTGCTCACATAATGAATTTCAAAAGTTCCCATATAAGGAAACAGTTAATATTACCATTACTGTTAGTACATTTCCAAAGTACAAATTTCATTGATTTGTTTATATTTTTAAAATTTTAACTATTAAAATTTTTCAAACTGACCACAGTATTTTTAAGTAGCAAATTTGCGAGGGTATTGAATTTTCTTCATTTTCAGTTAGGTTTTGAGAATAATCTCTGTATATGACAACTGTGCTGACAAGCTTTTTCTCCTATGGTTCCCTAACCACATGTATTTACTCATGCTACTAGATTGGCATCACGGTCCCACTCTTTTAATATTGGAATGGTTAAATGTAACCACCTCTCTTACTCTAATAGCTTCTTTTCTCGCATTTCCCGTTTGTGGAACTCCCTCCATTTGCTTGCTTGCTTCCCTGATAGCTACAATCTCCGAAAGTTTAGATGCCATCTTCTATTGACTTGATTTCCATCCATCACTCATCATTTCTTCGACATCCCCTGGACATTGTTTTTTTTTCTCACTGTAACCTGCTGTGTCCCAGCAGTGTTCCTGCCTTGCTTAGGGTGAAATGATTTTTTACAAAAACTACTCTCTTAAAAGAAGCAAGACATCAACAGGAAAATAAAAATTTTAAACATCATTAAAAAGCTTTTACATATTACATCTTACATAAAGTAGTTATTAGATAAAATCTTTAAATTTTGATATTAATATTTTATGAATTAAATAGGCAATGTTTAAAGCCTGATAACTGGATTTGAAATCACATTTGAAGCAAATTTATTTTTCACTTGACAGGCAAATATAGCAGGCCTTGATAACTTAAAAAGAACTTAATTCCAGATTAGTTTTTATCATACAATTTTAGTTCCTCTTTTAACAGAGCAAGTAAATAGATGTTTTATACCAGCATTTGTATGGAAACAGGTTATTAGAAAGCAAACAGTGAGGACTAATAAAACTGGTAGTGCCTATGATTAATAAAATAATTATTATTCCAGAACAAGTGATTAGAAGGTAAGAAAGTGATGAAAATGTTTCCAAAAAATGTCACACACAGATATTTGTTTTTATCAGAACTAGAAAAGTATATTATCAGTACAAGTCAAATTTTCTAGTTCAAGTTTTCTAATCATACAAATTAGTTTATATTAGGGAAGATAATTTAAACATTACTAATTCATGTCATATTTTTTTCATCAAATCATATTTGGTTCATATTTTTAGAATTAAATTTAAATTTTAAAATTCAGACAAAATTAAGATGTGACGCTATTTGGTGGGGTGCTTGCTAGTAAAATGAAAAACTAAGACAGAAAAACACTAATTTTCAATGGACTGAAAAATATACTGATGACCAAACTAAAGAAAATAGGGAAGGAAATAACAATTAATAAATGATAAGAAACAAAGAGGACATCTTAATTTCTTTTCGACAGATAGCAAAGAGAACATAAATACATTTTGAGGTAAGACTTGGTTTTCTTCTTCATCACCACAAACTCACTAACTAATCAAGATCAAAACCTGCCAACAAGATCCTACCTTGGATATATTTTAATATAATGCTAAAGAAATTAATGACCATCTAATGACTCAGTGCTCTACCCTAGTCATAAATTAATTTAAATATAGACAAGATAGTGTATGGAAAGATTTACATTGGAAGATATGCCAACATTATAAGCTTTGCGATGATAAAAAATACTATGACACAACTAGTGCTATATAGTAAAAATGTTACTGTAGAACTTCACTATATATATATACTAACCATACTATATGAACCAACAGACCAGATTTAATAAGACTTCAAAAACACAATATCTCATAGATATATCTATCCTATTTTATAAAAACATCTGAGCAAAAGAATCTGAAAAAAATTCAATATATAAGGACCTGGAAATAGAAATTGCAAGATTGTAGTATTTAAACACAAGCAGTAATTATAGAAGTACTAGGGATTATTAAAAACAATGAACACTGATTTAGACATTAAGAAAATCTCAAGAAACTGCTCATTGTCTAAGCTACAAAAGATTGTGTTCATTAGTATTGCCAACATACACAATAAAATTCTCTTAATTTACTATATTCAATAATTTTTCCTTTACCTCAGGTTTCAAGTAATAGATTCGTTAAAGGATTGTATCAAACAGCACACCAGGAAAACTGGAAATAATTGTTTTTAATAATTCATACAAAAAAGAAATTATTCCTTTGAAATTGATTGCTTCATAATTAATAATTTGTACTATTAATTATATAGCAATTTTATATTGAAGTCAATAGTGTTACATATCCATAGCAGAAAATAGTATAATTGTACATCATGATCATTAACTTGATTAACAATTTAAAAAAAATTCCGGCTGATTTACTTTATAAAAAATGACATTTAGAGTGACGTCCCTTTGCTTTTTCTTTTCGCCCATCCATTACTTTTATTTACACGTAACTGCTACCCAAAACTAGTAAAATTACTGACATATTGTCTGCTTATTGTTAACATAAAACAGCAATAAAAAGGCTATAATATGATGTCTTAAAAATCTCTTAACGTCCTCATACTTTTTCGAAAAAGTTTAATTTTTTTTCTGATTTTGTTTAATTAAACAATTTTTAAAAACATTTTTACCTACGTACATCCGGTACACACAATGAACGGACTGAATGATAATTTAATTTCTAGGTATTAGGGCTTTAAAAACGGGTATTTTAAATAAAAATACTTTCAGTTTAGAAATATACATTTTTAAAATAAAGATAGGGCGGACCTGAAGCAGACTACTACCGCGTTTAATTTCGTTGTTTTTCATTTTATTTTATTTTATTTACTTTTTTCAGCGCAGTCCTATCGATTGTTACTTAAACTTTCCGAATATCAAAAAACATTTTGAAAAATTACAATATTCAAACAATTTTTGCGAGGGGTTAGTTCCTCATAAAACGTTAAAATCGATCCTATCCTCCATTTTCAATCCACTCGCGTTGAGGTCGCTTTGTTTATGTTAATTTCGTTGTTTGTCTTTTTTTTCTTTTTTTTTTTGACTTCTTTCAGCGCAGTTTTATCGACTGTTACTTAAACTTTCCGATTATAAAAAAGAATTGAAAATTTACAATATTTAACAAATATTTTTTGGTGGGGGTCAGTTTCTCATACAACGTTATAGTAAATCGATCCTCCATTTTCAAACCACTATAAGGTTGTATGAGAAACTGGTCGACCCACCTAAAATTGTTTAAATATTGAAATTTTTGCAAACTTTTTTGTCATTCGTAAAGTTTAAGGTGTAAAAGATAATACTGTACTGAAAAAAGTCCAAAAAATTTTATACTGAACACATTTACAGGTGGCGGTAATGTACCAGCGACTGGTTTCAAAATGGAGGCTCGATATATTGTGTAACGTTGTATGAGAAACTGATCCTCCCAGAAAATGCTTAAATATTGAAATTTTTCAAATTTTTTTTTTTGTCAATCGTAAAGCTAAGGGGTTAATCGGTAGGACTGCGCTGAAAAAAGTAAAAAAAAAAAAAATGAAAAACAGCGAAATTAAACGTGGTAGTAGTCTGCTTCATGTCCGCCAAAGATAGTACCTGTAGTAAGAACTAAAGAGTATTGGTGATCATGAACTAAAACTTAATTACTGCATTTTAAAAGTAAGTTAATTGTTCCTTTGAATTTATCAATAGTTTTAAAATCAAGAGAGAATAAATATACTTTGATCTTGAAAACTTTGCCAGTATTAATACAAAAACAGATTTATGATTTATACCCCGTTCTTTATAGTATCTCTGATTTTTTTCTTTTTAACAAGTAAAATAAAACTATACAGCAAAAATAATACAGGAAAACAAATAAATATGAGGTACTGTTTACATAATTCTCTGTTTGTTTTTACTGGTATTTGTTTTGGTCAAGCAACTATGTCAAAGCCATATTTTTCAGATTGCAAACTTTCACTCCTAGGCTGGTGCATGTATACCATAAAATTCAACATTTAAAGCATGACCTTTAACTGAATTTGAACATTAACTGCTGACTCAACAAGTAAGTAAATAAAAAGCAATGTAAAGATCAAAGCGAGCCAGCTTATTGCTACATATTTTCTTACAAGTTGAAACTTGTAGATCTCATTTTAAAAATTTAGATAGTATAAACATAAAATTTAAATAGTAAAAATCATATAAAAAATTTAGATAGTAAAATTTTAGTGGTATCAGCCAGCAATGTGAAATATTTTTATTTTACAAGCGAACATACAACAAATTATTCTTGTACACTAATCAGACTTTATTATGTAAGTCATTGTTTTCATAATAATTTTAGCCAACCAATGTTAGTAAAATTTCCAGGATATACTTATCTATATGATAAATATATTGTATGAAATACAGCTTACAATATTCAGTTTTAGAAGACATTTCTATAATAATCCATTTGGTGGTGTTAGAATTTATTACGCAACTCAATGGTTCTTTCTCATATTCTAAATAAATATAATAGAAATTATTGGCATTTATTTTCATCGATTATAAGAAGGATATAACTTCAGAAAAGAAACAATATAAAATGATTGGGTGATGAGAACATAATACTCAAAATTCTTAAAGAGTTAAACAGAACAATGAAAAAAGTAATAAAAATGGTCATCTTTAACCTTCATGTCTGAAAAAAAAAATGTCAAAATGTCAATTTTTTCCTTGACACTCCTATTATTCTTACTTCTTGACAGTGTTTATTGTTAAAAAAAAAAAATGATAATAAAACATGAAAACATGATGAAAGTGAATTCATACATTTTTTTGTTCTTGTGAATTTACAACAAAACTATTTGTTTATTAGATTGTTTATTTAGAAGAATAATTTCATATTTACTACATTATAAAAACTAATAAAATTGTATTAAAATTAATGCAATGCAACATTTATCATTTACCAATTTATAAAGACATAAATATGAAAATAATTTTTTTTATTCATAAATTTATAAACATTTAATAAATTATTAAAATATATAAACCAATGAAATCTTTATTAGTTACCATTTTAGAAAGTTTGAATTGATATGAAATTATCCAATGTTTTACCAACCATTCCAAGGAACAATATTTTTGTCATCAATCCTCAAGAAGAAAATGTATAAACTCACACTCTTATGTTTAGCTTTAAAATGCTAATCATCACTTTTTAAAACAATAAACATTGCTGAGGAATAAAGGTAGTTAAAATAATAGTAGTGTCGATGGCAAAACAGTTTTTTTGGCATACTGTTTTTTGCTAGCAGAAAGGTTAAGGATTGGTAAAATAAGAACAAAAAAAATTAGATTTTATAATATCTCCAAAAAAGATTTGTGGAAAGAGTAATAAGCATGAAAAATGAACTAACAATCAAGAAAATATTTGAAGTTAGTGTTGCAAATACAAATGGAGAGAAAAGATGCAAAATATTAAAATTGGTGAAACACATGAAGGCAAACAAACTACTACTATTAAGTAAACATCACAAAGATAAACATGTGAGCTGGGTAAAAAATACAAAAAAACTGATTTCTCAATATAAATTTTAGTGATGAATGTAGAGCTACATTGGTTGGGTTTAATGCCTGTGTTACCAAATTTATTTCAAGGAAATAGTCAACTATCATAACTTAGAAGACAAAAAAGAAAATGGGTTATGCATGGATTAGTATTGTAGATAGTAAAATTATAGGCCCCTTTGAAATTGATTATAGTACTAAGCTAATGGAGAGAATTAGTAAGTTCTAGAACAAATTTCTTCTGACTGGTACTCGTTACACTCAAGAATCTTTAAGCTAAAGAGCATATTTATGCAAGAAGACGTTCATTTACATTCAATAAATCTGACAAATTAGAAAAAAATGGTTTAAAAAATACCAAATTAATGAAATTCCCACCAAATTCTCCAGATAGGAAACAACTGATCTATTATTAAAATAAATTTATATGTGAATGGAAAATAATATTTATTTGAAGAATATCTTTGGGAAACAAAAAAAACAAAAAAAGAATTGCTGCAATAAAATGGTTTAAAAAGGAAAAAAGTTAAGAAAAATCAATAAATGAAAAACTGTTATAGACTACTGAAAATCCTATATTAACATATAAAATAATGTAGCAGTGACTTGCCTCAGCGACTCAAATGGGCCAGAGTCGGGGGTATGTTTTTTAAGGGAGTGTGGCAATGGTGAATTGGTGAGCATTGGTCAGATAAAGAATCAGACAGCACTTTGTGGTAAACAGAATTGGTGTCGCTTGTAGCCATTTGTATTTACTGTGCTAGAAGCGCATTGGCTGAGTGGTAGCCAAGTGAAGTGCATAAAACGTGGTATGCTCATTTTGAGGTGTGTCATTGTTGTTATTCGAGCTGTCGTTCGCGTGAGAATAGCATTTTGAAGATTAAGACAAGATTTGTAAATTTGGTTTGTCTGTTTGGAATACTTTCCAGTGGTTGCTTCCTATGAACAGATATTTTTTTCTTTTGGCATTTATTTTGTCTGCCTTTTCTTCCATCATGGTGGACAAGGTTTTTGACATCTGGCTGATTCTGGAGTACAGTGGTGCTGCAAATGACATGCTGATTGTGGAATAGATTGAGAACGTTGAACTAGTTTGCTAGCTTTGTAACATGGACAAAGTTGAGCATGTCTTGCCTCTACAGCTGCGCGGCAGTGCTCTCGCTGTGTATTGACAGTTGACTAAAGAACAGAAGGCAGATGCTGAAAAATTAAGTGAGACCTAATGACTGTACATGCAACAGATGCCTTCAATGCTTACAACCAATTTGTGGCATGTCACCTTAAGCTGAATGAAACAGTCGACGAATTTTTGGCTGAACTACATCGCCTGAGGGAGGAAGACATCAGCGCCAGTCTTCTTCCCAAACAATTACAAAAATGGGAACTACCTGTTGTGGAGGTACTTGCTAATGGGCAGAAATCCACCACTATGGTGGATTCTGGGTGCTTAGAGATGCTGGTGAACAAAGCTGTATGCCATATATGGAAGTAAATGGAGGTAAAGGTATTAACCATTGATGGAAGGACTTTAAAATGTCGTGGGTATCGCAAGATCAAATTGGGCATCAGACAGGCTTGTTTAGTGACTATTGAGGCCTTGATCATTGATAGGCAATTATTAGGATATGATCTCATTCTCGGGATCAATGCAATCAGGAAGCTCGGTGGCATACATTTAACCAGATCGGAGTACACTTTCCTGATGAAAAGTTAACTTGTGTGCCACCATTGCTATTGATGAGCCTGATTTCAAGGTGACGTTTGACACTAACAATAAAGTATGGACCGCCTCATGGAAATGGACAAGTGGTCATGCACCCAGTGAATTAAAAAATAAGGTACAAGAATACACAGTACCTTCCTATGCTCAGGATGCATACGAAAAAGAACTTTTGTTGTGGCAACAAAATGGATGGCCGGTACCATATCCTGAAAAGGAGCTTGGTCCACCCAAGGGTTTGATTCCTTTGATGGCAATTGTGCAGGAGCACAAGATGATGATCCGGCCAGTGTTGAACCATCGGGAATTAAATCAATTTGTAGAGGCATTTATTGTAGATGCGGATGTGTGTGCAAAGAAACTTAGAGACTGGCGAAGACAAGGAGCCAAGGTATCACTGTTGGACTTAAGAAAGGTCTACTTATAAGTTCATGTTGATAAGGCACTATGGCCCTTTCAGACTGTGGTTTTTAGAGGTCAGCAATTTTGCTTAACACGGTTGGGTTTTGGATTAAATGTGGCACCGCTCATCATGAAAGCTATTATCAATGCAGTAGTAAATCAAGATCAAATGATTAAGCACACCACGTCAGCATATATTAATGATATTTTTATCAATGAAGAACTCATTTCTGCAGTACACATGCGGCAGCATCTCGCTGCTTTGGGGCTTGTCTGTAAGGATCCAGAACAGTTAGAAGATGGAGCCAAAGTCTTGGGCTTGCAGGCCTAGAGGGAGGATGGCACACTTCAATGGAAACAAGGAAGTGAAGTTTCAGACATTCCAATGATAGTCACCTGTTGAAGCATCTTTTCACTTTGTGGGAAACTTGTGGGCTATTACCCTGTGTGTGGCTGGCTCAGAGTGGTGACTGCATTTATAAAAAGACAGGAAACCACGATGACTGGTGCATTTATGGTAGAGATGAAGGTGTATGTGGATGCAAGTTCAGTGGCCACAGGAGTGGCAGTAGAATTAAATGGGAGCATTGTGGAGGATGCTAATTGGTTGCGTCCAGTTGAAGATGGCAGGCTTCTAAGTTTAGCCAAGCTCGATGCCACAATAAAAGGTGTAGATCTGGTTATTCAATTGCAAGCTTTGGTGTTACATTCAGTTACAGATTCAACCTGTGTACAGCGATGGATATTGGACACCCTAACTGGAAAGGCATGAATGAATACAAAGGTGGCTGGAGAGATGCTGGTAAGATGATGCTTAGAAACATTGCAAGCACTGAGAGAGGAATATGCCTGGATGTAACGCTGGTGAAGTCCTGTTTAAACTGTGCAGACTGCTTTACCCAAGTACCACAGAGATGGTTAAATTCACATCGACATAGAGAAGAATCACTGCCAAAAATTTGCGCCATTATGGAGAGTAGATTGAACAAAAACCAGGTGATCGATATACACCACCAAAGTGGTCACCCGAGTGTGAAAAGGATGTTATATTTTGCCAAATCTGTTGATCCATCAGTGTCTAGAAAACTTGTCGAATCATTTGTCAGAACTTATGAAGTCAATTGATCCTGTGCCGGTGTGTTGGAAAAGAGGGATGCCAACCTTAAAAGCAACTTGGAATAGATTGGCGATGCATATTACCCACTACAGAGACAGTCATTTTCTAACACTTATTAACCGCGGGCCTTCTTGATTCGTGATATGGTGACCGCTGCACTGGCAGGACTCCGCTAGTGTTATTTATTAACTGGAGGCAATTTTCTATGAGAGGGGCTGGCCAGCTGAGATCCTGATGGATATTGACACTGCATTCACAAGTCAAAATTTCAAGAAATTTTTAAACAGTTGGGGGTACACTTGAGATTTAGATGTGCTTATGAACCGCCTGGGAATGAAATTGTGAAATGTTGTCATAGGAGTATAAAAACTATCACAGCCAGAAAATAATGTTCGGCGTCAGAGGCGGTCTACTGGCACAATGTCACTCCCAAGGACAGTCTTTCAGCTTCCACAACACCGGCCGATATGTTGCATAGGTACCACGTTCATGTACAAAACATTGATACTGTGCTCTCACATACATCACAAAACAGTCACAGAATGTACAAAGAAGGGGACATTGTCTGTGTTAAAAGCTCGAAAAGCAGATGCACAACAAAATTCAAAACAGGTCCCACAACCCAGGTAATTAGTCTGCAGTCACTGAGGATTGATGGCACACCACATGTAAAAGATTTATGCCCTTTTTTAGGATCAGATCCGTTGACAAACTCTGATAGCAACACAAAGGAGAGTGAATGATTATATTTAAAATCTAGTTCACCAGGTAACTCCTCTAGTACCAGCAGTTTAGAGACTAATGCTGGAGCACACGATGACACTTCAGGTTATAGTTCGTCCGAGAAAGAGACCTTCGCTGTTCCTCTTTGAAGAAGTATCCGCAGCACCTGTGATAAGAGATCAGTGGGGAGTGTAGCAGTGACTTGCTTTAGTGACCCAAACGGGCCAGAGTCGGGTGTATGTTTAGTAAGGGAGTGAGGCAACGGTGAATTGGCAAGCATTGGTCAGATGGAGAATCGGACAGCACTTTGTAGTAAACAGAAATGGTGCTGCTTGTAGCTGTTTATATTTACTGTGCTGAGTGCGCATTGGCTGAGTGGTAGCTGGGTCGAGTGCATAAAATGTGGTATGCTCATTTTGAGGGGGTCATCGTTGTTATTCAAGCTGTCGTTTGCGTGAAAATAGTGTTTTGGAGATTAAGACAATACAATTAAGACAATGATTTTGGTTTGCCTGTTTGAAATACTTTCCTGTGGTTGCTTCCTACCAACACATAATTTTTTTTTCTTTCTGCAACAAATAATAATTTATTCTGGTATATTGTTAATCAAATATATATTTCTATTGCCTATTTCTTTTGATTTATTTAAAAATAAAACTTAATGTTTACATAACAGCTCCAAAGCAAGTTACTGGGTTGTCCAGAAAGTTCATGCTGATTTTTAGTTGTTCATATTCCAACACATTAGAATATGTCAAATTTATTGACAGATATATGTTCATGTTTCTGATTAGAGCATACTTCAAACTATCTCTTGAGAAAGAAAGTTTAAAATTACTAGATTTTTGTCAATTTTGCATACCTATGAAAATGAAAGATTATAAGGAGCATTTTGGACTGTTGATGCTTTTTTATTGTTATAAAGACAAAAATGCCTTGGAAACAACAACAAAAAAACATATGATATGTACAGTGAAGGAGCTTTAGCTAACAGAACTGTACAGAAGTGGTTTGTTAAGTTGGTGATTGTAGATTTATTGATGAAGAATGAATAGGCAGACCCCTCTCACTACAAAAGATGACCAAATCAAGACATTGATTGAGAATAACCTGCATTACACAACACGGGGATTGGCAGAAACACTAAATTTATCAAAATTCACCATCTATGAGCTTGAGTACTCAAACTGCTACAATGTCTGGGTACTCCATGATATGAGTGAAATATCTTTGGGACTGCATTTCTATCTATGATTTGCTGTATAAATGCACCTTTTTGAACTAAATTGTGACAGGTGATGAGAAATGGATCATTTACAACAATGTTCAATGAAAAAGATCCTGAGGTAAGTGACATGAGTCAACTTTAGCCATCCCAAAAGCAGGTTTTCATCCTAAGAAATCATGCAGTGCATCTGGTAGGGTTGGAAAGGAATTCTGTATGACAAACTTCTGCCAAGTAACCAGTCAATTGATTCTAAAAAGTACTACTCGCAACTGGAAGAAATTCAAATTTAAGAAAAACACTTAGAATTGGCGAACAGGAAAGGTGTTGTCCTCCATCAGAATAAAGCCTGACCTCATGTTTCTTTGGCAACCTGGCAAAAATTGTTGCATCTTAGCTAGGATATGTTACCCCACCCATCATATTTACCAGACATTGCTCCTTTAGATTTTTATTTATTCGGGTCCTTGCAAAATAATCTCAATCATGAAGGATGTGCGTTGTGGTACAGTGGATATCGGCTCAGAACGAGAAACCGGGGAACCGAGTTCGAATTCCGGCTGAATCCATTGTATTCACTTACGCACAAATACCCTTGGGAAAGGTATTAATCCGTCTCTTCCTTCCAGTTATGGGTTAAATAGCAGGACAGATTGGGTTCTATAGCCTTGGTCGGCAACCAGTCTACCGCAGAAAGCAATGGCAACCTACTGCGGGATAATCTTCTGCCCAGTCAGTCATGTCTCTTTCGAGACATGATCGCTCAAGAGTGTATCACGTATGGCACCTAAACTGACTGACTGATGACATAAAAATCACCTTAATGAGTTATTTGCCAAGAAACCATTGAAATTCTGGGAAGACGGAATCTTTAAGTTGAAGGAAAAATGGAGAAAGTTTGTGCAACAAAATGGTTCATATTTAGTGGAATAAATATTTGATGGCATAATTTTGTTTTGTATTTTAACTTTCTTTAAACATTGGCATGAACTTTCCAGACAACCCACTATTATTAATATTTTTAATAGGCTTAGATATTATAAGTGGGAACTTACATGATATATAGATCATATAAATATAAGTACATATTGACAGTTTTAGCAATGTTGTTGATTAATACCAATTTTACAACACATAAATAAATTTGCCATAATGTATAAAAAATGCTAAGCAACTCAACTGAAGAGTATGAAGCAACCGGATAAAGCAATGAGTAGACATATAGAATAACAGCTGATTTCTACTATAAGTCTGATATAACAAAAAGCTATAAACATTCTGAAGTAAATTTCAGTGACATAGCTCTCCCCTCTGTATTTAAATATTCATTTGACCTGTAATGTTTTCAAGTTGATTCACTTTAAAATAATTTGTCACAATTCTTTTGTTTAACTTTTCTTTTAAATTCATTCACAGAAATATAAAAATTACAATCATTTTACTGATATAATCATCATAATTGCTCTACACTCTGTTTAACTGACAAGTAAAAATCTGTGTATTCTATACAATTTAAACAGTTTTTTGTAAATATCATCTCTGTTTAGAATACAGGTGATCATGCCTCTCTACATATTCTATTTAATTATGTGTGTATTGCCACAATTTTTTGAAAAAGATAGTGGAGTGGTTTCCTGTTGCCTCTCTATGGTTTTGAATTTAGATAGTTTTCCTAGAATGGCTGCCATTCAAGACTAAAGATCCTAGTTTGGTAGACAAAAATTCTATACCAAACTGACTATTTTCTAAATATATGAATAATAAATATATGTTCTCATGCCATCCAAAAACTTCAGTCAGAAGACCAATCAATGTTGACCTTACTTTTGCGTGAAAGCTATAATCACATTGAGCAGAGCTGAAAAATATATTGGCAATAATCACATTGTGAGAGGTTGAAAAATATATTGGCTTTAATTAAATTGTTGGAGGCTGAAAAATATATTGGCTATAATCACATTGTAGGAAGCTGAAAATATATTAGCTATAATCATATTGTTGGAGGTTGAAAAACATTGGTTATAATCACACTGTAAAAACAGAATGGTGAAAGAACTAATCTTTAAATTAATTCTTTCATCATTCTGTGGAATAACAATCCAAAAAAATGCAGAGAAAAAAGCATCAATTTATTTAGGCCATCATCAAAAATATACAAATTACCTGCAAAGGGTTGATAAGCCATAGAAAATGAATCAATCAAATTAAAAATGTACAAAATGATAGAAAAGTGATCTGATACTAAAGAATTAGATTTCTTCACCATATACTTTATGGTTCTATTTGTTTATATTTTATATCTGTACTTATAGAATCTACATGATTTAAACTTGAACAGTTATCCTCACCTTTGTTGTTATTTGCCATTGTGCTATCCAGTTTTTATTAGGTGCTTGTTGATTTGAGTAACCTTCAGGAATTTTCAAATTAAATCCTTTATTTAATCATTAGGGGTACATTGTTATCATTCTGCCAACCATGTCTAGGAATATCTAATTTATTAGATTGTTTAGAAAACAATGTCTGATTTTAGAATCAACTTTTATTCCTGAATTAATGTATTTAAACACTGTTTAAATCTCTAAAAATAGGAACCCTGATCATCTATACATTTATGCCATTGAGATTCAAGGTTATTTATGCTTTTACAATAAAACTCTAATGGTTTGGGTATTAAGAAATCTTTGAATATAGTTTATATATTTGGGAAATGGCATGTTTTTCGGTTTAAAAAATTGTCAAGATGCTTGAAAAAGTGGTAATCAGTAAACATGAAATCAAAGGAATATGGTGAATGTAGTAGAAGTTTGTATTCCAAGTTGGTAAGATTCTCCAATGCCTTCCTGGCAATATGTGGCTAAGAATTGTCATGAAGCAGAATTGGACCTTGTCAATCAATGCTAGTAGCATTTTGCTAACTGAATGCACATTTCATATAGTTGCTGGCATTAAACTTTGGCAGTGGTGCGCTAGTTAAACTTCAGGAAGCTGTAATAGATAATGCCAATTGTGAACAACCAGTCACCATAATCTTCTGTTAGTGAAATTTCGGTTTTGGAAAGTGTTTTGATGCTTCATCATGAGGAAATTATTGTGCTGATCATTTATGTTTGTCACAAATGATCCATTTCTTTATCACAAGTTACTATTCTATAGAAATGGATCAGTTAAATTTTGCTGATGTATCAATGAACACACTTCAATATGTTGATCTCTGACTTTCACTGAGTTTAAGTTTCTTCATCTTGCCAATTTTCTTGAGATGGTCTGGTATTGTAGAAATGCTAACACCCATTATCTGAGATATTTCTCTAACGCTTTGACATGAATTTTGTCCCTCTAGTTTTTTCCGATGTTGATTGTTAATTACAGATGGACTCCTCTATCTCTTCAAGATTTTTATCCCAACCACGCAACTTCAGAAACCAGTGCTATACTTTCCAATCTCAAATGGATCCTTCACTCCATGTTCTGATGATGTTGATAGCAGTTTGACAAGCATTATGACCGAGCTTGAACTCATGTGAAAAAGTAAATGCCTCTTCTTTTTTCATGTTCAAGATGAGTGGGTATATGTTTTAAGTTAAATTCTGAAATCAGACATTATTTTCTGAATCTAACAGTACTTATTTAGTACTGCTCTGTTTCCACTGAGACTAAATCTTAACTAATTATCCCAGCGATTGAACTCACAATTACTATGTTACCAAATTCAAGAAAAAAAAAAAGCTTTAATCCACTAAACTACTGCACTATGGGACAATCTAAAGTGTAGAATTTGGTGTTTTAAGCCTAATCTTCCTAAACATGCTTGACTACATTCAGCAATGCTTAAGTAGTAAGAAAATGTAAATGATGTATTGTCTTAAATCATTTCTCTCCAAGCAAGGTAATAAAGCCACTAAGACACAAGTGTTTACTGAATATAGAAGACTATGAGAAAAAGGAAACTATTATCAAGGAGAGAGAACACTAAAAGAACAGGAATTAAAAAGAAAGAAGATAACGATTGATATTGTATTTAGATTTTTAAAGATCAAACTTCACTGGAAAGCAAGAAGTCAGCAAAGAGTTCCACAAGTGAGAAGTGCGAGAGAAGTAACTGTTAGCAATTTCAACTGTAAAATGAGAAGAT
This sequence comes from Ascarosepion bandense, assembly GCA_037127315.1. NCBI lineage: Eukaryota > Metazoa > Mollusca > Cephalopoda > Sepiida > Sepiidae > Ascarosepion > Ascarosepion bandense. Next base: position 293,658 of record JBBBDQ010001346.1, on the reverse strand, counting down.
ATTGCTGTCAATCTAGTCAGTTAATTGCCATACATAATACACACTTGTGCGATCATGTCTCTTTCATGTCTAGGCAGAATTTCCTGCAGTAGGTTGTTATTACTTTTTGCAGTAGACCAAGTCTATAGAACTGTCTGTCCTGCTATTCAGCCCATAGCTGGAGGAAGAAGAGATGGATTAATACCTTTCCCAAGGGTATTTGTGCGCAAGTGAATGAAAAGAATTTGACTGGAATTTGAGCTCGGCTCTCCGATTTCTCATTCCGAGCCAGTATCCACTGCACCACAATGCACATCCTAGTCAATCTAGCACTGTGCTTAAATTCATAAAGTCTCAGTAGCAAAAATTATTTTATTATCATTATTATGTAAATAATAACTCCTCATCCCAAAAACTTTAGAATCGATCATATGAGAAGGTGCTGAAAAGATCTCAGCCCACTTACCAAAATCTGAGCAAATAACTAAAAAGCAGATTACTTTTTTTCTTTTTAAAAGGTTTTTTTGATCAGCCTCAGAACATTTTATCATTCCATTACATGATAGTGTTTTAATTCTTGGAATGTACATTAACTATTGTTATGTTATTTTTGGTCATCCCTACTTCAACTGTACTAAGGGACAGTGGAAGTAAGTGGGAAGTTCGTAAGTGGGATTTCCTTATATATGGTTAAAAGAACCTGACTTAATCTCTTCTCGATTTTTTAAGAGTTGACTGGTTTTGTTCACAACAGACTGTCTTTTATATAGAGAGATTAAATCAATTGGAATAAATTATTTTATAAGACAGGAAAGAATAAAACTGAATGAATCAGAATTACAAAATTGAAATATTTTTAGTGAAATTACTTGTACAGTTAACCATTTCCAAACTAATTATTGGCCACTCTTTCCATTCCAGTAGAATTCACTGGTTACACCTGTAGTTGTAGAAGTCATATGACATGCTTTTGTTATTTCTCATTCTCTATATGCAATGACCACTCAAGATGTGGGTGATCATGGTTCTCTAGTTCAGTTTCCTGTGTTTTGTTGCTCTCAAAAATACTTGCTTCTTTAGGGCCCAATCTTAGTCTTATTCCTCTATATATCAGCTCTAACTTGAGCAAATCAAGATGCTTTCCTTTGCTTCTTTTCCATATGCTTTGTGAGTATTAATTTTTCCAAGCCTTCTTTCCTTATTACATGTCCCAAGATTTTCAGGTGATTGTTAGTAACAGTTTCTTTCTTTCCTCATTTGTTGAATGCTCTATCCATATTCTTAATATACATCAGTAGAACTACATCTTGTTGCTTCAAGTCTTTTCTTTATTTGTTACAAAACTGACTGCTATATTGAGGGAGATATATTATATAGCAGTTGAGCACTCTTTTCATTTATAATGCATGTGGGTTACTTCACTTGGTTTTACCAGAAACACCCATAAGGTAGCACTGTTTAAATTCTTTCTCTCTCTTTTTTCATCTTCCTGAGTTTCCAGTCTCCTAAATAGGTTAGTATAAGTAAGAGCACACAGCTGTAAAACTTGCTTAAATATTTCATGACGGTTCAATTACATATGATAGCTAGACCATGTAAAACATAGACCATGTTTATCAAAGATGATTTAGTAAAGTTGAGATTACAGCCAGGCCTTACACAAAATTGGACAACCTGCAAAAAAACCATCAAGAAAATCCTGTCTAATCCATGCTAGCATGGAAATGGATATTAAACGATGATCACTTTCCAAATGTAGTATGATGTAGATAAAGAATATCTCTGCTAAGGCGTCTTCTTTCTCCTGGTCCACTGACAATGAAACTTTTACATACATGGATATTTTTTATCACACATGTTTGTAATATGCACATACATACAAACAAGCACAATCTTAATAGCCAGATTTTAATATTTTTTTCTTTACTTTTAATTATGTACATATGTAATATTATTTTGTTAATAAAATGCTTTTATCATTTATATTAAATTCCATATTTTGTGTTTCTTATTTTTATACAGATTCACATGACTCCACCAAATATTGTTTGTGGGACAGATGTTCCAGTAGCTGAAAAATGCCCACACCTTGCAGCAACAGTGGTGATTACTGTAACATACACGTCATCAATCCTTATACCTTGTCCAGTTTCTGAAAAGTGTCTTACACTCTTCCAATTAATCTTCTGATTTCTGTGTCACACTTCTGTTATTATACTACACAGTGGCTTGATTTTGATGTCCCTGATGTGTAACTGATATTTTGGGCTGTTGCTGACAACCATGCTTTCTGTTTTCTTTTTCTCAAGTATCTTTTCTAATAGTTCTTTCATGTTGTTAAGTTTGTACCCACTGATGATCAGCCATACTTTGTTAGGGAAGGAAAAAAAATTTTTTTCATTTGAATTAATTCTAATAGAAATAATATTTTAATTTATTCATGGTTTATTTAAATTTATTTGTTTGAACATTATCTTTAATGGGTACTCGTATTTGAGTGGATAATCCATTTTTCTATAATTAGACAGTATATATATATATATATATATAATCACTAGCCTGAATATTCAAGATCTTGTTAGGAAAATATCTATCTTCCAGCAGGATTTGAACCTGCAACTCCTATATACCTGGGAGATATATATGGTGGTTTCTCCCAGGTATATGAGAATCACAGGTTAAAATCCTTCTGGAAGATAGATATTTTCCTAACAAGATTTCTCAAATATTCAGGCCAGTGGATATATATAAAAACATACTGTTTAATTATAGAAAAACAGACTATCTTAACAACATGAAAAAACTATTAGAAAAGGTAGTTGAGGAAAACAAAGAAATGATTTAGCATTCTGCAAGAAGACAGAAAGCATGGATTTAGTATCCATTAAAAATAATGTTCAAATAAATAAATTTAAATAAATATGTCAGTTAATATCATTTCGTAGTTTTCTATATGATTTTGTAATTATTCATGGTTACAAATATTCTTTTTTTTAGTGTCATTTACTGAAATTTTATCTATTATAGAATTTCCTTCTCTATTTGAACTTGTTTTATACTAGTATAAATCTAGTGAAATATCAAGTCAGTTAGGTGTCATACATGATACACACTTGGGTGATCTTCTCTCTTTCTGACTAGCCAAAACATTTTCCTGCGCTTCTTTCTGTGATAGATTGGTTATCAACCAAAGTTATAGTACACAATCTATCCTCCTATTCAACCCATAGATTAAGGAGGAAGAAGAGATGAATTCAAACTTTTCTAAATGTTCTTGTACATAAGTGAATGTAATGAACGCAACTGGAATTCAAATCAGGATCTCCCATTCCAAGCAATTATCCATTACATCATACTACACATTTAAATACCAACATATGTTGATAATTTTATTTGTCTGCGCTTTCTATTATTAACCTCTAATTTGCACTGTGGCTGAAATAATTGTGTCAAGCTCAAATAAAAACCAGGATTTTGAATGTTGATTTTTCAAGGTAGGCAGACTTCTCTATTTGGAAGATTGGCACAGCACATTCTTCTTGCCTTTCTTCAATAAAGGACACATGTGTGCTTCCATACATGAGCGGAGTTAATGTGAATTATCTTCTCCTGGTCACATCGTGGCAGCACAAAAAATAAAATAAAATAAAATAAAAAATAATTATCTTGAAATCTAATTAAAAGAAAAAAAAAGCAGAAAGAAAAAAATTATTTCTTTGAAAATTTTTAATGCTGAAATTAAAATTGATTTCATAATTAAATTTTTATATGTTTTTCACTTGAACTCAGGAAAAATTTTCAATAAAAAAGTGAGTAAAAAAACTGTTTTTTTCTAAGACAAACCCATCAAAATTTCTCAGAGAGAGAGAGAAAGAAAATTTTCTAAGCGCCGCTTAGATGTGACCTAAGGTCGAAATTATGGGGTACCCAGTGAGGATCGAACTCACTATTCAGTTGTAATGTTCTATCGAGAAAAGCTAGCTAACCATTACGCCACGTCGAGGTGCCCTGAGAGAGAGAGAGAGAGAGAGAGAGAAAGAGTGAGAAACTTTTTTTTGCTAGATTTGCAAGTCTAGTTGTTGAACATTTTTTTAAGGCAAAATGTAAATGTTGCATTTTTTATTTTTAAAAATTTACTTTTAAGAAAATTACCGAAGAAAATCATAAAGTTTTAATTTCACAAAAATTCCGTTTGTCCACTTGATTTTTCTTGTAATTTCCAAGATTTCTTTTGCGATCGTGGAACTGGAAAAATTGCTGATGCTGGCAAAATTATCTAAGAACGTTTTCGTCGCTTATGAATCTTATTCTTGTGTCAGCGAGACTTCCTTCTAAACATTTAATTTTATGACTCAAATTTAAACGATAAAAAATGAAATTTTTTTTTTTTTAGCATTTAAACCTGTTAAATGGCGTCTATTCAACAATGTGTATCTTTTTAAATGTTAGAAATATGTAAAGATAAAATAAATCAACCTTAAAGTATAATTAAAAAAAACAAAAACAAAAACAACAACTCCGAAACATATTTACAGAGAACAAAATAAAAGCAAAATCAATGTTATTGTTAATTATGACTTTTAAGACCATCCATATTTTTTTAGTTTTTGTTATTGTTTCTCAATATGGCGAAACAATACATGTTTTGGCTTTAGGGTTCCTGAAATGTTTTCTTTTTTATAAGATTGACGCTAAATCATCTTCCGCTTTTAAAGTCGAGCAGTTGTAACCAAGACTGATGTAATGATATATGTGAATTTTATTGTCGTTGATGTGATTAGTTTCTAATGAGGACTCTTATTTTTTTTCGGCTACTTTGAAAAAAAACTTTATTTACTTTCTAGAAGGGAGGGAGGTTTCCAGCAATCATTACTTACACACGTGTAACAATTTACTTTGCTTCTGTTGACAGAAAGACCAAGGCTCGTGATAACTGTTACATTCAGTTCAGCAGAGCAATTTTAAAAACCAAACTTATTATTTGTAAGCTTAGTTTGAATATTATTAATATTACCAATTTAAGACTTGACGTTCGTTTATAATTTTTATTTTACAATACTAGCACGAATTTCAAATACTTTCTTAAATTAGGATAAAGATTACGAATTAAAATTTTATAATCAGTACCTAAGACAGTAAACAACTAAGTAAAAAATAAAGCACACGTCAGCAATGAAATAAAAAATATTAAATTTCTGATTCAGCAAAGCAAAAAAAAGGTGTACAAGAATCAGTGGGTGGTTTGACTTTGAAAACTAAAAGTTGATATTTCTTGGGTAACAATTTTCAAATTAAAAAGGTTTTGGTAAAAATTTAAAATAAACGTTTAAATTTTATATAACAATATTGAATAAAACATTAAAACAACATCAATTCAAAACTAATCACGGATTTAAAATTTCTAGCTAGACATGATAAAAATAAAAATGACAAAAAAGGCTTCATTTATTAATTTTTTTTTAAATTAAATGTTAAATTTTAAAAAATGTTTCCTCTATAAAGTTATCTGGTGTTGTTTAACATCACAGTTACACGTAAGCATTTTCAAAGAAATTAGTAGATTTTTTTAGTTTTTATAAAAAAAATACTTTCTCTAAAAATATATTGAAATTTTTCCTTAATGAAAACAAAAAGAAAAAAGGGGTTTCGATATTATTATGATGTATAATTCAGTCTAACTAGTAACTACTATAAAAAAGAAAGGACTGATTTTGGCACATAGTCATAAAAAGAAGTATAACAAGATGACTTAAAAAGTAAAACTCCTGGACGTTGAAAAAATCGTAAACCAAACCTAAATGAAAATAAAAACAGGAACAAGAAATAGTGCGATTTAGAAATGTGTAGAACTGGAACAAAGAAAAAAATAAAATAAAATAAAGATTAGCTAACTTTTACTGTAAAAGAGTAAAACAAACAGAGAATGCAAATCAAACAAATCTTTGAAATTATGTCTACGCTTGTCCAACAGTTCTTCTACGTGAACATGTTTTAGTTTTTTTATTTGTTTTCTAAAAACCGAAAATAATATAGATATTAAAAATAAAAATTGCTATCAAATCTTAAATAAGTTCAATTAATTATATGAGTCATATAAGAATAATTTTGTTGTAGATCTAAAAACAAAGTTGGAACACAAACTAAAAAAAGTTTTCCAAAATTGATGAGGTAAACTAGATTTCTCCCAACTTGAAGACACGTGTACAAAATGGACAGAGCTAAAAAAAAAAACAAAAAAAAACGGAAAGTCGAAAATTAATTGTATCATCCCAAACATCAACAGGTTCTATCGTTAATTTTTAAAAACAACTTCTGTAGAGAAATTTTTATCGACATATGTTCTCTGGGAAGAATTTGTTTCCTTTCCCTTCTCTTTTACTTACATTTCCTCCATATCAATTTTTTTAAAGAGAAACTTGCAAATTGTAACATCAGCATTTCGTAAATACATTTTTTTTTTTTACAGACGTCTGAGTGAATAGTTGAAATTTTTATTTTATCATTTCTATTTTTCCTTTTCTACCCCAACACAGAAATATATTTACCGAAACTAAAAAAAACAAACGCTTTTCAAAATTCAAAGCAAATTAATTCAATTAAAAAATAAAACTAAATTAATTTCACTTACAAATAATTAATTAAATATGCAAATTACCACGCACAAAGGTTATTTTTAAAGATAATTTATGAATTTTCATTTTTTTTAAGTTGATAACTGATGCTGTAACACTTAATGTTTTTTTTTTGTGCATCTACAAAGGACTTTTTAATTTAAGGAAATTTGTCAGATCTTAAACCTTCAACTTAACTTAAGGCTTAACCTTAAAGCTTTTTTCTCTTTGATTTTTACATTTCATTTTTTATAACTGGATAAATTAAATAAACAAATAAATCAGTAACGTTTACCATTTAGTCGAAATCCACTTGAACAAACCAAGTTGTTGGGGACAGATGAAAAAAGTTTGTGATATGATTTTTTTTATGCTTAATTAAATAAATGTCATAAGAAAGAAAGTTAAAGAACAACACCGTACATTACAACATTTTGTCATTGCTGTGGTCTTTTGCTGGAGCAGTTGAGATGCTGGCAAGCAAATTAGCAAATACTAAGTAAAAAGATAAAGTTGTTCAATCATGAGTTTGTTGACCGTAAGATGGTTGGTGATAACACTAAACAGTGATATTAGTGTTGTTGCCTTTCTGGAATTGGGCTGTCTCTCAAGCTTTTTCTTTCTTTCTTTCTCTTTTCACCCCACTCTTACTTTCTCTTTCGCTGTTTTCGATCGTTGAGCGTACGCGTGTCTGCATGTGCGCGAACGAACAGCTGTGTCTGTAACAACACGTCTGTGTGTATCTATGTATATTTATGTGTGGCGGGGAAAATAGAAACAGTGTCTGTGTGTATCTATATACATACTTTTTTTTGTGTGTTTGGTCTTCAACTCTCATGTGTGTGAGTTTTTTTTTATTACGTGTATGTGCCAACAATAAGAAAAGTATGCATACGTGTGTGTTTTTTAATGTACACGTGGCTTTTTTGCAGAAATAATTTAACTGTCCGGTGTGATAACCGAAGTGAATGTTACATTTTTAAATCGTGCAATGTTTGCTTTTTTTTTTATTTTTATTTTTTTTTTTACTAAGAGAAAATTAATTTAAACTCGTCATGCAAAGTGTGTAATCAGTGTCAACACAAGTAATGGGTGTGTAAGTGAACAAGTAATGGGTGTGTAAGTGAACACAAGCATATGCATTTGTTTATCGTGTTCTCTACGGTGTGTAAAGCCTACCTACCTAGGCTAGCCTAAAAAACATATGTTTATGTCCGTGTGTGGTGCGTAATGAGAAAGTTAACGTGTGATTCTTGTTTGTTTTGTTGCTGCTGCTGTCACACACGTGTATGCAATGCACACCGCGGATGTATGTGTGTTGCGCACGCGTGTCTACGTTATGTGTGTCTAAGGAAAATAATGCGTGCTCTATGAGGTGCGTACGTGATGGAGTCCGAGTTGGGAAGGAGACTCATTGGTAGAGCGAGAGAGAGATAGGGGAATATTGAAAGGAGGGAATAAAGAGGTAAGTGAGTGAGGTTTGTTTGAAAGAAGAAGGGAGATAAAAATTGGATGATTAAGGAGAGAAGAGGGATGTACAATAAAATAGGGAGGGGTGGAGAGTTTTTAGTGCCACAAGATTTGGTATTGGCAGAAGGGTCGCAACGCAAACGTGGCTGAATTTCAAAGTTTAGTTACGTAGCAGCACTTAGAACCGATGACTACAGAGAAGGAATCGAGCCGTAGGAGGTAGTTATCAATGTTATTTAGTATTAATATTTACTTAAAGAAAACACACAATAATAACTGGTCACTTACACTGGAGGTTAAGTGACAACAAGTCTCAGTACTCAGCACATTATTGTATTTACTTTTTACGAATAGGCTATTTTGCCGGTACCTGTAAAAATAGACACATCAAAGCTATTTGGCCGGTTTTAAAACTAAGAATATATTTGAGATCGTCAGTAGTTGTGTGAGATGTATCGACAGGACTTGAACAGAGTGGTGATTGGGGAACTTTGAAAGTTGGGGGGGGGGTAATTAGGGGCTGAGATTTTTCTGAGGAGAAGGGTCCAAACTCAAGCAACGTCTTCATTTTCATACTACACCACTATCGTATACACAATTTAGGAATGAGTTTGAGTATAAGTATGTAGGAATGAACCAAAATGACCTCAGGTCAGATACTACTACCATGCAGAGAATACATTGTTTCTTTTACCCTCTCTGTCTCTAAATAACTCCCAAGAACTAAGATACCCAAATCTATTCCCTTTTCTTTCTCTGCTACTATTTCTCTTTCCCCTACTCTCTCTATCTCCCTGACCCATGCTTGACCTAAAGGATTGGCCAGTCCCTCTCTAGCTTCTAAGCAGGCAACATGTGTTCTCTTGCTAGCAGACACTTAACACGAAAGTATGTAAAAATAAGAAAATAAAATATTCCTCTCAACGCTAATATTTGTATCCACTTCTTTGTCAATTATACCCACAAAGATACCAAATATTACAATGGTGACCCCGACAAAAAGGACATTACAACCTCAAGAAACGAACTAATTTTACCAGGACTGAAAGGAAAGAAACACATTTTGGAGTTTTCAGGAAAATATACAAGTAGCAGTTAATTTCACGTCACAAACGTTTTTAAAGAGAACCTTTGACGTAAGTAAAACAAACTACATTTTTTTTCCACCCCTCTTCATCCAAAAAAAAAATACTTGAATATATATATTTTTACATACAAAAAAAAAAAAAAAAAAAATGGAAGAAGCCTCCTTACAACAAATTACAATAAAAACGTCGGAATTCATGGAAACAGCAGTGAATGGCTGGTTTTCCATTCTGGAAGCCCAATTCCATCTGCGGAATATTACAAATTCAACAACAAAGTTTTATACGGTCATATCATCTCTGCCTGCAGAGGTGGTAGCTAAAATACCATATCACATTTTAGACGCAAAGAACTATGAGGAACTAAAATGTTCCTTAATCAAGTTAATGTCTACCAACACAATTACAGGCCGTCCATCTGCATACCTTCAAGAGATGCTTTCTATAGCTAAAAAGGATAGGTGTCGGCGAAGAAATTGTTCTTCACAAATTTCTACAGGCATTACCCGCAACAATTTCCCCCGTCATTGCCTCCCAAAAAGAACTAAATTCATCCCAAATAGGAAAACTAGCGGACGAATTAATGCCCTTATTAAATAACATGAACGGAACAGCAACAGCATTCTCCACTCAGCAGCACACAGAAAGGAATAAAAACGTCCGTATACCGATAGGAATAAAACCCTACTTCCCAGACCAAAAAACTAAAATATGCAGAGCACACCTCTACTTTGCCGAGCAAGCAAGAACTTGCAAACTGTGGTGTAAATGGCCAAAGAAGCAGAACATCAAAATTTTACCAAGCTCGCGTCCACCCACACCACCACCACCAGCATCGGAAAACTAGTAGCGCGAACCATGTCTGTCCCCTTGAGTTCGCCGCTACTACAAATCAAAGCACGATTAGGGACAACCATATTACAATTTATAGTAGACACTGGTGCAAGCCTCTCAATAATACCGGCGTCCGCGTTAAAAGGCGTGACGTTATACCCAACACCAGTATCACTCACCACTGCCAACGGAGAGAAAATACAATGCCACAGCCAAGCTAACCTGGAGATTGCAATACCGAGCTTAAGAAGAACCTTTTCCTGGACATTTGTGGTCGCTGATATCACCAATCCCCTCCTCGGAATTGACTTTCTAAATAACTTTGGCCTCACTATCGACTGCAAAAACAGGAGAATTTATGACCCAGCAACAACCACTAAAAAGAAGTTGTTAGTAAACACTACTGCTCCTGCAAATGTGGTCATAAACGAAGCAAATATACCCACATTTATAAAAAACAGCTTAGATAAATACCCAGAAATTATCTCTCCTCACACCAACAAAAACAATACCTACTGCGGTGTTTACCACAGAATCGACACAGGTAGTCACTCACCAGTTTTTGCTAAATCCAGACAACTGTCTGCTGAAAAGCTGACTGCTACAAAAGAAGAATTTAAGAGACTAATAAATGAAGGAGTACTAACCCCTTCAGACAGCGAATGGTCAAGCCCACTACATCTTGTACCTAAACAGAGTGGAGGATATCGCTGCTGTGGAGACTACCGCGCCTTAAACAGTATCACTAAAAGTGATAGATACCCCATCCATAATATTAATTCTTTTACTGCTAAACTCGCTGATAAACAGCGATTTTCAAAAATTGATTTAATTTCAGCCTATCATCAAATCAAGATGCACCCCAATGATATTCCAAAAACTGCAGTTATTTCACCAATGGGACTTTATCAATATGAATTTATGCCGTTTAGATTAAAGAATTCTTCGGCTACTTTTCAAAGATATATGGACAGAATCTTTCGAGATACCGACTGTGTCTTCGTATATATCGATGATATCCTCATCTTCAGCGATGACGAACAATCTCATAAAAAAGATATTGACACAGTGTTTCGAATTCTACAAGAAAACAACCTAAAAATATCACTCTCCAAATCGATTTTCAACGTAACAGCCCTTGACTTCTTAGGCTTTAGAATTAACTCAAAGGGAATTACACCAACTGCAGATAAAGTAAAAGAAATAGAATCTTTACCGTGTCCTAAAGATGCTAAAAGCCTACGCAGATTTCTTGGTATGGTAGGATTTTACAGAAAATTAATACCAGGATTCGCAAAGTTAGTTTTTCCTTTATCTGAGAGAATGCGACTAACACCGAAAGGATGAATCACCTTGAATACATTAGAAAAAGAATCCTTCTCTACCATGACTAAAATATTGGGTAAGCTAACGGAATTACCCCATCCTCAACCAAGTTGTACACAATATCAACTGGTCACGGACAGCAGCAAATATGCAGTAGGTGCTGCCTTACATCAAGTCGTTAATGGAAACCCTATACCGATAGGATTTTTCTCGAAGAAACTAACAGCAACACAGACAAGATATTCCACTTTTGATCGTGAACTTTTAGCAGCGTATTTGGCTGTATTACATTTTCGCCACCCCATAGAAAGTCGCGAAGTATTACTTCTAACAGACCACAAGCCAATATGCAGCGCATTTCACAGCCTAAAACCAGCAAAATCGGATAGGCAACAAAGACAACTAACCATAATCACAGAATTAACCTCAGATATTGCCCATGTGAAGGGTGATCAAAATGTAGTAGCAAATTGTCTATCACGCCCAACATTTGCTGTACAGATCGATATGTACGACCTCCCAGCACTTGCAGATGCCCAAACAGCAGACACTGAAATACAGTCCTTCCCAGAATTAAAAAAATATACATCTGGAAAAGACCAATTTGTGTTGTGTGATACATCAACGTCATACCCCAGACCTTTTGTACCATGCACACTAAGAAAATCCATCTTCGATAGTTTGCATTCAGTGTCACACCCAGGTATAAAATCATCTATAAAAATGATTAAGGCTAGGTTTTACTGGCCTAACATGGATAAAACCATCAAAGAATTATGTGCATCATGCACATCTTGCCAACAGGCAAAAATATATAGACACACAAAATCGCCAGTACAAACATTGGAAATACCGTCATCAAGATTCCATACTGTACACATCGACATAATTGGACCTCTACCGCCAGCAAAATGTTCCAATAATCCCTACATTAATCCATGTCGATATATTTTAACATGCATAGATCGAACCAGTCGATGGATAGAAGCGCAACCCATAGCAGATATTACGGCACAAACTGTTGCAGAAGCGTTTGTAAATACGTGGATTACTCGCTTTGGTGTCCCACTTCATGTCATAACAGACATAGGTACACAATTTGAAAGTGAATTATTCATGGAATTATCAAAAATTATCGGATTCTATAGGCTAAGAACAACGTCATATCATCCACAATGCAACGGACTTATAGAAAGAGCTCACAGAACCATCAAAGCAGCTATAATGGCCCGAAAAGAATCTTGGATTTCAGCCCTACCAATTGTTCTCTTGGGAATTCGAAGTATGCCCAACTGCTCTAATTTTTCCCCTTTTTATGCGGTCACAGGTGCAAAAATGTTATTGCCACACCTAATGATAGATTCGGAAAACCCAGAAACAGTCATACAAGATTTTACTAGAGAACTACATAAAACCATGGCAAAATTTGACTTGACTGACTTTTCAAACAGAGAAAAATCTACACAAAAATCTTACGTGCCAAATCAACTGCAAACCTGTAAAAAGGTTTGGATTAGGATAGACCGCGTTCGAAAACCGCTAGAAGCACCCTATTCAGGTCCTTACACTGTACTCGAACGAACACCAAAATATTTCCTTATAGAAACTAACCCAAACACGCATACACAAGTTTCAATAGACCGTTTAAAACCTTACATTGAAAACAAGCAAAAATGTACACAAAATACAACTACCAACAAAAATAAAGAGCATGATATTTTACCTCCTGAAGAAGTACAGGAACATAAAATAAAGACAACAAACTCTGGTAGGAGAGTCAAATGGAAAAAAGATAATGAATACTTTTATTATTATTAAAAAAAACCCAAAAAAAAACCACTCCGTTATCTGGTAGGAGAGTATTGTAGGAATGAACCAAAATGACCTCAGGTCAGATACTACTACCATGCAGAGAATACATTGTTTCTTTTACCCTCTCTGTCTCTAAATAACTCCCAAGAACTAAGATACCCAAATCTATTCCCTTTTCTTTCTCTGCTACTATTTCTCTTTCCCCTACTCTCTCTATCTCCCTGACCCATGCTTGACCTAAAGGATTGGCCAGTCCCTCTCTAGCTTCTAAGCAGGCAACATGTGTTCTCTTGCTAGCAGACACTTAACACGAAAGTATGTAAAAATAAGAAAATAAAATATTCCTCTCAACGCTAATATTTGTATCCACTTCTTTGTCAATTATACCCACAAAGATACCAAATATTACAAGTATGTTACTTCACTAAATTAAACGGAATAGGTTTTTATTCATCGTAGTGGCGTTCTTTCAAAGTGGTTAGTTAATTAAGTGCAATACGTGATACACGCTTTGGGCGATCATGTCTCGAAAGAGACATGGCTGACTAAGCAGAAGATTATCCCGCAGTAGTTTGCCTTTGCTTTCTACGGTAGGGAAGAAACGGATTAATAGCTTTCCCAAGGGTATTTGTGCGTAAGTGAATGCAAGTAATTCAGTTGGAATTCGAACTTGGCTCTCCGATTTGTAGTTCCGAGTCGATATCCATTGTACCATAACCATGGTATTTGTCCTTAAAAACTAAATGAAAAAGAAAACGCAGATGGAAAAGTGCTGAAGATCAAATCTTATCAAAATCAGAGACTGATCAGTTTCATAAATGAAAGCTTATACAAAGGAGCCAAAAGAGAGGCCTGCCAAAATTCGGGGTGGAGGACTGGCCCCTTCTTCCGCTCCCCCTAAAATCGCCAAAGCTGGATTCTATAGTCTGTGAAACTGAAGAGAACCATACCCAAGAGCAAGTTTGGTATTTGCAGAGATAGTTATGATTGAGGTACTTAAAATGTTCAAAGACTCCTAACACATTACTCAATAAGTCCCGGGCGTGACATATAGATGGCGCCACTAATAAAAAAAATCCATATAATTTTTATGAAGTACTTATCGGAATTTCGTGTGTTGATAAAGCAGTATTTTCTGATGGGAAAAACACTGTTTAAGCAAAGCAATGGCTTGATAAGTGTTATTCGGGCTCTGCTCCGTCGAAAACAATGCTGACTTTAAACGCTGTCGTAAAGAAACAAATGGTGCTGAACACTCAGGTCGCCCCAAATCGGCAGTTATCCCGGAAAACACCAAAAAATCCACAAAGTCGTTTTTGCTGATCGTAAATTGAAGTTACATGAGAAAGCAGAGGAGTTGAAGACATCAGAAGGTAGTGTATTCACCATTTTGCATGAACAATTGTCAATGAGAAAGCTGTGTTCAAACTGGGTGCCGCGTTTGCTTACAGTCGATCAAAAGCAACAACGCGTCAACGATTCAGAGCGTTGTTTGCAACTGTTTCAATGCAATGCATGAAGTGACAATGGATGAAACATGGAGTCACCGCTTCACTCCTGTGTCAAATCAACAGTCAGCTGAGTGGACAGCAGCAAGTGATGCCGTCTAAAGTTACCAAAGACGCAAACATCAGCAGGCAAGATTTTGACTTCCGTATTTTGGGATGGGTAAGGTATTTTTTCATCGATTACCTTGAGAGAGGAAGAACCATCAATAGCGAATATTATATCGCATTATTGGTGCGTTTGAAAAAAGAAATCACCAAAAAAAAAAAAAAAAAAAAAAACGGCCACAAACAAAGAAGAAAAAAGTGATCTTTCACAATGACAACGCACCGTGTCACAAGTCGATCGTAATGATGGAAAACTACATGAATTGCACTTCGAATTGCTTCCGCATCCATTTGTTCTCCAGCGACTACTGGCTATTTGCAGACCTCAAAAGAATGCTCCAGGGAAATAGATTTGGCTTCAATGAAAAAGTGATATCGGAAACTGAAGCGTATTTCGAGGCTACAGACAAATCGTTTTACAAAAAAGGTATCGAATTGTTAGAAAAGAGTTGAAATCAGTGTATCACCCAAGAAAGAGACTATGTTGATGAATAAATTTAAATTTTGCCTAAAAGTTGTTTATTAATTAGGCTCGGGGTTTATTGAGGAATGTCGTATATTTCTTTTAATAATTGATGATGAATAAATGATTTTAACTGGCATTTTAAGAATTGATGGTGGAAAAAATTAGATTGTCTTAACAGTTGATGGTGAAAATAAATAAACATTTGTGTTAAATCTGTGTTTTGTTATTTTTTAACATTACCTGCTTTCATAATAAAAATATTTACTGGTAGAATAATCTGGCGGTGTATTGTACCGAGATCAGTAAAATAAGCTTTAAAGCATGTTTATATATTTTACTGGGACCGGCAAAATAGCCTCTTCTATTTCATTTTGTTAATACTGCCACCTGGATGGTTTCAAACTCGTTCTCTAATTTTTAACTGCGCCATTTTTCTACACTTTTCACGATTTAAACGACTGTCACTTTTTAATTTTCCACAACTTCCTGGCATAATCGAGATGTTTATCTATCTTCTCATTTTTACATCCCGCTCTTCGGCCCGTTCTTTTCCAATGTGTCGCGTCCGTTTAGTACATGGATAATCATGGCTCTCCAAAACTTTTTATCCCGTGTGGACCTTAACAGTTTTTTCCTTTTTCCCTAAGGCTCCCTTACCCCGTTCCGTCATCCATTCACCTGAGCTCGTCACGTAGGTAGCTCACAGTTTTCTACGATCTTTCTTGCTGTAAATATGCCTTGTGAGGGTTAAATTTTTCAAGCACCCCTTCCTTATCATGTGTCCAAGGAATTTTAGTTGTCACTGCGAGAATGGATATAGGCTCGGAATGAGAAATCAAGGAGCCGAGTTTAAATTCTAGTTGAATTCGTTGTATTCACTTACGCGCAAATACGGAAAGGTATTAATCCATCTATTCTCCCTCCAGCTAAGGTTAATTAGAACAGATTAGGTTCTGTAGCCTTGGTTGGCAACCAGTATGCCGCAGAAAGAAATGCCAACTTACTGCGGGAAAATCTTCTGCCTTGTCAGTCATGGATCGAAAGAGACATAATCGCCCAAGTGTGTATCGCGTTTGGTAATTAACTAACTGACTTTTTGATTCTAAGCATAGGTGTTCCTTCTGTTGTCATTTTCTTTAAGACTTCCTTGCTGCTTACTCGTTTCGTATCCTTCTGTAGAATCACATTTATGTTGCCTGTAATGTTCTCCTCATACATGAGAAGATTGCCCAGCATTCACAGCCATATAAGAGAGTAAATATCACATAGCAATCGAGCACTTTTTTCTTTGTTTTTAATTATTTTTTTTTATATTTCTCAGCACCTTGCCTCGCTTCTGGAAGGTATTTTTCCACCACTTCCCAGATATTTAAAACTCTGCATATGCTTGGTGTTGACCCTCCAATTTGCAACTCATATCTTGGGATTTTTATCTTATTGATGACCATACTTTCGGTCTTCTTACAGTTGCTAGTTAGTCCTTCTTTCTTGCTGTATTTACTGTATTTACTAGCCTTCCCACGCAAGGCCGGATGTGACACATGGTCATTTTATAGTGGGTATTCCCGGCCATATAGCCGGGCCAAAAAATGTCTGTCTCTTTTTACCGAGTCGTGGTTCTACCCTTCGGCGGAACCACGACTGGGTTTGTGCTCTCTGCTCGGAAGCAGAGAGCGCCCTCTACCCGAAGGCAGAGAGCTGACAGTGTCATAGTAGCAAAACCAGCAGTCCTTCTTTCTTGCTTTCCTTTACTACACTGTTTAGGAGGTCTTGTAGTTTCTTTTCTGAGTTAACCATCAACTCAGTGTCATTTGCGTATATTATATTCTTATTACATCCACCAATAATAAATACTGGTAGGGTCGCCAGCTCTCTTGTGATAGCCTCGCTGTAAAGGTTGAATAAATTTGTGAAGACATGTAGTGAACAAAACAAGATCCACATTTGAAATTCAAATGTTAAGCACTAACTCATTGATTTCGTTAGAAATAAACGAATTACAAAACATTTGCTTAGAACACACAAAACTCGCAAAATTTCACACCTCAATGTGAAATGATTTTCGGCCAATAGAAAACTAGAAAACATTTAAAAACAAAATAGAAAGGCGAGAATCACACCCGGGAGTGAATTTCCAGATGTTGTTTAAATCGTGAAAAGTGTAGAAAAATGGCGCAGTTAAAAATTAGAGAACGAGTTTGAAACCATCCAGGTGGCAGTATTAACAAAATGAAATAGAAGAGGCTATTTTGCCGGTCCCAGTAAAATATATAAACATGCTTTAAAGCTTATTTTACTGATCTCGGTACAATACACCGCCAGATTATTCTGCCAGTAAATATTTTTATTATGAAAGCAGGTAATGTTAAAAAATAACAAAACACAGATTTAACACAAATGTTTATTTATTTTCACCATCAACTGTTAAGACAATCTAATTTTTTCCACCATCAATTCTTAAAATACCAGTTAAAATCATTTATTCATCATCAATTATTAAAAGAAATATACGACATTCCTCAATAAACCCCGAGCCTAACTAATAAACAACTTTTAGGCAAAATTTAAATTTATTCATCAACATAGTCTCTTTCTTGGGTGATACACTGATTTCAACTCTTTTCTAACAATTCGATACCTTTTTTGTAAAACGATTTGTCTTTAGCCTCGAAATACGCTTCAGTTTCCGATATCACTTTTTCATTGAAGCCAAATCTATTTCCCTGGAGCATTCTTTTGAGGTCTGCAAATAGCCAGTAGTCGCTGGAGAACAAATGGATGCGGAAGCAATTCGAAGTGCAATTCATGTAGTTTTCCATCATTACGACTTTCTCGAAACCCACAAATGAAATTAAAAACAGAGCAAGCTCGACCGTCGCCAGAGAGAAATGAGACGAGTGTAATTAACACGTCCCTTGACAAATGTCAAACGATCGTTATTATTGTTTCTCTCTTTCTCTCTCACCTCTCATCTCCTTCTTTTTCACCATTCACCCTGAGCGATAATTTCAAATACACTCCTACTCAACAATAAACGCTCATACATACATACATACATACATACATACATACATACATACATACATACATACATACGTTCCTGCTTACGTACACATAAACTCAATCTCGCAAAGACTACTACTCTTGATACCCTTAACTTCTTAATACTATTTCTCATTGAATATTAATCTCTACCAACCCATGTTATTCTTTTCTATTAATAAATTTCTATTTAAACATACAAAAGGTATACTTTTATTCTTCCACAAATCCACACCATCTGATAACCTTCTGATAATTCTGGATAAAACCTGTAAATTGTAGGCAGTTTGGTTGTTTTACACAAGGCCAATAAACAAAAAAACATTAACCATCTCCCTACTTCTACAGACATACCCTTGCCATACGCCATATTCATATGGAAGCGGTTTGCTCCCAGTATAAGTTCTGGATTTGGTCCGATAAGACAACGAAATACGCTAAGTTCTCAAATAACATATCTGGTCTTCGGATCTGGTCTGGGTGATCTGTTGGAATTTCAATATTCCATAAAATTTCGTGCGCTTCATTCACTTGAACAGATACCTTTCTCACCCAGTCATGTCTAGTCTTGTATTCTTTCTTTGCTAATTTTCTGTCTTTTTTTTATTATGAGGTTCACTGCCTCATCTTTATTTTTACATAGTCAACATTTGATGGCTTCATGTGTTTCAACTAGGTTAGCCTTTGTATAGTTGTTTCTTGATTATGATATTGTTTTAAATTGGTAGTAAGAGTGACTTCGTTTATTGTTTAAGGTATCTCCGTTGTAGCCATGTCTATATTAGGTTATCTTCCATTCATCGAATTTGTTTTCTGAATATTCCATATGAGTATTTTTCTTTCCATTTTTAACTTTTCCTTGTGTTTCTGTTTATTTCTTCCTTTATTCTGCTGTAAATAGTCTCGCCTTGTTCCGTTTTACGTACGCCTCGATTCCTTTAAGTGCGGAATCCACGTAATCGTCAATGCTGACTAGACCTCGATTTTTTTAAAAGTCTTGTCACCCCATGCAGTAAAATCAGTAAGGCATAAGAGGTTACTAAGCATAAAAGAGTAAGAAAAAACAGGCATTATTTAGGTTCGAGAACAATAGAAGAGTATTCAAAAGAACAGCAGATAAAACTTGGCATTGTATTTGAAGATCCAAATTGGTTGAAAACCATGGAGTCTTAAAAGAATGTTAGAAAAGAAACTGTTAGCACAGACCTTACGGTTAGATGTAGCAATTTTAACTATAAAATAAGACCTTGTCGTCAATCTAGTTCTGCACTTAAATTCATAAAGTTTCGGTACTACACCCGAAAAGTTACCATTGTAGAGGGGATAAGAAGTCCCTCAAACAAAATGGTGACCGACGTGAGACACTACATTTAAAAAAAAAACAAAACGAAAGGAAGAACATAATGGAACCGCAACTAGACCAACAAAGAGACAGGGAATTTAACGACCTCAAGTCAACTGTAGAAAGATTGTCTATACAATTACAAGGCTTACTGCAAAAAGACCGACAGTACCCCCGCGATAAACGACCAGGCTACAGATAGCGAAGTTCCAGCAGAGGCCGGACTGACAACCGCAATAGAAAAGATGCAATTTGTTACTACCACAAAAGGTTTGGTCCTGAGGCGAGGCGCTGTACACGTCCTTGTGCTTTCAACACCGCGAATGCGGGAAACGGAAATTCCAGCCAGTAGAGACGACGGCTGTTGCTGGATTTTTAATAAAAGTTCGTCTGTTTTATATCCATGACAAAATTCATGGATATAACTTTTTAATAGATACCGGAGCTGAAATAAGCGTGATACCACCAACACAAAATCAGGAGACTATGCCACAGTCTTATCATCTTCAAGCAGCTAACGGTACCAAAATACCAACTTACGGAGAGAAATCACTTAATATCAATCTCGGCATGCGACGGAATTTTTTCTGGAATTTTACCATAGCCAGTGTAACAACGCCTATTTTGGGGGCAGATTTTTTAGCCAAATTCAACCTGTCTGTCGACATGACTAATCGCACACTTGTGGATAATCAAACCAAGATTTCAGTAAGAGGAATCACCTCGAAATACCAGTCTACTGGAATCAGCTCTGCCTTACCCGAGGACCAGTACATCCACCAGCTACTAAAAAAATATCCACAACTCTCCCAGCCATTTAAAAACACAAACACTATAAAACATAATGCCAAGCACTACATCAAGACAACTGGACAACCTGTCTATGCCACCCCCAGACGATTGAAACCGGACAAATATAAGATTGCGAAAAACGAGTTTCAACATTTATTACAGCAAGGGATCATCCGACCCTCGAAAAGTGCTTGGTCTTCACCGCTACACATGGTACAAAAGTCTGACACTACAACATGGCGTCCTTGTGGCGATTTTAGAAGATTAAATGCTAAAACGGCCCCGGATAGATATTCTATTCCACATATACAAGATTTCGCCATCGGTCTGCAAGGCGCCACCATATTTTCCAAATTGGATCTCGTAAAGGCGTACTACCAAGTTCCAGTGGCAGAAGAAGACATCCATAAAACTGCACTGACCACACCATTTGGCCTTTACGAGTTCGTACGAATGCCTTTTGGGCTTAGAAACGCCTGTCAAACTTTCCAAAGGTTAATAGACGAAGTTTTTAGAGGTCTGCCATTTATATTTGCATATGTGGATGACGTTTTAATCGCCAGCAGAAACCTTGACGAGCACAGACAGCACTAAGAGCAAACCTTTGAAAGATTATCACATTACGGTCTGAAAATAAATACACAGAAATGCATTTTCAGCCAACCAAAGGTTAATTTCCTCGGACACTTAATTGACAAGGACGGAATATCTCCACTACCCGAGAAAGTAAGTGCAATTTCAAATTTTCCACAACCAACATCAATCAGACAAGTACGCAGATTCATAGGCGTAATTAACTACTACAGACGATTTTTACCTAACTGTTCTACATTACTTGCACCGTTAACAGATTTGTTAAAAATCAAAACAAAGAACCAACAGTTAAAGTTAGAAGGGCCTACCTTAGAAGCCTTCAAACAAGCTAAAACCGCTTTGGCCAACTTTACAAAACTAAACTACGTAACGGAGAGTGAGGACATAAAACTCACGCTTACAACAGATGCATCTAAAATAGCTGTAGGAGCAGTCATACACCAACTTGCTAACAACACAATGACTCCTATATCATTTTTTTCTGCTAAGCTAAGCAAGACACAAACGAAATACAGCACCTTTTCAAGGGAGCTTCTAGCAATTTACCTTGCAATTAAACATTTTAAACACTTGCTGGAAGGTAGAAATTTCTGCATTTACACAGATCACAAACCATTAACATATGCACTACATACACATGTAGATAAATATGGTCCACGAGAAATCAGACATCTCGATTATATCGTCCAGTTCTCCACAGGCATCCGATATATTAAGGGACAAGAGAACATTATAGCAGACGCATTATCTCGGTCTACAATAGCCTCTTTAAATTCCAGTTCTTTAAGTCTGGAATTAATCGCACAAGAGCAGAAAACATATGAAACACTCCCAGTTGTACAACAAAAAACATCCTTACAACTGAAAGAAATGCCCATACTATTTGGTACAACAAAATTTTACTGTGATGTATCACAAACACATCCGCGTCCATACATACCACCGAGCACCAGACGACAAGTTTTTCAACATTTTCACAATTTATCTCATCCAGGAAAAAGAGCCACTGTAAAATTAATAGCAGAACGCTTTGTTTGGCCCAATATGAACACGGACATTCGCAATTGGACTAAAACTTGTATACCTTGCCAAAAGAACAAAATCCACAGACACACGAAATCACCACTTGGCACTTTTAGCACACCTGATGCTAGATTCACCAACATTCATGTCGACTTAGTAGGACCTTTGCCCACCTCAAAAGGACATACACACATTCTTACTATAGTTGACAGATTTAGCAGATGGCCTACAGCCATAGCAGTCAAAGACACTTCAGCCGCAAGAGTTATACTGCAGGACTGGATAGCAATTTTTGGAGTACCTTCAGTAATCACAACAGATAGAGGTTCACAGTTCCAATCAACACTTTTTGCTGAATTTAACCAATTGTTAGGAACGAATCACATCAAAACAACTGCCTATCACCCTTGTGCAAATGGGATGGTTGAAAGATTCCACAGACAGTTAAAAGCTTCTCTAGCTATGAATTTAAATAATGCGGACTGGACAGACAATTTCTCACTAATCCTTTTAGCGATAAGAAACACGGTGAAAGAAGATTTGCAAAGCACACCTGCAGAGGTAGTTTTCGGATCAGCATTAACCCTACCTGGACAGTATTTTAATCACAAGACAGACATTTCACCTACAACGACGTTTGTTACAGAATTAAAACATAAAATGTCTCTTCTCAACTTTGCACCCACCAGGAAAGCAAAGAAACAAACTTACGTCCCAAACGATCTTCACACCTGCAAATATATATTTATCAGAAATGACGTGGTTAAAAAAACACTCTGTCCAAATTATTCAGGACCATATCAAGTTCTGAACAGGCATGAAAAATATTTTACTATCATGAGGAAAGACAAGAAAGATAATATCGCTATTGATCGCATTAAACCAGCTTACATCGAGGAACAACCTCATACAATACCTCCACGAAAACATATTCACACAGAAAATGAGGAAGCTGAAAAACAAAATACTGACATCACACCTACAACAAAAACCGGCAGAAAAGTCCACTGGCCGAAACATTTCAAAGAATATATCACATATTGAAAAACATGTATCTTTCATATATTTTCCAATCTGGGGGGAGTATTGTGCTGTTTCTTATTTTATTTTCCACACACACACACGCAATAAAAATTAATTCACACACGTGTATCTCAAAAAAATACAATTGCGCGGCAATTCACCCCTTTCCATACCCTGTGGGATCAAAAACAAAAACGGCGCACCCAAAAGTTCGGACGTAGTGGAAAGCACACCACGTGGCCAAAAATATGATTTATTGACCAATCAGGGCTCGACATAAGAAACCTATTTTTTAATCTCTCCGGAGCCTCACCATTCAGATATAAGGAAGGGAGAAACTCTCATCAAACCAGAGGAGGACCAGCAACAAGCTGACATCAAAGTGCACGCGGACAGATTCGAGCATACACACAGAGAGAATCCAGCAGTTCACACAACAGGCAGAATCCGTATCAGTTAACCTTCTTTCACCCTCTCTTTCTCTCATCTCGCTCGCTACACATCGTCCTACCTTTCGCTCTCACATTCCCAGTTCCTTTCTTTCTCTTTTTTCTACAGCAGTGCGGACAATCTCATATTTTGTACAAAAAAAAAAAAAAAAAAATAATTCTTTTATTTTTTTTTTTTTACGAAAATAAACAAACGTTTATTTTACTTTATTTGTAGTGCATTTTTCTTTTTATTATTTGTTTGAGGGACTTCTTAGCCCCTCTACACCATGAAAGTATTTATAGAAAAAGAACACAGAGGCTACATTACGGCGGTGGAATAGTGGCTGAAACAGAGGCGCTAGGTCAGGACCAATAATATTGCTGATTCTTCTTTGGATTTTATCAAAAACTTCTAAATAGGTAGCAGAAACACTGGGCCATATGTGGCAGCAATATTCAAACATAGACTACGTAACATATATTCAGAAGATATAAATTAAAGAGTGAACCAACTTTCTTAGCAGCAGACCTACTAATGGATTCAATATAATTTTTCTACTTGATGTCAACTGAGAATGTAATTCTGAGAAGGCACAACGAGTCACTCAAGTGGAGGTTAGTATCAGCCATGCTGATGGGAGTGAGGAAGAAGTCTTTCAGCTGATTTACCCCTTTTTTTCAGCAATCAGTTTATAGTCATTATATCTCAGGTTTAGCGCCTTATTTATTGTCATTAGTTTTCTTATCTAGGTTACTGAATTTAATTCTTGTCAAGTTTACGAAGTGTCTCGAGTAACTCACAATAGAAACTGACCCGGTATTTACTCCCTAAATTAAATTCCTCTTGTAGTTTGGTCTATAGTATTGATTTTGTTCTGACATTTTTCTCCATTTGTTTCTGATTTTTCTTATTTAAGACGAGTTTCTTCAGGATCTAGGCTTCGAAGCTCTCCACAACTTTCTGTTTTTTCTTCTAAGCAATGTTTGACTTTTCACTTTCCCCCTTTGTTTCAGCTCTGTTATTCATACACACAAACTTATTAGGTAGATTATTCGCTGTTTCCTACTAACCATTTTTCTTCAGTATGTCTTTTGAGTGTTTAACTTTCCAAGTCCTCTTTCTTTATTATGTGTCACAGAACTTTAAAATGTCTCTTGTTGATTTTAAGTACTGAACTTTGCTGCACCAGTAGCCATCATTCCAAAACTGTTTTTTTCCTTCGATCTAGTGTTTAAATGGTTTAACTGATGAAAATAGATGTGTATTATAATTGTAATATTGATTAGTGGCGATTCAAAGTGGTACATACCAAAGCAATCATTCTAAATATTTTCATTGGTTTGAAGTTCATTTTTTTCACGTTAACATTATTTGCCTCACTTCCCTATTCAGTTATTTTATTTTATAGAAAGGCTCATTTTTTATCACCTGTTTACAAATCAGGAGGTGTATTTACAAAAGTGCAGATAAATGCAAATATTCATTTTTCACTTTACAGTCGACTTCTGTCAAATTAAACAGAACCCATTTTTCAAGTTTAGGCATCTAAGTTGTTGCAGAGAACAATGAACTTTTGAATTCAGTTTTTGAGCTAATTTTTCGGATGTAAGAGCTGTGTTTACTAAATTCATCAGGATAACCACTTCTTGTTACGTAACTAAAGTAGAAGTTGGCTTTTCTAAAAAGTTTCAAACTATCTTCTGCAATTTCTTTGTTTAAATAATCTATTCGAATAACATCATGATTATTTCAGATTGCTTCTGAAGCGTTATTATTTTCGTAACAATGACCTTTTCTTATCGATGCAGGATAGCGTCATGTGGGAGTCTACTAATTGTAAAGACATTTGGTTGAAAAATCAAAAATCAATCAAAAAACAAATGAATTCCACACACACACACACACACACACACACACACACACACACACACACACACACACACGCAGAGTTGTAGTTTCTGTCTGTTTGTTTGTCTGTTTCTTCACGAACTCCTCCTAGGGTCTTGGAGATAGAACCTCAAAACCATATATAACATATATAAGTATTATTTTTAAACTACATTACCCAGGGTACTTCGATAAGTATATTTCAGTTTGATCAAAGAGGGTCCTCGAAAGAGGGGGTAGAAATTGCAACAAAATGTGCATATGATACCTTTTTGAAATCAGAGTGTTCACGGTAACACAGTGGAAATTGTCCCGAGTCATTTTGAACAAAAGGAATCCTCGATGGGCACAAACCCCCAATTGGAACTTGGAGGGCTGCCTATGCATATGATACCTTTTTAGAATCAGGGTAAACCTCAAAGCCATATATATTCTTACAATTGAATGTGTGAACCGCAGCAAGACGCGGGTAATTCGGCTAGTATATATATATATATATATATATATATATATATATGTTACGGAAATTACCGAAGATTAACGAAACTAGGTTATAAACAACCGACAATTTGAAATGATTTGCTTGAACATTAGTTTTGATAGATACTCGTATTTAAGTAGATATTCTGTTTTTAATGAAACAGGATTATATATTCATTTCTACCGGCCTGATTATTTACAATAAATATAAATATATTTATATCTATGAATATATTTATATATATAAAAAATAAATATAAAATACTATATATATATATATATATATATATATATATATATATATATATATATATATGGCTTTAAAAAGAATAGACGTCATATTATTTAAACCCGAGGAACCTTTCGGCCAACTCTTATCAAGGGTTCTCGTTGGCTTTAATTTTAAGGGAATTAAGGAAAAAGACAAGACAAAATAAATTAAATTACTTACAATGCTGGGAGATGATGGAACTCGTTTAAAAATAAATTTATTGAAAAAAAACACATAAAATGTAAGGGGGTGTACACATATAATTCCACAAGAGTGTTTAAAAGTGAAAAAATGTTACACTCACAGACTCATCAGCAATTGTAAGGAGCGTAAAAACCGCTCTTTCTGTCTGCACAGGCTCGGCTGTTGAATTTTCAAGCAAATTGCTTCCAAAATACGTAGATGATGTGTATACCGAGCGCTGTGCAAGACAGTAAACCAGCTGTCCTCATATGCCGAGGCACACACTTGATTGTCCAAAAGATGTCGGCCAATAGCGGAATCCAGAACAGATTGTGTTGTTCTTATAGGTCTGAGAGAGCCACTGGAACGTATATTAGCGGGGACGTGTTGTGAAACCCGCGTCTCTAACCTCAGATCGGTACGTCCTATGTATGCCGCATCACAACAGCATTTAAATTTATAAACAATGGAACTTTTTTGAAAATAGGACAATCTATCTTTACTGAAGGAAGGAAACACAGGTCTAGTCTGAAAAACAACACGTAACTGGACCGCAAAATAACAGGACGAAACACATGCCGAAACTCTGTCGGCTACAGTTTGACATCTTCTACCAAGCCAGGGTATTTTCAGATACAAGGGACAGCGGCTAGGTCCTTCAACCTTAGGTTCTTTATAACGTTTGATCTTGCGATCAATTACCCGTTTCACCACATTAACCGGGTACCCGTTGCCTTCGAAAATGCCCTGCAAGCGAATTAATTCACTTTCTAAACATTCAGGAGAACAAATATTCAAGGCCCGGTGAACCAAGGTTTCTATCAGACCCAGTTTACGAGACTTAGGGACAAACGATTTCCAATTAGTATACAAACCAGTGGAAGTTGGTTTGCGAAAAACAGAAGTTACAAAAGCACCGTCCCGCCACTGAACAAGGACATCTAAAATGGGAGACATCCATCCCTTTCAATCTCCATGGTAAACTGAAGGGAAGGATGTAAAGAATTTAGCTGAACTAAAAAATGTTCAGCATCAATGGCGCTGTCAAATAAAGAGAAGGTATCATCAACATATCGTTGATATATCAAAGGTTCAGCTACCCTCTCAAATAGCAGTCGCTCATGAAATCCCACGAAAATATTCGCAAGGACAAGACCCAAAGGGCTACCCATAGCAACACCGCCCGTCTGCGCAAACATTGTCCCGTCAAAGCTAAATTCGACCCCCTCAGTTACCAATCGCATACATTCCAGGAATAACTCCTCAGAAATTGCCGCGACACCTAAACTCCCTCTATATAACATGTCTACACAAATGTTAATAGTGTCGTTTAATGGGTCATTTGTGTACAAACTGACAATGTCAAAGGAGACCATAAATTTATCCCTAGATGAAAAATCTAAATTTCTAATGAAACTAGAAAACCTGAAGGAGTCGATGACATTGTACGCAGACAGAGCAAGAGACACAGGTTGGAGAATCTCAGCCAACCACTTAGCCAACTCATGTTGTATGGAACCCACCATAGATAAAATAGGTCTGAGTGGGACTCCGTCTTTATGAACTTTTGGAAGGCCATACATTCTAGGGCGTTGCGAGCCCACGGGTCTGATCCTACTATAGATGTCCTTAGAAATTAATTTGTCCTTATACTTGGACAACAGCCAACGTTGAAGTTTGGCTTCTATATGTATATATATATCATTTACTTCTCTCGCTTGTGGAATTCTCTTCTGGATTCTTTCTTTCCAACCAGCATTGATCTTCAAAATTTTAAATGCAATATCAATCCCACGTACGGATTAATTGTCTGGGAGAGTTTCAAATAATATCAAACCCAAGTCCTATGGGGTCTTTTACTCAGTACCTCTTCTTCGAGCAAGGGCTAGATTTATTGTCTGGCGCCTGATGCGTTCCCTAAAGGTGAAATGCCGAGGAGGTTTGGGCAATTTTTCCACAGTATTTCCGTTAAACCCTTTAAACCTTGATCTTGTGTCACATTCGGTAGCGACGTGGATGCACTGAAAAATAAACTTCATCTACTGTCTTTTTTTTTATTCTCCTTCTTTTATTTTTCTTGCTTCTTAGTAAGGTTTTTCCTTCTTTTATTCTTTCACACTCAGTAACATTCTGTGTCTTAGTGGCTTTATTGTCTTGCTTGTGGTGCATTGATTAAAAAATATATATTCAGAACTATGACCCTATGGTCCAGTGGAAAAAAGTGTTGGTTAGATTCAGTGACTTGACCCAAAGAGTCGTGAGTTCAATATCGAGCTACAGCAGGCATAAAAAAAGCTTAGAGAGTTTAGTTAAAGGGAGATAACTAAAACATCTGAAAGTGGCATGAGTCATAGAACAAGAACAATCTACCCCAGTGATCGAAATAAAGGGTTCAGTTCGAAATTCCAGTCATCTGAAAAAGGACAACAATACAACAGTACAGATGCGGATAGAAATCCGAACAATGTAAATAATTGCAATGCATCATCCCAGAAGGATAGACAAATATACAAAACTAGGTGTAACATGGGTAAAAAAAAAAGCGAGAAAGTGACTGACAATATGATTCTTTGAAAAAAAATTAATAGCATTAGATCACTAATTTGTTACGGAAGTCCAGTTTATATTGGCATTGTTTACTTTCTTTTATTGAATGGAGATATATATTTATGCTATAGGTTTTAGTGGAGGTATGAATGGGGTTGCATAAGGTTTTTTCGTGCAGGAGACAGTGTAGTATGTAATGCGGCACGTGGTTTGGTTAAGAATTAAAAAAACATCACAGAATGGGAATGAGACAAGTTCTGTAACTGCGATATCCTGTAGTTCAGTGGTTCCTAAGTTTTTTTTCTCTGGGCTGCATTTTCGGAATGAAAATTTGTTCGCGACTCACCAACAGGAAGTCCTGGTGAAAATTTCCTACAGCAAATATATATATATATATATATATATATATATATATATAGAGAGAGAGAGAGAGAGAGAGAGAGAGAGAGAGAGAGAGAACCGCGGTTTTGAAGTCAAAACATTATCATTGATGACTCTCTCCTCTAATGTGCGGACCCCAGTTACTATATTCGTAATACTTAATATCATGCAAAAATATCACACTGATAAAATCGGTCATTAATCACATCTACTTATACTGGGACTAATACATGTTATTACAAGTAATCCATAATAATATTTTAAATTTTGAAATCATATTTGTTTTTGGTATGTAATTAAAAAAAAAATTGTTTCTAAATCTTTGATTGTCTTTCAATTATTTCGCTTCACCAGCTATTCTATTCCGCCGCACATATAAGGAACCATTTGGGAACCACTACTGGAGTTGAAGAGAGAAAGAGTGATAGAAGGAGAAGGAGTTTTCACTCTTTCCTTTAATCCGATTTTATACAAAGCCACCATGAGGAAGTCGAGAGAAATCTCATGGCAGAAAAAATAGGGTAAACACAGACCTTTACTAAACTCATAGAGTATTATGTGCTGTATGTACTTACGAGACATGTTTACAGGTTGCGATGTCATGCCCCCAAAATCAGAAACAAACAATGCGCGTGCACGGAATTAAAAATATAAAATGGTGACTATTTACCCATCGTTCTCTCTCTCCACCTCTCTCTCTCTTTATATATATATATATATATGTTGATAACATTTATTTAATCTGACACACACACGTACACACATACACACGCACACACACACACACACACACATATAAATTGCAAACATTGTGCTTATTTTTAATAAAATCCATTCATACTCACGGATAATCTTTTGCGTATTCTAATTGAAAGATGTTATAAATGAGCTGTAACGTTGACAGATGTTATTATCATGCATTTCTCAATGTTCCCGAGTACTTTCAATCTCCTTCCTAGATCATCTTCAGGGGTGTGAGTTGTGGTAACAAAAAATATCCGCAAAACTGTGTTGCTAAAAATTACTGTAAATCTTTTCTTGCTTCAAAACCCACAACTCACACCAATTACTGTTAAGTAATACCAGTCAAGTTCATTATATTCACTTACGTGCTAATATGGATTCATACCTTATGAAAGGTAGCAATTCATCTTTTCTCCCCATCTATGGGTCTATAACCTTGGGTTACAACCGGTGTAGGAGAAGGAAAAACTCTGAATTCATCCATATGGAGATGGTTGGGCTCCGTCAGTCTATCTTGCCCAAGTATCTTACCTAATGTATTATGGGACTTGGGATTTATTTTTACTTTAAACAAAATGAAAAATCCATTAAAAATGTAATTTATTAATGCATTTCGCTTAATGATCGTAAAAAGTACTTAAGATTTGTCATCTGTTATAGAAAAATTAAAACATACGATTAATAATAAAACTGACCGTCAAATATCACCCTTAGTACCAATGAATTCTCATGTGGTTTAAAAAAACAGGGCTGCGGTAATCTGCCTAAAATGACTTTTATAAATGAAAGGCAGAACATATACTGGGAAAATATTGTTTAGAGCCATAAAGGTTAAGAATTTGTTGAAATCCATGATCTCCCCCGTCATGAATGGTCAGGGCGCATAAATGGGGATCTCCAAAATTAATGCAGCTACTACCAATAAAATTCTTCTATTGGTCACACAACCGTGCCACTTATTGAGTACATGTTATATGCAATATTGGCTATTATACCATAGAATCCAGATGTGACCAAATATGAAGTGAATTCTTCGAACAACAAATTCATTGATAGAACCAGTCTTACGTATAAAAAAGGTATGTGCGTGTGTGTAGTCGGGAGAGTGATCGATTGATTTGTCATGATTTATCAGCCTTTGTGATTATTTTTGAATTGTAAGAATAATTCTCTTTTTTGAAAGTGAATTTTGCCACAACAATTTTATTAACAATAAGAATGACTTTTCCAGTTATAAGTCCTTTATATAACTCTTAGTTCGGTAGAGATGGATTCATATCTTTCCTAAGGGTATTTGCGCGTAAGTGAATGTAACGAACTCAATTGGAATTCGAACTTAGCTCCCCGACTTTTCATTCTGAATTGCTATCTATTACATTGCGGCCGGGGAAGAATACAGTTTACATCAAACCATTAAAAAAGATAGAGACATTCAGTTTATAAGTGTAAATGTTGATGCCTGATGTTAGATTTGCTTATCTCATCTTTTTTAATAATATTGTTTTTAATTATCCCACATTATCTTATTAGAAATTTTGCTAGAAAGACAGCTATACTGTATGAGCATGGGCGTAAATTTTCTGATGAAAATTCCCAAATAAGTGCACATTCAGTACATTTTCTTCTCAATCAATTACTTTCTCTTTTAATAAAATGCCTTCTATAAATCAAAATCATATTCAAACCTATTACGATGAGCCACAAATGCATTGAATGAATTGCTTCTACGTGGACCCAAATCAGTGACAAATTTTATAACTTTTTTAAAAATCCTATCCCCCTAAGCTAGGTGGAACCGCTATTAGTGCGCAGACGCAGAGAGTTACAGAGAGACCAAGAGAGAAGAAAGTGGCTGATGAAGAAAGGATAAAAGAATGGAATTCAGGGAAATAGAACATGGCAGTTGACATTGACTTCAAACTTTTGGAGATTGTAGCTATCGGGAAAGCAAGTTAACAGGAAAGAGTTCCGCAGACAGGAAGTACGAGAAAAAAAAATCTGTTACAGTAGAAGAGACGGTTGCATTTAACTATTTCAAAGGTAAAAGGGCGAAACCTAGATGTCAGTCTAGTAGCAGGCTTAAATTAACGTCCCCGGGGGCAACAGGGAAACACGATTGTCAGAGGAGTTGCTATAAAATATTTGTAGAAAAGACAGAGGGAAGCCACATCACGTCGGTGAGAAAGTGACTAAAGTCAGGATCGATTACATTGCAGATCCTTTTTTTGGATTTTGTCGAGAATCTCGAGATGTATAGCAGGAGCACCCGGCCAGATATGGCAATATTATACCATGCACGGATGAATGGTAGATTTATAGGTGTGAAGATGGATTCTGACGAATAAAAACTTTCTGGCCCAGCACAGTGATCCAAACTTCCCAGCTGTAGATGCAGCTATGGATCCGATGTAGTCGTTCCACTTTAGGTCGATTGAGAGAGTGAGGCCAAGGAGGCACAGTTTGTCGCTCTCCAGTGGATTAGCATAATCCTTTCTGATGACTAGGAAGAATGTTTTTTCTGTGGCAGTTTAAGAATAGCAATAGTATTATACCTGTAAATACTTGTTTCTAAAGTTGAATGAAAACGGAATAAATTAAAACACGGCGATTTTTCCCGTGTTTTTATATAACAAAGGAGAGAAAAGACACCAGTATGCTCTGTAAAAGAAAAAAAAACATTAAAAGTTAGCAATTATGGATAATGTGAGAGATAGACGCGCTGGTGTGTG
The DNA here is from genome assembly GCA_037127315.1 of Ascarosepion bandense. Taxonomy (NCBI): domain Eukaryota; kingdom Metazoa; phylum Mollusca; class Cephalopoda; order Sepiida; family Sepiidae; genus Ascarosepion; species Ascarosepion bandense. Next base: position 260,992 of record JBBBDQ010001346.1, on the reverse strand, counting down.
TGTGTGTGTGTGTGTGTGTGTGTGTGTGTGTGTGTGTGTGTGTGTGTGAAAAAGTGCAATCGCTAAGAAGAAAGGTATCCTTCTGCTCGAGATAAGGTTCCTCTTGATGTTACTATAGCATGCTAGGGGGAAAAGTGTTGTGGTAAGGACCAGTTACGCTCCTTACTATCATGAATGAATTAGTTCATTTATGATAAGTAGTTCTGGATAATTGTCTAGAAAGTAAAGAAGATAATACTATTGCAGTGATTTGTCTAGCTGAGTATTTAATATTACTACCACGACTGACTCTGTTAAGTGTTGTGTCTTGACAGACCCCATATCACAACAAAAGGCAAAAATGTACAAGAAGACAACTGTTGAAGAGTGTCACCCTAACGATGTCTTGACAAAGCCAAGTGGGGAAAACCCACATGACTGCCCACTCTATACTGGAAGAAATTTATTTTTACTAATCTGTGGTGATACCGAGCAAAAGAGAGGGATCGGATGTTTGCTCTATAACGACCAGCAAGCAAATGACCAAAACTCGTCTTTGCGCATCCGGGTTCGCGCAGATGTTCCGGTTGAAAAATAAAAATTAATCAAATATCAAATTTCCATTTCGCGAGCCCACGCAAATTTTATTTATCAACCAATGGGAAGCCCAGAATCAAATTCAAGTCTGAAATCCCAAACGAGCTGCTTTTGATTCAAAAAGCAGATATAACAAGCCGAGACAGAAAGCACCCAACAGACAGACCGACGCAGAGATCCAGAGAGACGAATGTAATTAGTATTTCCCTTGACCAAGTTAAGTGGCTACTATGCTCGTCCCTTCACCTTTCTTTCCTTCTCCCTGTCATAAATCTACTTACTGACCTAAGGAGCGACTACTTCAAAGACATCCCTCACATATCTCCGCTTCCCACATTCCTAAGCATTAATTCTCTTTCAGCTTATTATTTTCCATGAACATTTTAACCTCCGTTGGACCTATATTCAAGTATTACTTTAATTATAAAAACATTAATTGATATGTGTATATATAAAAATGTTATTTTTCTACTCACATTGCCTTTCTTGATTTTATAATCATTTTATGACTTGTAGTGGTCTATCTACCACAAGGCCAAATTCCGTTAACCTGCAACAGTATACAATTACCCTTCACCAAAACGGACTCCCACTACAACTAGAAAAAGAATAGATAAACAACCCACTATAAATCTATTCACAATGATTGAGTTCTGTAATGGGCATGTAAATTCATAAATAATGTTCATCCTATGTAGTTTGGAGCTTGTCGGTGAGTTGTTATTGTTGACGATGCGGTTGGCCATTTTAATGTTTTTATAATAGAAAACTTTTTATTCTTGACAACTCAAGTTCTAGGTACCTCCACTTTTTCATGGGAAAAACAGCATAGCGTAATGCAAAACGCCACAAATTTAAGGAAAATAAAGTTTTATATTATTAAGAGGAAAGATCAAATAATTTTTTAATCATTTTAGAATTTTTTTAATCCTTTCTAACACATTTGAAATGTTGGTTAGAATGCGTGTTTTGTTTACGTCATCGTCTTCTACAAAGGATAACATTGATGTTTTGGCGCTTTTTTATGTTGAAAACACATTAATTTGAAAATTCTTGTACAAATCAAATAATTGTCTGATTATAATGAAATTTTCAGAACTTATTCACAAATGAATGAAATTATTTTTAAATTTTTTTTTTAGAAAATATTGGTAAAAACATTTTTTATAGATGTTTTACTCCCCACTTCCTTAATTTCATTAAATTTCGCACAGAACCGTCCCGTTTATGGAATTTGTCATTAGAGATTGCAAATCACCTACCTTTTTTTGTCAAATTTGTACCATTTAACTGGAAATTTGCTCTGAATTGAAAAATAAAGAATCCAATAAAACTATGACATTACTTAATTAGAAAAGATTTTAATTGTTTTTGTAAATAACAAAATATTAAGGACATTGTTGTCTGAATAAATAAACTTTTTCTGACGAATAATAAATTTTTACAAGAATTAAAAAATTTTTTTTTTTACATTTTAATTATAATAATTTATAATAGTTTAAAATCGTGAAAAATTCTGTATTGGGGAGATTATGGAATGTGATATAGTAATTAATTGGAAACGAAATTTACGAGTCCAAAATTGCAAAGATTAATAAACCTAGTTACGCTATTTTTTTTTAAAGTAATTTTTAATTGATTATATTTTTACCTTATTTTCATGTATGGTAGACTTAAAGTGCCATTATTATGAAGCGGTTACGCAATTTAAGAGTTTTGTCCCTTCACTTAGATTTATGGAAATTGTCGGTTTTGGGCATGCGTACAACCTGTCATCACCAAATCACTCACGAATCCGTCAAACCTTCGATCAGATGAACACGACCAGTCGTTAATATTACTTTTTTATGCTAAAAGTAAGTAATATTTCTTTTTAAATCAGCTGAATTTAACTTTCAATTTTCTAATCTTACTAAAATAAAGTGTCAGAAATCTTTTGAAATATTTTTAAAATCGATAATTTTTGTTTGTTTAAAAATTTCTAAAGATTAAGAAAATGGCCGTTTTTAAGAAAATTTAAGAAATTGAATTTAAATGTGATTTCAAATTTATATAATTTCTATCTGAAATACGCCAGAAATTTTTACTGAATGGAAATAATAAATTTAATCATTAGGCTCTTAAATGAAATCTTCAAGAATGTTTTTTCATTTTAAAAATTTCATTTTAAAATCAGGTATCGAAAATTTATACTGAAAAGAATGTTTCTAAGAATAATTTTGTCTTGTTTATAATTAATGTGTATTTGATTTTTATAGAAAATATTATTATTACTGTTTTTTTTCGTTATGTTCAGTCTTACTATTGCTTACTTTAAAGAGAAAGAATCTAATTTGTTTTTCTTTAAGGTCGTTCAGAAACTATAATCTGTTTAATGTTAAAGTTCTTTAAAGAATAACGGACAAGAAGATGAATTCTTATGTACTCTTGGGTAAGAATTTTTATGACACTATTTTGATTTGAATTATATAGTTGAGATGTAAGTGGTTTATAGGGGGTATCTCTTATCTTATTTATTCTCTTCTAGTAGTAGTAGGATTCCGTTCTAGTGAAGGGTAATTGTATACCGTGCAGGTTAACGGAATTTGGCCTTGTGGGAAGATAACCCACTATAATTCATAAAATGATTATAAAATCAAGAAAGGCAATTTGAGTATAAAATAACATTTATATATATACACATTTCAATTAATGTTTTTACAATTAAAATAATACTTGAAATAAAAGTCCAACAGAGGTTAGAATGTTCATGGAAAATAATATAATGCTGAAAAAGATAAAAGGCTGAGGAGTGTGGAAGCGTCTTGTAGGTAAGGGGATGTTCATTTTGAAGTTGCCGCTTCTAAGGTCATTAAGTCAGTAAGTACTTTTGAGGAATGTCTTTGAAGAGGTCAGCAAGTACTTATGAGAGTGAGGGAAGGAAAGAGGCCAGCATAGTAGCCACTCGATTTAAGGGAGAATCTAATCAGCTCGTCCGTCTCCTCCGGTCTGTCTAACGATGCTTTGTCTCCGCTTTTTATATCTGCCTTTGGATCAAACAGCTTGTTTTGGATTTTCATACTTGAATTTGATTCTGGGCTTCCCATTGGCTGGTAAATAAAATTCGCGTAGGCTCGCGAAATGGAAATTTGATATTGGGTTAATTTTTATTTTTCAACCGGAACATCTGCGCGAATCCACCTGCGCGGAGGTGATTTTTATTCATTCGCTTTCTGGTCGGCATAGAGCCAACATCCGGTTCATCGCTTTTGCTCGGTCGGTATCACCACAGGTTAACATGACAACAAAAGGTAATTGATTGAAGTACTATATCATGGGTGTGGTATGGGATTTTCTTGTGTATCAGAATGTAGCACGTTCTGAAGAATATGTCAGTATTGTATTTTTCATCTTGAAAAAGAGATAGAGACCAGCAGTTGCTCATGTAGCTGTTAGAAATTTGCGGTTGTTTTCCAATGCTCCACTTGATCTGTTTTGGAAGGGTTAATTTTTTTCTTTCTTGATTTTACTTTCGCGATGCAAATGAAAACTTTGAGTTGCATATTTGTTAAGTTGATGCTGGTGAATTTGATACTAAGTGCACATAAGCACTTATGAAGAGACCTGGTATGCTTGTCAGTTTTTCGGAAGTGATGCTGTCACTAGTATCATTAATTCGATTTTGCTTTAGTTAATACTGCTCATTTTTTAAGTTTCAGTGGGTCGACGGTTGTTTAATTTTTTTTACATCAATCTATTTCTGTTAAGTTTGAAAGAGACTGTGCAGTTTTTCAATATTTTGCCACATGCTGGAAAGAGTTGAAAGTCAACTTTTGGGTTTTGTGTGGTACATTGTGTGCTTCAAACATTTTCTTGTGCGGTCCGCGTGAATTTGTGAATTTTGGTTAGTATTCTGAAGAAAATGAGCTGTGTAAAAAGTAGTAACGTCGCAAAAGTAATGAAGTCTTTAGTTATTGCTTCAAATATGTTAAAAGAATGTGGCTATATTTTTCGTTTGGTAAAAAATTCCACGCGAGGAGTCAAATTGTGTATTACTGTGATTGACCTGTAATTAACATTCTGGGCTCTTTTTTATTTATTTTTATTTTTTGCTGATAACCATGCATTCATTCTTCTTGTTTAATCCTTTCTTCTCACTTTCCTTCGCTACATTCTGTAGGAAGTTTTCAGCACTGTGTCATCTGCATATCTTATATTAAGATTATGTCCGCCAATGATGAATCCTAGCTGGATTTCTAGTTCTATCAGGATTGTCTCACTATATAGGTTGAATAAATCTGATGAGGAGGCATATCTTTTTGTTACATTCTTCCTATTTTTGTATATCCGCTGAACTCATTTCCTGACCGTATGCAGGCAGTTTACTGATTATCTACTTTATTCTTCCAATGTCTTTCCCAAATATGTCAAGGTTGCTAAGCAGCTCAAACATGTCTTTTTGGCGTACTTTGTCAAACACCTTTGTGTAGTCTATAAAACACAGGTAAACGTTTTTCTGCATTTGTATTGCTTTTCTGATAACATTCTGAGCATAAATATCTCGATGTTTCTGAGGAACCCTCACTGTTCTTGTTCTATCTCTGGCCTGATTATGCTGCACGCAAACTCAATATAGATTTACAGCCAAATCCGGTTATAGTGATGCGCCCATTCTATGTGGACTCGAGTCACAGTGCATGTAGATTGGGAGTTGGGGTGAAAATAATGAAGCAGGGACATTTCTGATACTTCACTCTTTAGGTCTTTGAACACTCTAGTGATGTGTTTCCCAGGGAGTCCTTGTGTAACAGATCACGCAATACAGCAGTTTTAGAGCTGAAGTCCTTGATAAAGCGAGATTGGTGTGTCAGTACACCTTAGAACTGCTACACTTCTTTTTTGTTACATGGTTCTGACATTTCCTGTAGTTTTTGTGCCTATGGTAAATCGGGTTTCATCCGGTAGGTTTTCCAAAAAGCTTTCTTGGTGGTTTATTTCGCATTTGTTTCAATTCATGGTAAGGCCCTCTTGGATAGCAACCTCCATAATGTCCCTTAGATTTTGTTAGTGTTCTGTTCGCGCTTAACAAAAACAGAACAAAGATACGCTTGTCTCGAGCGCAAGATCCTGCTCATCGTATTTGGTACACAAAGATTCCACGCATATCCATATAGCCATAATTTTCAAGTTATCACCGACTGATCTGATAACGATCATCGACAAACCGCTGATCTCAACTCTGGCACGCCCACAACATATGCTCTTTAAATTCACCTATAACAAGGAATATGTCCACGTATTAGCTGATGGGCTATCACGCCCACCATCACCCTGTAATTTGGACCCTATCAATCTTGATGTCCATATTGACACGGTTCACTTCTCCACTGACAGCGTTAAACAACTGAGAAACTCTACAATAGCTGACTTTTTCCTTAACCAGTTGAGAGATACCATAATCACGGGATGGCCGGAGACAACCAAACAGATGCCTACTAATATCAGAGCGTTCTGGGGTCTAAGAGACCATCTCTCAATTGATGATTATCTTATCTTCAAAGGAAAATAGATTACCATTCCTCAAACTATCCAAGACGACATATTAAGGCCGTTTCATACCGCTTACTTAGAACAGGAGAAAACCCAAATTCCTCTTCACCAAGAACACTATCAACTGGGTAAATATAAACAGACATTGAACGGTTCACGAAGCCATGCAGCATCTGCCAACAACATTAGCCATCTTAAATGCGAGAGCCACTTATGCAATACGATATTCCAGCAAAGCCATGGGATGTAATTCTTACAGACGTTCAATCTCCATAGATGTCAGTGGCTGATCATAGCCGACTACTAATCAAGTATCTTATCATCAAACACTTACCTGCTCATTCATTAAATATTGCTCTAGTGAATATTATGCGCTAAGTCTTCGCAGAGTTTGATATACCATCAAAGGTAGTCAGTAATAATGGACACCCATTCTCAAGTGCCCTCTACCATCGATTCGCTAAAGAATGGGGTTTTAACCATGCGACCACTCCACCTCAGACCACAGGGAAATGGTTTCATAGAACATTAGGTAAGAACTGTCAAGACCATCCCCAAAAAGACCAAGCAATCCGGGATAGTTACTTCGACCGACATGCACTTAAGTAGGAACTACCACACCAGTCAGTCAGTTAAGTGCCATACGTGATACACGCTTGGACGATTATGTCTCGAAAGAGACATGTCTAACTGGACAGAACATTTTCCCGCAGAAGATTACCATTACTTTCTGCGGTAGACTGATTGTCGGCCAAAGCTATAGAACCCAATCTGCCCTGTTACTTAACCCATAACTGGAGGAAAGAGGCGAATTAATACCTTTTCTAAAAGTATTTGTGCGTAAGTGAATGCAATGAATTTAACTGGAATTCGAATTCGACTCCCCGATTTCTCTTTTTCAGTCGATATCCACTGCACCAGAACCCACATCTGTACTCTGGCCAAAAAAGTAATCCTGCATCTGGAAGCTGGGAGCCAGCGAGTGTAGTATCCCAAGCAAATGGTCATCGCTCTTATCTCCTGAAGAACGTCAATGTGTATGCACTATGAAGAAACTGGCAACACATAAGATGTATTCTAATGACGCCAGCTCGACCAGTGTCACAAGATCTTTTAAAAGTAGTTTTGCAAAAACGTGCGACTTTTGCGGATCCACAATACACGTACTCCAACCATACCGAATGACTCTCAAAAGTGTTCCCGTAGTTATAGGATGGTACGACCACCATCAAAGATGAACTTATGAACATTGCTAACAACCTCACGGCAAGAACCTCATGTAGCAGAATAATCTCCTGCTTCGCCATAGCTGTTCAGGCAGTCTCCTCCTCTAGCCCATCTGGTTATTTGTGTTTATCGTTTGATTTGTTTTTTCGGATCTGATAACGTGATCTTTGTTTTAGCAAAAGCGGGATGTAATGATATTGCTTATTATTTCGTTCCGAATTCACAAAACGTAAATCCAGTTTTTATGTTTAACTGCGCTTGCACATTAATTACTAAAGTCACGCCATGACAGTCCCTTTTGTAACCACATGTGTTTGAGTTATAACTATGTACTAACACACATAATATGCACCACGCGACATGATAATGACGTGTCGTCATTATTGAGTTGAAAGTAAACGGAACATATTTCAACAAAGCAATATTTTTCTATGTTTTTATATAAGAGAGTAACAAGTACAGAGAAAATGCACTAGTATAAATGTAAAAATATGAAGACATTAAAAGTTAAAAATTATGAATTGTGTGTTATACGCGCATGTTCGTGTGAAAAAGTTCAGTCAGTAGAAAGAAAAATATACCCATGTCCAAGTTTCCGGTTGGTGTTGTCACTACACAGTATATTGGGAGGAAAATAGAGAAATGAACAAGAGTATCCCGTTTTTATAGCTCATGAACAACGTTACCTTACGACGTACTAGCGAAGCCACGTGGGAGTAATTTACAAACGTACTACTTTTGTAAAAGATCCCGCTTTCGTTTATGTAAATTTTTGTTGAAATTTCGAAATGACTCATCAATATATTTCATGGGACATTTGTTACAATCTGTTTTATGAAGTCACATTTCAATTTTAACTGTGTTATTATTTTGCTAAATCTGCATTTGCTGTATATATACTCCCACCTTTAAATCTTTTTATGCAAAAACTGCTGATTTCATCAGTGACGAAATACCTTTTAGTCACAAATAAGTTTTTCCATCTTATAATTCACTTATGTTTCGTTGAATTATGACAAGGAAAATTTGATGAATTTATTGTGAAAATATTGTTAAAGAAGATTAAAATTACTAAATTCATAGCCGAAGAAGACTGAGCCGGGTAAAAATAAAATAATAAAACGAAATGGTGGAAAAAACTTATGAAAATAAGTAATATTGATAAATAATAATAATAATAATAATAATAATAATAACAGCTCCCCAAATTCCAACCAACAAAACAAAACCTCCGAACTATTAAACTGTACAATGCAGCACTGAAATCAATACTGGATGAAGACCCTCATACAAATCTTAACGAAATAATATATGCATCAGCAACAGCAGCAACAAAAAATTAAACATCAAAATAAAAACAAGGCAGTCTCGCAGACGTGAAGATCCATCTTGGAAAAGAAAAATTGTAAAAGAAATCGAACAACTAAGAAGTGAACTGTCAGTACTGGATGAACTGAGTAGAGGAATAAATGTAAGAACTAGGAAAAGAAGAAGAGCCGAAAAAAATATAACATCAGGAATGAAAATGACGTCTTATCAAATAAAGAAAAAATAAAGCAAAAAATCCAACTGAAGGCTCAAAGAATAAGACGCTATGAAAAAAGAGCAAGATTTTACAGACAAAACAAGATCTTTCAGACTGATACAAAGAGATTTTACAGGGAAATAGGTAAAAAAAGAATTGAAGTGACAGTACCCCCCAGAATGGAAGAAGTCACACAGTTCTGGGAAAAGATATGGGCTTGCCCTAAAGAACTTAGCAAGGAAGTACATTGGATTACGCAGGAGATAGAACGAATGAAAAATAAACCCGAACAGACATGGTCTGGAATTACAGAAGATGATGTTAAATTTGCACTAAAAAAAGCACACAACTGGAAATTCCCAGGTATAGATAAAATTCCTAACTTTTGGCTATATTATTTAAATGCAGCACATAAAAAAATAGCCAAAGAACTTCAAGAAATGGTTGACGATCCCACTAAAATTCCTGCATGGATGACCAAAGGAATTACATTTCTTCTACCCAAGAATGGTGACACAAACAACCCGAAAAACTACAGACCAATTACATGTCTTCCGACAACATATAAACTACTAACATCTATTTTAACAAAACAGACATATTTATTCTTAGAAAGAAATGACATGATACCGCTTGAACAAAAAGGGTGCAAACGTGGCTGTTATGGTTGTAAAGACCAATTGCTAATTAACAAAATGATCCTGGAAAACTGCTACAATACAAAGAAAAATCTTAGTACTGCCTGAATAGACTACCGAAAGGCATTCGATAGTGTGCCACATGACTGGATTTTAAAGACTTTAAATATATACAAGATATCGCCCGTCATCATCAATTTCATCAAACAGTGCATGTCTATATGGAAAACAACCCTTTACCTCAATCATATAAATGGAACCTATAAGTCTGATGAAATAAACATCAAAAGAGGTATATTTCAAGGTGATTCTTTATCTCCCTTACTATTCTGCATATCATTAATAGAACTAACCAGTCAACTTAATAAGACAGAATGTGGTTATAAAATAGGCCAAAAGAAAATAAGCCATCTATTTTACATGGATGACTTAAAGTTATATGCTAAGAATGATAATGAGCTGGAAGGTCTTCTGCAAACTGTAAAATGCTTCAGCGAAGACATTGGAATGAAATTTAATTTGAATAAATGTGCTAAAGCTACAGTTTTACGTGGTTCAATACAAGAAACATCCTCAATTAGCCTAGACCCTGCTGTAACAATAAAAGAATTGAAACCAGAAGAAGCTTATAAATACCTAGGTGTAAATGAGAGCGAAAACATTCACCATAAAAAAATGAAAGAAATAGTGCGTAAAGAGTACTATAGAAGGCTACGAATGATATTAAAAACTGAATTAAATTCACAGAACAGAGTTATGGCCATTAATAGCCTTGCAATCCCAGTTGTCCAATATAGCTTCAACATCTTAAACTGGACTCTAAACGACATCAGACGAATGGATGCTAAAACAAGAAAGCTTCTTTCTAAGCATAAGATGCATCATCCAAAGGCTGATGTAGACCGTCTATACATACCCCGTAAAGAAGGTGGAAGGGGTCTTATTCAGCTGGAATTGTCATACAAGACAACAACTATTGGCTTACTAACATACATAGAAACAACAAAGGATTGGATGATACAATTAGTAAGGCAACATGAAGAAAGAAAGAAAAAATATTCAATAATAAAAGAAGGCAGTAAATACAAACAAGATTTGCAGTTAGTAGATTCTGTAGAAAAGCAAAACAGAAGCCAAGAACCAACTATTGCGGCAAAAAATATGAAAATGAAAGTCAAAGATAAAGCTCTTGAAAAGATGAAACAGCGCTGGCAAGACAAACCTCTGCATGGCCAATATCCAGTACGTGCCAATAAATCCAATGTTGACAAAGTTAATACTCATCGATGGTTACGTGCATCTGGATTAAAGTCTGAAACTGAAGGATTTATACTTGCAGCACAAGACCAAAGTCTTTTCACGAGAAACTTTCAGGCAAATATTATGCATAATAATATGGATCCAAAATGCAGGTTTTGTGATAAACACCAAGAAACAATAGACCACCTAATCTCAGACTGTTCTGTGCTTGCCCCAAACGAATATAAAAATCGCCACGATAGAGTTGGGCAATATTTACATTGGGCAATGTGCAAACATTATGGAAAAGCTGTAAACAAACACTGGTATGAACATCACCCAGCACCGGTTACAGAAATAGAAGATGTAACCATTCTATGGGATTACACCATCTACACAGACAGAAAAATTGAAGCAAACAGGCCAGATATTATTGTTAAAAACCAAAAGGAGAAAACTTGTCTATTAATTGATATGGCTTGTCCAGCGGATTGTAACATAGCAATCAAGGAATTTGAAAAACTGTCAAAATATAAAGACCTGGAAATTGAAATAGAAAAAATGTGGAAATTGAAAACAAGAGTTGTGCCAGTGATAGTAGGTGCACTTGGAATGATAAAAAATGGAACAAAACAACACATTGAAAGAATCCCTGGAAACCCCAGCTTAAGAGATATACAAAAAATTGTCTTATTAAGTACAGCCCACACACTAAGGAAAACTTTATCTATGTAATGCTGGGGATGATAGGGAAGATAGAAAAACATGAAATGGAGCCATAACAACACGCCACTACCTGCCTTAGGTCTCCCCGCAGACTTGGTTGGTAGTGAGACCAAAGCAGAAATCGAAATATGATGAAAAATGACATAATAATAATAATAAAATATACAATAACGAAAATGCTTTATCTGAAATGAATCTTAAAAGACATTTGCTATTTGAAATTTGTCTCACTGAGAAGTAATGATAATTTCTCACAGGTTATCAATTTACTGTCTCAAATTTACCCTAGCAATCAGCCATATTGATTTGTTTATAGGCCAGACTGTATTTTCTAATAAAAGTATCAATTAGTTGGATAACTGAAAGTCTACAATAGTCACCATCACATTTTGAGCCCCACGGTCACAGGACAGAAGACTGTAACTTTGTCTTGTTTCTTAGAAAATTAATCAGTAGTTTAAGATAGGCCCTGCTGACATATCACATTGGAAAATTTGATTAAACAAGAACTGCATATAGTTATTACACATATCGTTTTTATATAGCATAAAATCTGCATCATTTTCAATGCATCGTACTGCAGAATATGGTACTTTCATCAGAGAAAACATACACGTATCAGTGGCTGAAGACCGAAAGATTGAACAGCTGTTCTGTTCTATCATTTGATAGCCTTTTGCTTGTGATATGTTTTACAATTAAATTTTCTAGGATTAGTGGCATGGCTTTTGGATCCGACGTAATGATCAATATAGTTATAACAATCCATCTATCACTTACCATGTGAGGAACGTTATCCCAATACATAACAATGACTTCACTATCAACTTACTACCTTTTGATCAACTAATGGTTAATTGATACTAATATAGCTACAGTGTAGACAATATTTTTTAAACTCAACCAAAAGACATTGACGCTAATGTCTTCAGTTACTTTAATATTCATGGATTCCATTCTATATGGATTGGATCAATTCTGTTGCTTAAGAACAATGAAGGATCCCTAAAATCAAAACTGAAGATGTTATAAGATTTCATAAGCAGTATTTATCCTCGTATAATTTTATGAGCCATTTCTTGCAATCAAGGCAAATTTTAACTGTAATAAAATACTAACGTTAAGAAAAGAACAGCATTACAACAGAAAAAGGAACATGGAATAAAATATTGTCTGTCATAAAGCTTTTGAAAATGAAGAATTTTAAAACTGTCGCATCAGGCATTCATAAATGGATAATCTGTTATTTTAAACTCTAAATGTTATTTTAAAGATATGCATTGAATATTACTGCAACAATTAGTATTGTGTGTTTATTATATATTTAGAGGTTCTTGATAAAATCGAAAGAATAATCTGCAATATTATCGGTCCTGACCTTGCGTCTCGGCTTCGGTCACTTTCTCACGGCTCTAAGGTAGATCTCCTGTGCATCCTCTGTACATATTTTATGGCAATTGTTCTGATTACTTTTCTCTTTAGTATCACGACTTTACGAATTTAAACGCAGTACTTGATTGACGGATAGTTCTCGTCATTTCAACTGAAATAGATAGATTTAACTGTAAGTTCCACGCTAACAATTTCTTCTCTCACACTTTACTTTCCAGTCAACATTGATCTTAAAAAAATTAAATTTAATATCAAATACATTCTGTCTTCTTAATTTCTGTTCTTTTATTGTTCTCTCTTCTTAATAATCTTTTTTTCATATTCTTTCACAGACAGTAACCCTATGCGTTTTATTCTTAGTGACTTTATTTACCTTCTCGATATAAAATGTTTAAGAATAGATAGATCACAAGGTGGTAAAGATGTTAGAATTATACTATAGACGAAGTTTGATTGTTCTATTTGATAATTGGTGAAGAATATTACTTGTTACTTTTTAAAATCTCGTTTACATGAGATTTTTTTATTCATACATTGAAATATTTTTATCCAGGTTTACAACACGCTTAGGACTATGGCGCAGACTCAGACATCGAAAGAGTGAACACGCACCTCATTGATTGCATTTTTACATTGATATTTTTATGAAGCGTTATTTGAGCTGCTATTGTTTCTTCTTTTTTTATTGTATATAAAGAAATGGCCTCATTTGCATGTGTGGTTTTCCATTTATACACTACGTTTCTCAGGCAAGTTCCAACCGCAAGTATAAATGGGGTTAACGGAAAACTTCTTTTTTGTATTTATATATGAATATTTTTATAAAGCAATACTTGACTTGTTATTGCTTCTTCTTCGTTATTGCATCAAGAGAAATGACCTTATTTGCATGTGTGGTTTTCCATTTATATACCAATTTCCTCAGACGACGTCTTAGACGCAAGTATCAAAGGAGTGAACGAGAACCTCCTTTGGTTGTATTTTTACACTGATATTTTTTATTAAGCACTATTTGGGTTGCTATTGTTTCCCCTTTTTTAAAAATTGTATTTGGACTTTAATTACCATCGATCATTTGATAGTAATTTAGCAAGCTTTTTACTTTATCGCTCTTTCCATGAAAAGTGTTCAACTGAACTACATTCTTCCATACCACACACATTTTAGCAAAACCCCCACCCTCATTCCTTTCGTACACCATTGGTGAGCCCAACTTGAACTGCTTCTTCCGACGAAATTGCTTTATGGAACTAACTCCAAGAGGATTATTACCCAATTTCGCTACAACTTTGGTCTGTCCATGTCTAGGGTCAACACATTCTTACATATCATTATAAACTCTGCCTTCTTATACTCTATCACCCTATTTCTTGTGGCTCTTAGGCTTTGTAAATCATTGTGAACATCATTGTAAAAAAATCAAACTATGTCGTATTTACGAAACAGACGAAGGCAACAACTTAATTTTTTTCTCATTGCACAGGTTGTTTTGCTTTACCTCGTAGAGTTTTCATGTTTAGGTTGTAGCAGCTCAGTTTAACTACTTCGTGTTGGTGGTGACGGGGAATCAGTAAAAGTTAATATAGGACAAATCAAATAATAAAACTGGAAACCTACCTAAGTTGCGTTTTATGTTCCAACAACGGATAAGACATCAAAATAGCATAGGAAAACCGAGTTGTTAGTAGACTGTACAAATGTGCCAGTAGAAACTCAGAAAAGACATAAAACAAATCTAAAAAGTCATCATGCTGCTCGCCTTACTTAATTGGTGTTGAATCCTAGGACACACACACACACACACACACACACACACACACACACACACACACACACACACACGCACAGCACACACACACACACACACACACACACACACACACACATATATATATATATATATATATATAATCACAAGCAAGACGGGACCGCCCCTAGTGCGCAGGGGGCTACAGTGAGAGAAAAAACAATGTACAGGGAATATCGAAAAAAGAGAAGTGATAGATTGGAATCAAGTAGTTAAAAGATGACAACTGACTTTGCAGTAAAACGTTTGGAGATTGTAGCTATCAGCGAAGCAAGCAAACGGTAGGGCGTTCTACAAACGGAAAGTGAGAGAAAAGAAACTGTTATAGTAGAAAAGGAGGCTACATTTCACTATTTCGACAATAAAAAGGTGGGATGTTGATGCCAATCTAGTGGCCCGAGCAAATACATGTGGTTAGGGAACCAGGGAAATGCCATGAAAACGCTTATAGAAAAAAGAGAAGCCATATCACGTTGTTGAGAAAGTGACTGAAGGTGGGCTGCTAAGTTAGCATCGATTATATTGCAAATCCTCCTTTGAATTTTGTCGCAAACCTCAAAATGAATAGCAGGAACAACTGGCCAGATATGGTAACAGTATTCAATGCACGGACGAATGGTAGATTTACAAATGTGCAAAATGTATTTTGATGACAAAAACCTCCTGGGCCAACACAGTGAACCAACTTTCCTAGCAGTAGATGTAGCTATGGATTCGATGTCAGTCAGTTAAGTGCCATACGTGATACACGCTTGGGCGATCATGTCTCGAAAGAGACATGACTGACTGGGGAGAAGATTATCCCACAGTAGGTTGCCATTACTTTCTACGGTAGACTGGTTGCCGACCAAGGCTATAGAACCCAATCTGTCCTGCTATTTAACCCATAACTGGAAGGAAGAGACGGAGTAATACCTTTCCCAAGGGTATTTGCGCGTAAGTGAATACAATGGATTCAACTGGAATTCGAACTCGGCTCCCCGGTTTCTCGTTCCGAGCCGATATCCACTGTACCACAACGCACATCAGGGTTCGATGTAGTCATCCCAATTAAGATCATTTAAGAGAGTAAGGCCAAGGAAGCGAAGTGTGTTACTCACTCCGAGATTAGCGTCTTCCATTCTGATGACACTAATCTCGTTGATTAGCGTCATCTGGCAAGAAAGTTTCTCTATGGTAGTTAAAGGAGAGAAGTTTTGTTTTGGAGGCATTTCAAACAAGGTTAGTTCATTTGTTTCTATATTAGCAGAATGCAAGTTTCATGAAAACTAAATATTTATTACTAAGCCTTCCCTTTTTTTGGTAACAGCGCTGATAAAGTAAGAAATTTATGAAGCATTATGGAAAGTTATATAAAAATGTCAAAACTAAAACGTATTTATAACATTGCAAATAGCATTAAGCGAGATGCATTCATGCCTAACCAAACTCTTCACTGAGCAGAGGATTAACATTTTTAAATGGAACAAAACAAATGGCCGGTTTGTCAATGTATTAATGCGATAATTTTTTCGCTTCATTCATTTCTGATTATGCGAACTTCCCTCTCCTTCTTTCTCACTTTCCCTCACACCTCCTCTCTCTCTCTCTCTCTCTCTCTCTCTCTCTCTTTCTGCTTTGTTTTTATAATCTTTTTAAGCGTTAATATCTGGACAAGACCTGGCTGTTTTGTCTGCATGCTTATAAATTTATCTGTGTGCTTATTTTCCTTATAATTTTCTCACCATCTATATGGATAAATATATAGATAATTTTTATTGTATATTTATTTTTTGCATTTCCTTTATTTTATTGTCTCTTCTTCATTTATACGACTAATATTAACATATTATTTTCCACGAAAGATATATAACGTTCCCATTATTATTATTATTATGAGTGAACACCTGCCGTCAAAAATGACAACAAAATATTTGAGATGATTATTAGATAATTTCTCACAGGTTATCTCCTCTGAGCGTGACAGGATTATATATATATATATATATATATATATATATATATATATATATATATATATATATATAAACCCGAGGAACCTTTCGGCAAACTCGTATCAAGGGTTCACGTTGGCTTTAATTTTAAGGGAATTAAGGAAAAGGACAAGGCAAAATAAATTAAATTACTTACAATGCTGGGAGAGGATGGAACTCGTTTCGCTCGCAACGCCCTAGAATGTATGGCCTTCCAAAAGTTCATAAAGACGGAGTCCCACTCAGACCTATTTTGTCTATGGTGGGTTCCATACAACATGAGTTGGCTAAGTGGTTGGCTGAGATTCTCCAACCTGTGTCTCTTGCTCTGTCTGCGTACAATGTCATCGACTCCTTCAGGTTTTCTAGGTTCATTAGAAACTTAGATTTTTCATCTAGGGATAAATTTATGGTCTCCTTTGACATTGTCAGTTTGTACACAAATGTTCCATTAAACGACACTATTAACATTTGTGTAGACATGTTATATAGAGGGAGTTTAGGTGCCGCGGCAATTCCCGAGGAGTTATTCCTGGAATGTATGCGATTGGCAACTGAGAGGGTCGAATTTAGCTTTGACGGGACAATGTTTGCGCAGACGGGCGGTGTTGCTATGGGTAGCCCTTTGGGTCTTGTCCTTGCGAATATTTTCGTGGGATTTCATGAGCGACTGCTATTTGAGAGGGTAGCTGAACCTTGGATATATCAGCGATATGTTGATGATACCTTCTCTTTATTTGACAGCGCCATTGATGCTGAACATTTTTTAGTTCAGCTAAATTCTTTACATCCTTCCCTTCAGTTTACCATGGAGATTGAAAGGGATGGATGTCTCCCATTTTAGATGTCCTTGTTCAGTGGCGGGACGGTGCTTTCGTGACTTCTGTTTTTCGAAAACCAACTTTCACTGGTTTGTATACTAATTGGAAATCGTTTGTCCCTAAGTCTCGTAAACTGGGTTTGATAGAAACCTTGGTTCACCGTGCCTTGAATATTTGTTCTCCTGAATATTTGGAAAGCGAATTAATTCGCTTGCAGGAGATTTTCGAAGGCAACGGGTACCCGGTTAATGTGGTGAAACGGGTAATTGATCGCAAGATCAAACGTTATAAAGAACCTAAGGTTGAAGGATCTAGCCGCTGTCTCTTGTATCTGAAAATACCCTGGCTTGGTAGAAGATGTCAAACTGTAGCCGACAGAGTTTCGGCATGTGTTTCGTCCTGTTATTTTGCGGTCCAGTTACGTGTTGTTTTTCAGACTAGACCTGTGTTTCCTTCCTTCAGTAAAGATAGGTTGTCCTATGTTTGAAAAAGTTCCATTGTTTACAAATTTAAATGCTGTTGTGATGCGGCATACATAGGACGTACCGATCTGAGGTTGGAGACACGGGTCTCACAACACGTCCCAGCTAATATACGTTCCAGTGGCTCTCTCAGACCTATAAGAACAACACAATCTGTTCTGGATTCCGCTATTGGCCGACATCTTTTGGACAATCAAGTGTGTGCCTCGGCATATGAGGACAGTTGGTTTACTGTCTTGCACAGCGCTCGGTCTACACATCATCTACGTATTTTGGAAGCAATTTGCTTGAAAATTCTACAGCCGAGTCTGTGCAGACAGAAAGAGCGGTTTTTACGCTCTTTGCAATTGCTGGTGAGTCTGTGAGTGTAACATTTTTTCACTTTTAAACACTCTTGTGGAATTATATGTGTACACCCCCTTACATTTTATGTGTTTTTTTTTCAATAAATTTATTTTTAAACGAGTTCCATCATCTCCCAGCATTGTAAGTAATTTAATTTATTTTGTCTTGTCCTTTTCCTTAATTCCTTTAAAATTAAAGCCAACGTGAACCCTTGATAAGAGTTGGCCGAAAGGTTCCTCGGGTTTAAATAATATGACGTCTGTTCTTTTTAAAGCCATTAGTACTTTCTGTGGGTACAAATCGTTTTATATATATATATATATATATATATATATATATATATATGGTCACATGGTTTTTATTTTCTTTAACTTGTTAGAAATTTCTGTTGCAGTCGAACTTAATACCTTATTTCTTTTTTCCCCTGCCAGTGGGTCACATATAGGGTAGTAAGTAGCAATTTGACTTGTCTCCAGCCCTGTCCGATTATGGTTTCTGCCAAAAAGTTAAATCTCTGAAATTGCAAAACATTTTTACCTTATTAACCTTTCCATTTGTAGACCTTGAGATTAACATTAATTGAGTATTTCTTTCCCCTTCTCAAAAACGCCATATTTTCACCCGTGTCCTGCGTTTACTGGCACTAGATTTCATTTAGGCTTGAATTCTTTAAATGTAAGTCATTTTCATGTGTCTTTGTATTTCTTTATGCATATATGTATTTTCCTTAAGTCTACTTTCATGTCTCTGTTATGATTAATTAAACGTTTGCCGTCACATGGTTTTTTCTTAACTTGTTAAAAATTTCTGTTGCATTCGGACTTTAACTAAGTTAAAATTTAGTAATTCTTTATCTTATTCATTTAATTATTTTTTCAAATTTTTTTTTTATCTTGAATCTTTTTTAATTTAATTAATTTTTTTTTAATTGGAGTAGATAGACTCTACTATCGCCCAGTTCACACGGCTCCTATCTCTATTGAACATATATAGAGGTTAATCCCTTATTCCTTGTTCAGGAAGTGGTTTCCGACTCTCTTCCTCTCCTCGGACCTCAGTATTAGTGCTTCCGCGATATTTCTGCGATGTGCGTGGTCGGTGGCAACGTCTCTTCATTGTGACGGTACCGGGTTGGCAGTTTTCTGGTTGCTGCTTCCGACTGGTAATTAGGAGCCCTAACTCTTGTGTAGCGTCAAGGGCGGCTGCTCTGATTAACAATTGCATATTATCGGGGTTCTTGCAGTGCCATGTCGCGCATGGAAAGGTGTCCCTGCAAGCGCTTCCGGTGGGAAATCCCGATACCACACTTTGCTGCAGCCCGCGCCAGTTTCCTTCCAGCGCATGTCGCAGTTGCTGACCATCTTTCTACTCTACTCGGCGTCTCTCCTCACCAACAGCAAATATGAACAACTGTATTTCAGTAAAAACAAAACAAAACAAAACAAAAAAATAAAGTAAAATCATCTAAATCTCTTGATATTTCCTTCACGAAAATCCGGGGTTTTCATACCAACATTTGTAGCGTTGAATCTTTCCTCTACGAAAAGTCCGCTGACATCTTAGCGCTTTGTGAGACTAATCCCAACCCCTCAATTGCCTCTTCTGACTTCTCGATCCCTGGCTACCTTCTCCTCTTAAGGAAGGACTCCACTGTCTATATGTATGGTCTGGAGGTTTACGCCCGTGAACACCTCCCTCTAGCTAGGGTAGCATCTCTCGAATCCCCTGACCCATACATGTGTCTCCCTCTGTCACTTCTCAAATCGGTTAGCTATCGTTTCTTTCTGTACTGTCCCCTCTCCTTTTCTAACTGCTCCATTCTAGACAGTATCTCTGACAATATAGATAAGGCTACTTCCTCCTACCCATTTGCTAACATTTGTATTCGGAGATCTTAACGCCCATTATGCCAAGTGACTAAAAGACTCTGTCATTGATTCAGCTCGCATTCACGCCATGAATTTTACTATTTCTAAATCAATCTGATCAAATCCCAAGTATACATCTACGCAGACGACATCACAATTTACTCCCACATCAGTAAGAAATCTGGTGAGGCAGACAAACTTAACTTCGCTGCTGATCTTGAGAAGGACCTTCACTCTATGGTAGACTAGGATAAGAAACGGCTTGTAAATTTCAATGCTTCTAAAAACGAAGCTGCTATCTGTCAACCCTCACAGGCAGTTTCTTCTGCTCCCATAAGTATGGACCAAGCGAATCTCCCTGAAAGCAATATACTGCGCCTCTTCGGCCTCACCCACACCCTCTCTTCCGACCTCAAGTGGAACCAGTACATTGAATAAATAGCTAAATCAACTGCGAGGAAGGTTGTGTCACTGTGTATGGCCAGGAAGTTTTTTCCGCCTGAATTCATCCTGCACATATATAAACCAACCATGTGACCGTGCATAAAATACTGTTGTCATATCTGGTCAGGCGCTCCTGATATTCATCTCAGGGTTCTCGATAAGCTTCAAAGGAGAATCTGTAACGTGATCGGTCTAGATCTGGCAGCTCGACTTTCTCACCGGCGGGATGTGGCTTCCCTCTGTCTCTTCTACAAATATTTTCATGGCTTCTACTCCGACGAACTTAGGTAACTGGTGCCCACTCCACATAGATTTACTCGAGCAACAAGATTGGCAACAAGGTTCAACCCTTTTACAGTTAAATCAACAAAATGCAGCTGACAATTCTAATCCATCAACTTGTTTTCTCGCACTTCTCCCTGTGGAACTCCCTTCCGTATACTTGCTTTCCTGACGGCTACAACCTCCAGGAATTTAAATGCAATTTCAATTTCTATCTCTTTTCCACTTGACTTCAGTTCTTCCTTCGTCCTTTCTACATCACCCTGTGTATCTTGTTCTTTTCTTTTCTCACTCTACTTTCGCAACTGTCATCACACCTGTGTTCCCATCCTTCTCTTGCCCTTTCTCTGATACCCCCTGTAACTAGTTCGTATTTCTCTTCACTATCCTCCTGCCTAAACTTTTACTCTGTTATGTAGCCCCCCCCCCCCCGCGCATCAGTTGTGGTACCGCCTTGCTTGGGGTGAAACGATTAATATATATATACATATATACGACGGTCTTTATTAAAATAAAGAGAATTCTTCACTTCTAGACGATATAATTATTGCAAAATAATAATAATAATAACAATAATAATAATAATAATAATAATAATATGGCAATGTTAAAGAGCAAACACGCGGCATGAGCTTTAATAACTGGTAGTAAAGTTTAAATAAATGGTAGTAAAGGGAATGAACTCAGCCGACGCTTTCTCGCCATTGTCTCTCTTTCCATGAGCGTGAAAGGATATATATATATATATATATATATATATATATATATATATATATATATTAGCATTATTTCCTTTAATTTCTGGGGTATACACATGTAATTCCGGTTACCAACCAGAGACCTAAGGTCAGAAATGGCTTCATGTTATTTTCCACTGATCATTTTTCTAGCTATCCCACAAAATATCAAGATCACACATTTTACATAGTTAAAACTCTTCGTAATGCTTTATCGGAACATTTTTCATCCAATCCGAGAGCTTCAACTAAAACTGGAATTATTGATATCCTCGTGTGCCACATTTTTTTGAGATTTCCACTTCAAGATTCTTGTATTTTGATAGTTGTTTGAAGATCTTCAAAGATACATTACAATTTGCAGGGATTGCAATTTCAATAAGAAATCTCATTTTGTTCTTGTGGTGTTTGATCACGATGTTTGGGGGATTAGCTTTGCTTTTTCTGTCGGTGTATGTTGTAAAGTCCCATAAAATTGTTAAATATCCTATCTTTGTAACTGGGTTTGTGTGATGTTGACACAAGTTTCTTGCAGTTTCCGTCCTGTAAAAGTTGCACATGCCGCAGTGCAAATATTGGCCTCTTCTATCATGCCGAGTTTTATATTACGACACTAATAAGACAAAGTGAAAATGTGTTTTAAGCCACGCACATTTTAGTTGGTGTCATTTGATCGGAGTAAAATACTAAACTGCATCAAAGAAAAGGATAAGTGACAATACAAATCTTTATCAGATGCTGCGGCCAAAAAACTGGTGATTTGCATCTTTAACATACGCTGGATTAGAATAAAACAGTGACAAAGGCTACAAAAGTATCCCAATTTTTTTTAACTAAATAAAAATTACATTAAAATATGGAATGAATATCTATCGTCTCCTTATATATATATAATACAAATATAAAGTTTGTCACTTAGCTGAATGGTATTATCTTTAGCATCCCGATAGTAGGGTTTCGTATACAGGTCCTTTTGCAATCACTCCATCTACTCTTTAAGAAATATCAGCAACTGACTGTTTATATTTTTTGTTTGCACTTTTTTTTTTATTGATGCAAGGTTGATGCTTGTTTTCTTTTCATATTGGAAAGAAAGTTTATGCGGTTTTTAGAATATCAAATTTATTTAAGAAACTGCGATAACTTTCTTTTCAACTAAATATATAAGCAACGTTAGATGAGAATCAAAAGGAATAGAAAATATTTCAAAAAATATGGACAACACTATTTTGACATGTTTCACCGATGACGCCGATTCAACGAGAAATATGTGAAAGTTTTTTAATACTAAGATTTACTTAATACAATGCTCGAGAGTAGATGCTTACTGTTAAAATAATAATGACGAATAAAGTGATATATATATATATATATATATATATATATATATATATATATATATTGTGTGTGTGTGTGTGTGTGTGTGTGTGAGGGGAAGCTGAAACGCTTTCGATTTGCTCAAGAATGCTTTCGCCAAAATTCTGTTTGGTTATATTTTAAGAAGAGGATCTCACCAAGAATATTTCAGCACCACCAACATATATTAAATCACTGGAAAATTTCGTGCCCAATTTCCATTATTATTGACCGTAAATTGACACCGGAATTTAAAGGAAGGTAAAGCGATAAAAGAAAATTGTACTTAATGAACGTTAGTTTGTAGGAGTCTGTTGAAGTATCTTGTTGGTGTTGTTGACGTTTTCTTCTTTGTTGACGGCGAGAATGGTGGGGACGAAAAAGAAAAGGTAAAGGAAAATAGCATACGAGGAAGTGAAGGAGAACTATATGTCCGGGTCAGTGGCTTGAAGTTTCTTTTGTCACACCTTGGCGGTGTTTTGTCTCGCTTTCATCTCTGACTGGTTCGACTTTCTTTCTCTATTTTTAAAAGCAAAAGACTTTTTCACTTCGGCTTATCTCTCAGTTTTACAAATCGCTTCCTTTCATTGATTAGAAAAATAATTTAAGATCGGATCGGGAAATTTGGCTTCGTCTTTTTCCTTCAGTACGAGGTCAATCCTTTTTCCTACTGGTCAAAATTATGATTTCACACAGGATTGTGAAATTTGTAAAAGTGAAGAGAAGAGTTACTTTTAATTCTTTATTCACCACAGGTCTATATGTTCTGACAGAACAGATCGAGCTCGATCGTGTTTCTGCAGAGATTTTTTTGCTGTTACGTCACGAGCAGGAACCGTTTTAAGTCAGAATTTTCACAAGAGATGGAAGATGGATCTTTTATGATAGCGTATGACGCAAACGGGACTGGAAACAAGATTGTAAACGTTCAGAAAATGTGAGCTAAAGCGGTCTTCCATTCAATGAAGGTGTTGCAGTTTGTTTGAGATTGTAGTGGGTAATTCACTTTGAGCTTCTTCAAGACGGTTCAGCAATAACTGCAAGTAAGTATTGCAACCAATTCAACAATCTCAATACGGATATTCATGAAAAAATGCACATATAAAAAGTGCTATTTTCAACCACTTTAAGGCAAGACACCGTGTTGCAAAACTGACCTCGGAGAAGTTTAAATTTGAAAAATGGAGAACCCTACATCACTCAGCGGATTCTCCTGACTTGGCTTTTTTGGAGTCACATTTGTTCTGGTTTTCTACAGAACAATCTAAGTGACAAAAATGACACTGTACATTGTGGTGATACTGAGCAAAGCGAGCGACCAGATGTTTGCCCTCAGACGACCAGAAAGCAAATGACCAAAACTGGTCTTTGCGCGCCCGGCTCCACGCACATGTTCCAGCAGAAAACCAAAAATTAATAAATATCAAATTCCGAATTTTATTTATCATCCAATGGGAAGCCCATAATTAAATACGGGTGTGAATTCCCAAATTACTTGCTGGGACCCACAAAGACGAAATAAAAAGCCGACACAAAAAGCATCGCCAGTTGAGAAAGTACGAACATACTTAGCACGTCCCTTGACCTCGTCAAGTGATCCATTATGTTCGCCTTCTTTCCCTCTCATATTCTTCTTCGCTATCCCCTGAGTTACTTACCCGACCAAAGGAGCGGAGACATCAAAGACATACCTAAGTGACAAACGCTCCCACATACATACGCACAAACGCTCTTTTCGGCATTTACATTTTAACGCCCTTTGAACCCATCCTAAAGACATTACTTTATTTGTAAAAAAATCCATAATTGATATCTGTGTATATATAAATGTTGTTCCTATACTCAATTTGATTTTCTTGTTTTATTACCCCTTTTATAACTGATAGTGGGCTGTCTACTAACGAGGCCAAATTCAGTCAATCTGTTTCAACATACAACTACGTTTCACTAGAGCGGATAATCCACTATAAACTGGTGACCCCGATGTGATTTCAACACACACACACACACACACACACACACACACACACACACACACACACACACACACACATATATATATATAAACACAAAAACAATTGGACTTTCAGCAAAATTAGAATATTTCTTTTCAACACAAACTCAACATGGCAACTGACGCTGAAGAAACTTCAACAAATCAAAACCAACCAATTCAAGCTGTTGCGATAAAACTACCAAACTTCTTCGAATCAAACGCAATAGCTTGGTTTGCGATAATGGAGGCGCAAATATTAGTCAAAAGATTCTTCAACATTTTGGCAGCACTCCCCGTGGACATAGTAGGAAATATACAGCCAACTATACTGCAATCAAAGGACTATGACGCACTAAAAGAAGCAGTGACGGGCGCTTAGGAAAAAACAAAACCAGAGATGCTGGACAAATTAATGTCGTCATCGACAGTAACGGCTCGTCCCTCAGCGTACCTGAATGAACTCATGTCATTAGCAGGTCGAACTGGCGTAGGGGACGATATTGTACGACACAAATTTATTCAAGCCCTACGTCACTCTATTAAACTAGTTGTAGCCGCGCAAGTCAATTTAGACACAGATCGTCTTGGAAAAATGGCGAACAACTTATTATTGTATTTTAATACACAAGATACCGCATATATTCGACAGATTTCCTGGAAGGAAAAGGATGGACAGCAAAATAAAAATGAAACTAAAATGATACATGGCTGCCCCCCCCCCAAAAAAAATCCCTACCAGTGTTCACCCTTTTAACAAGGACCAAAAATCCAAAATCTGCCGAGCGCATTTATATTTTGCGGAACGTGCAAAATTTTGCAAGCCGTGGAGCAGATGGCCTAATAAACAGAATGTTCAAATGCAACCCAGCTCTCGTCCAACTTCACCAGTTTCTCGTGAGATTTCGGAAGACTAACTAGGTGAGAGATGTTAGCTTCCATTTCCTCGCCGCTTATCATTGTAGCCGCACGGTTAGGAACTCAAAGTTTAAATTTTATTGCGGATACAGGAGCTGCCGTATCTATACTTCCAAAGAGATATCTAAATGGAGCTGCAACATACCCAACCAGTATCTCTTTAGTGTCTGCCAACGATCAAAAGATTGAATGCTCAGGACAGACAGTACTGAATCTCACGCTACAGAACCTAAGACAGGAATTTACCTATACATTTATAATAGCCGAAACTGCTCAGCCACTTCTAAGACACGATTTCCTAAACCATTTCGGGTTAGTGGTGGCCTGTAAGAACGACAAACTAATCGATAAAATGACTAATAGACAATTCAATGCACATACATAATCTATTATCATGAATATAGATGTAGTACCGAATAAAGTTACTAACAAAACGGTACGAACAATTCTGGAGAAATATCCAAACTTAATTTCTCCTCATCGCGACACGAATGCAACAAAACCAAAGATATACCACAGAATAGAAACTGGTAGCAATCCTCCTATCCTCCCCAGAGCCAGACAGTTATCAGCTCAGAGATGTGAAATTGCGAAAGCGGAATTCAAGAAACTCCTAAAGGCAGGAATAATTTCCCCTTCGAACTCAGAATGGAGTTCAGCCTTACACATTTTACGGAAGTCAGACGGCACATATAAACCTGTCGGTGACTACAGATATTTAAATACGATTACAAAAGCCGATCAATATCCGGTCCCAAATATAAATTCCTTGTCTTCGAAGTTTCATAACAAGAAGTTCTTTTCAAAGATAGACCTGTCGTCTGCTTATCACCAGATACCAGTTCACCCGGAGGATGTCTGCAAGACAGCCATATTTACCCCTTTCGAGTTATTTGAATACAACTATATGCCTTTTGAACTACGGAACGCATCATGCACTTTTCAAAGAATGATGGACAATATCTTTCGTGATACTGATTATACCTTTGTATATATCGACGATATCCTTATATTCTCAGAAGATGAAGAAACTCGTTCCAAGCATGTCGACCAAGTACTACAAAAACTAAGACATTCCTAACTGACAAACGCTCCCACATACATACGCACAAACTCACTTTTTGACATTTACTGCTATAAACATTTTAACGCCCTTTGAACCCACCCTAAAGACATAAAAAACCTTAAGTGATATCTGTGTATATATAAATGTTGTTTCTATACTCAATTTGATTTTCTTGTTTTATTACCCCTTTTATAACTTATAGTGAGCTATCTACTAACGAGGCCAAATTCAGTTAATCTGTTTCAACATACAACTACGTTTCACTAGAGTGGATAACCCACTATAACATTATAGTCAGTGGAAAAATAACCCGCAACCCTGGCCAACAAAAAAAAAACACAAAATTTTTACGAAAATGCCAACATTCTTGTAGAACGATAGGAGACAAATAAAAAAATGTAATTGACTAATATTTGTACGTAAAATTTTTTGTTAATTTTTTAATAGAGGCTTAAACATTTGCAAAGATCTAACACACACACACACACACACACACACACACACACACACACACACACACACACACAACACACACACATATATATATATATACGTATCTTTTCTAAATTAATGGACTTTTATTTATCAATATGATATTATCATTTGAAATGTTATTTTAATTCGATACCCATATTTGAATAAAAGCAAAGTTTATTAAACTGTATATTTATTTATTTTCGTCTATCAGACTGAATATTCGGTAAACCTTATTAAAGAAAAATATGCGCTCTCTGACAGAAATTGCACTTGCGTCTGTCTCGGTAGAGGAAAATCCTCGTTAGATCTGACGTGCCGTAACAGACTCGGCCACGGAGAAGCTATGTTGAGCAACATTGACTTTAAGCAAAATCCTTCTCGTTGCAAATACTTAAAAATGTTCATATCTGTTCAGTTTTGTGTCCAATTTATTAGACATTAACATTAATCATTATGTACGTGTGCGTTATGATACAGTGGATATCGGTTCGAAACGAGAGTTCGAATTTTATTTACGTACGCGCAAATATTGGGAAAGGTATTAATGGTATATTTCCATAAGAATAATTTCTATCAACAGTTACCAACTATCGCCAGAGAGAGACAAGTCCTGTAACAGCGATATCCTGTAGTTCAGTGGTTCCCAAGTTTTTTTCTCTGGGGTGCATTTTCGGAATGAAAATTTGTTCGCAACTCACCAACGGGAAGCCCTGGTGAAAAGTTTCTACATCAAATAAAGTATATATATATATATATATATATATATATATATATATATATATAGAGAGAGAGAGAGAGAGAGAGGGAGGGAGGGAGAGAGAGAGAATAAGGAAGCAGCTTTTTAAATTATTCGAAGAACTAGATTTTGATATTACAGTGAACACAAATAATAAAGTGGTACAATATCTAGATGTAGAACTTAATTTACAAACTGGAAATGTCTCGCCATACAGGAAAACAAACACTAAGTTATCATACATAAATACAAAGTCCATTCATCCAAATCAATATTTAATGAAAAGAAATATATATATGATGATGCACTAAGAAATTCTGGTCATAAAAACATTTTCTCAACCAGACAAATCAAAAACAACAATAGAAAACGAAGCATTATCTGGTTCAACCCACCATTTAATTTAGAAGTAAAGACCAAAATAGGACAAATATTTTTAAAACTAAGCACTTTTCAAAAGAATCAGAATTAAACAAAATTTTCAACATAAACACAATCAAACTAAGTTATAGTTGCACTAATAATTTAAATAGTTTCATAAAAACAAAACACCAGAAACTTAAATAGCATCGTACAAACAAAACTACCAACAAAGAATGCAACTTCAGGGACAAAAATGAATATCCACTTCAAGGTTTCTGCAACACAAAAGAAATAATTTATAAGGCAGAGATACATGACTCAGATGGCCAAAACAAAATATGTTTGGGCCCAACCAAAGACACCTTCAACGACGGATCTTAATTTAAAATAGAAAAATTAAAAAACAATACAAAATTGGCTAACCACGTCTGGAAATTGAAATCAAAATACGAAAAAGATCCAGATATAACGTGGAGCATTGTAAAAACAGCCAAGCCTTACAACGGTGGACAAATATGTAGAGTGTGCCAAGAAAAAAATTAGAAATTATGACATACCCAAATAAAGACGAACTGTTAAATGAAATAACAGACATTATGACTAAATGCATCCACACTAAGAAATACCACTTAGGTTAATACAACCATAGATGAAAACGTCATAATTCGTTTGAATTTAAACAATGCGCGTTCATAAATTCTCTTCCACGTGAACGTTCAAATAAAGCATCGTTTCAAGAGCGTTCTTAAAAAGAAAAACGGTAAAAGGTAAAATCAGTTATTAAAAATCGCCTGAAGACACCACTCATGGTAGAATATACATATATTCCATTTTTAAACGAGTTATTTCGCTACCCAGGTTTTTACCATGAGTGGTATCTTCAGGCGACTATTTTACGCTCTCACACCCTGATTGAGCACTCTGGAAGAATGGTAGACTTTGAAAAACAGTAGCTACTCTGGCATGTACGCATCGCTCATTCAGTAAAATGAATTAGAGCACTCTGGCTATTGGGTATGTATAATGATAATATAGACGCTAAAAAGTCTGCCTTCTACCGAACGCCCATAGCCCAGAGGTAGAATCGCCGACTGACGCCAATTCGGTTGGGTGTCAATCCTGGGTTAAAAAAAGCAATCGAAGTCTAACCGTACTGATGAGCTGTGTTACAGCGAAAGAGATCTGTCTGCGGATGACTATATATATATATAGCTAATAACATTATCACTGACCCGCGGTTTTTACAGTAAAATAATTATTCAATACCGAGAAAAATATGTAATGAAATCGATCAGCTGAGAACTCGAAATACATTTTTAATGAGAACACACGTCTCATATTTAGCATTACATTTATTCCAACTCCTTATTTTCGTCAATTATTGTCGACCAGTGTGTGCTACCTGATAGACCCTGTCCGTTTCTCTTGTCTGGTAGTTTATATATCTATATATCTGTTTCTGTCTGTCTGTCTGTCTGTTTGTCTGTCTGTTTGTCTGTCTCTGTCTGTCTGTCTGTCTGTCTCTCTCTCTCTCTCTCTCTCTATATATATATATATATATAGAGAGAGAGAGAGAGAGAGCAACCTTGTTTTCTACCGTGTGGTGGCTTCAGGCGATTTGTAATAACTAATTTTCCTATTTTTTTATGTTTTTTCGAAGAACGCTCACGTAACGGGGATTTTTTTGAACGCTCATTTTTGTTTGGGAATAATATAATAGCTAAATTTTCTTCCTGGCACAGTCTACATATTTTCCCACCGTTGTAAGGCTTGGCTGTTTTCACTGTACTCCACTATATGTCTGGGTCTTTCCCATATTTCAATTTCATTTTCCATATGTGGCTAGCCAATTTTGTACAATTTTTTAAGTTTTCTATTTTAAATGAAGACTTGTGATTGAACCACCTGGTCTTAAAAGTGACTTTGGTTGATCCCAAATATGTTTTGTTTTGACCATTTAAGTCATGTACTTTTGCCTTGTAAATGACTTCTTTTGTATTACAAAGTCCTTGAAGTGGGCATTTATTTTTGTTCATGCAGTTACATTGTTTATTAATGATCTTGTTTTGTACAATGCTATTTAAATTTCTGGCGTTTTGTTTCTTTATGAAATTTTTAAAATTACTAGTACAGCTATAACTCATTTTTATTGTATTATTATTGAAAATTTTGTTTAGTTCTGAGCTTTATGGAAAGTGTTTATAGATCAGTTTAAAAAATATTTGTCCTGTTTTGGTTTTTACTTCTAAGTTAAATGGTGTGTTCAATCAGATAATGTTTCGTTTTTTATCATCGTTTTTTATTTGTCTGTTTGGTTGAGTATTGTATTTTAAAATGTTCTTATGGCTAGATTTTCTTTGTGCATCTTCATAGTTTTTTTTTTCATCAAATATTGTTTTGTTTGACGAATGTTTTGGTAGCCTGTGTTCTATTCCTTTGTGAATGCGCTTGATTATGCTTTTGGGATGATTAGACCTTGTGTTTATGTACTTTAAATTTGTGTTTGCTTTCATGTATGGAGATACATTGCCAGTTTGTAAATTTAATTCCACATCTAAATATTGAACTACTTGTTTATTTGTTTCTACTCAAAATCTCAAAATCTAGTTGTTTGAACAATTTGAAAAGTTCTTTTTTTATTTTATAATTTTCTCTTTTGTTATCCGGTGCTATCATTAATCCGCCATCTCTGTATAATCCGTTGTTGTCTATGTGGATTATTTTGTTGATTTTATTTAAAATGTACATACTCATCAATTCTGAAATTTTGGCTCCGTCATACGATCCGTGTGGTACATCAAAGGTGTCGTGGTTCGACTTTTTAATCCATGCTTTACCATTGTGGAAAAGTATTGATTTGCGGTAATGTGGTATTATATCAATATCTTCAGATGGTATGTTTATGCACCTTTTAGCAAAATTAAACTCTTACATCAAAACTTTTTTCAGAAATTGATGGGTAAAAGTATTTTTATGCCATATTTAATGAACGAATATTTAATGAACGAATATTTATTTTTGCTTTGGATTTTTTTGGAACCAGGAAATGCAATCACTTGTGCTCTTGTACTGGTTAGTTTGAGTGGTAGTTCTTAGTAAGTCACAAATATTTTTTTAATATTTGATAGCTTATTTTGCTCACTTCTGTTTTTGTTGGATTTATAAGTCGGTATGAGGGGTTATTGGGAAAATCTTCTTTTAGTCTTTGATTGTTAAGAAAGCTTATCTGCCGGTTAAAATTTGTATTTTTGGCTTAAATTCAATTTATCTGTAATAATTTTAACTTCCTTGTTAATATTTTCCATATAGAAATCCGAAAGTTTTTTATGAGATTTTGTGATTTCTTTACCTCTTTTCCGTATTCCTTTGGATTTATTTCATAAATGTTGTTGGATTTGTCTCCTTTAATAAGGATTTTCTGTATCTTTTTTATTTTTTTAATTCAGAGTTTAATAATTTCTGAAAGTTGTTGGTTTTTTAAATTTTATTTGATCTAATATAGAAACCGTATTTTTTTTCAAATTTAATTAATTATTTGATTGCAGGTGGATAACTCGTGTTTTTAAAATTGAAATTGAAATTACTCACGTCTTTTTTATTCATCCTGCGTATTTTTTTAGGAAGAATAATGTTTTCCATCTGTTCCTAATAGATAGATAGATAGATAGATAGATAGATAGATAGATATCACGGTATATAAAAATACTTTTATAAACTTTGACGGCGGCTTCTTGACACGAAAATAAGGTAAAAGGTCCATATAAATATATGTCTAAAAAGCTAGCGTTGTACCTCAATACAGCAACTCATGACAGATGTTCAAAATGTCCTCCGCTACACACGCATGCACCTGACGGAACATTGATTTTCAAATACTCTTACACGGTCTCGAATGATTTCTCAGGCCTCCATGGCACCTTGATGAAGCATCTTTGCATTATCAATATCTTCTGCATAAACCAATTGTTTTAGGTGGCCTCACAGATAAAGAAAAAAACAACAGAACCGGTTCTCCCGTACCTATCCATCATGTATGGTAGATATCAGCCAGTGCATCGGGAACAATGTGATTAAAATATGCTAAAGTCCATCATGCATTGATCACATGCATCTTTGTGTTAGCAGGGGTACATCCTCCAGCAGGGCTAGAAAATATGTGCAAAATAAAGTCCCTGTAGAGTTTGAGTTTTGTTTAACCGCATATAAAATTCTGTGGGTTTTAAATAACCCACAGAATTTTATATGCGGTTAAACAAAAAAGTGAGGTTTTGAGGTTGTTTTTTTTTATGTTCGCTTATAGTGAGAAGGTTGATTTAGTCAGATTTTGATGAAAGTTTTTTTAAATTTATTTTTTATTTCAAAAATGTATATTTTTCTAAAAAAGTATATCTTTTGTATCTATTAAAGTATTTATTTTTTCATAGTGTTTCAAATGTTGCCTCATCTGTAAACAAGACTGAAGAGGCAAACAACGGCAGTTTGTATAATAAAACATTGGCCAAAATTCTTACCTAGTGAGTGATCAGAGGGGTGACGACCCTGTGAATATTGCAAATGATACGTATAGAGGAGCTGCTCTTGAAGTCCCCACCTTGTGGTACTATGAGATGTACGATATTTTAGGACCATTTGACGTGTGCTGATACCAGAATCGTCTCCGACAGTCTCTCTGTGGTCAGGCGTATGAGCGGATCTCGGTCTTCCTCGATTTATAGTTTGTGGTGCAACGGATCCTGTCTCAGCAACGCGACGATAAACATTAGTAAAGTTTAATTGACTCGGCTACCATCGGTCTGGAAAAGCAACCTGATACTGCCGTGCAGCATCGCGTCCATTACTACTTTCACGGTGTATATAGAAATAATACATACCTTCTCACGATATGAATATTCTGTTATTTATTGTTAAACGGAACACTTCTCAGTTAACTCACTGTTGCACATATTAAACGTTGAAGACAGACTAGCCACAGATGTACACGAATGACAAATGTAGGCTAGTCTACATAGTAACACAGTGCCATCAACCGTAAACTTTCTTAAAATTTAATAATTCAAAAACAAAGGATTTGTGGTGTGAGGAACTCAACCCCAATGTTTGTAAAAGTATTTTGATACACTCTGTATATATGCTGATTGAGTTATTTGTTTTTTAAGGCTTATCAACCCTTTGTAGCTTATTTAAAGCCAGAAAATACTTTTAGAATGTAAGAATTTTTGAGAAAATAATTGTTTAGAATCTTTTGCTAATTAACCTATACCTGATGGGAAGAGGTGGAATCATACCATTCGCAAGGTATTTACGAATACAACTGGAATTTTAACTCAGTACTTCGATTAACAATTCCGAACCATTATCATTTTCACTACCTACACATCCAAGTTTACGGAATGCGACATTGAGAAGCGGACACCCATCAAGGTACTAACCAGTGTTGTCGTTGTTTAACTTTGCTGATCGTGCAGAAACCGTTGTTTTATCGTGGGTTGACCGTAAACAAACACACACACACACACACACACACATATATATATATATATAAATAAATAGGGGGATTATCAAATATCTGTATATTTGTGTATACAATTATCATACTTTATAACTTATCTATAAAAATGTTCATATTGTTGATTGATTATTTGTAACCTTGTCTCAATGTTGAGTGAATAAGGAAATATGTTAGTATGGTAACATAAGTAATGCTTATCACCACACAAACCCAGGAAATATTCTATTATTATAACCATGAAATTATATATATATATATATATATATATATATATATATAGGGTGTCAGTAAGAAGTCTAAAAATTCAGATGAGAGTACATAAGCATGAGATAAACTCAAGGTTCATACCTAAATCCATCTTTTGTTATGATAAATGTATGCAGAAAATTTGTGCTCACGACTACTCATTCCAAAATTGAAGAAATGGCTTTTTCTACTAAGTGCCAATCACACACACACACACACACACACACACACACACCTATATATATATATATATATATATATATATATATATAAAGTAACAGCCTCATCTAGAATAATAAAATACAGTAATCAAAACCTACTATTGAATCAGAGAAATTAATTAGTGTTTAAATGTCGGCATAAAAACAAACTTAAATTTCCATAATATAGGTTTAACTTAGCTATCTTTCTATTCTTTCACTCCTTTCTAATTTTTTAATGCCAAAAATACAAATTCATATTTCAAGGTTAATAGTCGGGTTTTATATTTTTTTTTATATAACTTTTTCTTTTTTATGACAAAAACATTTTACCCTTCTCTGATCCTTATTCCGTGCGCCATTTTTATTACCGAAACTTTACTTCTGACACGAACTCAGTCCGTAACATGGGGTTGACAAGGCAGACAATTAACATCTTTGTCTGCCGAAATAGACTATTGTCCATGTAAGGTGATTTGAAATTTATTGTTTAATATATATATATAGTGTAGCAAAGTTGTGGAACTCGTAGGTTTTTTTTTTTACCTGCTGTTAATGCATTTACTTTTATAAAGAGTGCTCGATACTATGTAGAGCATTATATTGTACTGGTTGTTACAATGGTTTATAAATTCATAGTATCACTACACAAACATTTTCGCGTTTCGAAGCTGCTATTAATTAAATGGTGAAAACGGTTTTTTATTGTGATATGATGTTTAAGTGAATTTGAGGTTGGGAGCTTATTCTAATTTTGTCGGCCGTATTGTAACCTTAGAGATATGGGTTAGGAGAGGTAGCTTAGTTTAAGACAGGTTCCTTATTTATTTTGTCTGGGTAGTTCTTATATTGGGTTTTATGTTTTTTTTAAGGAAGGGTAGACATTTTTTGTTTATTTTATTGCTGTCCAAGTGTGATGGGAGTGGCGCCGCTGTTAAAGAGAACGATGTAAGTAAATGTGGGGTGTAAGTTTAGAATGATCTAGTCATCTGTTTGTGGTTCTAGAGGTGCCGCTTTGGCACACACACACACACACACACACACACACACACACACACACACACACACACACACACACAAGGCAAGGGTCATTTAATCAATTTTTTATTGAGGTTTTCCAGCATTTTACCATTTTCCTTTTTTCAAAAGTTTATATAATTTTTATTGTCCTGAACACTTTCGGCTAGTCGGCTAGTGCTTGGCTAACATTCTCAAGGGTGTTTCATTAGGGTATTAAATTGATTAAATCATCCTTGTCGGCCTTATTCAAGGATATATATATATATATATATATATATATATATATATATATATATACATGGGTGTGCGTGTGTGTATTTGCGTGTGTGTGAGTGCGCGCGTGTGTGTGTATGTGTGTGCATCTGCGGGTTTGTGACAAAGTGGAAAGATTCTGTGTGACAAGAAGGGAAGCAGAACATGACCTCAATCCCATTCAGATAATATTCAGCCTGATCATGCATGTAACATGTAATATGGTAGGTTCTCCTTATGCAAAGTAAAACTTGCTTGTCATCTAAGAACTCATGGCAGTAAGCAATTCCAAGCAGATTATGTTGGCAGCCATCCACAACCCTTTACAGGAAAGTTCCGTCACAAAGTATATGCGTCAGGAGCAGATTTGAAGAATCACGTGAGAGTACATAAGTTACA
This sequence comes from Ascarosepion bandense, assembly GCA_037127315.1. Lineage (NCBI taxonomy): Eukaryota > Metazoa > Mollusca > Cephalopoda > Sepiida > Sepiidae > Ascarosepion > Ascarosepion bandense. The sequence goes on along the minus strand of JBBBDQ010001346.1, from coordinate 224,846 downwards.
GATAAACTCAAAGACCACACACAAGTCTTTTTTATTGCCATCGATGTAGTAAAGCCTGTAGAGGTGAATCAGGCTTTTTGAGTCACCTATGAGCTCATTTTCAAATTGAAGAGATGGTGGCAATTACTACTACTACTACTACTACTACTACTACCACTATACACACATACTTATCTATATATGTATAAATATTCTCAGATATAATCTCTAGAGAGGAACAATATGACTAAAAGAAAGAGAAAAAGAGAAACTGAACTTAGTTTTAGCCGACGCGTTTCGGCCACTGATCGACATTATCAAAGCAAAAATGAAATTAATTTATTTGAAATAATGTTGCTAGAATTCCAATATCATATTTCCTAATAGAACCATACTTTTCAAAGCTATCATATACAACAAACATAAAAAAAAATAAAAATAAAACAGTTAACTCCATCATTTTAACATCTTATACCATAATATCCATGAATGTGCGTTGTGGTGTGATCGGCTGCCATTGAGAAATCGGAGAGCCAAGTTTTAATTCTAGTCGAATTCGTTTAATTCACTTACGCACAAATACCCTTCGGAAAGGTATGAAAGGTATGAATCCATCTGTTCTCCCTCTCGAGTTATGGGTTGAATAACAGGTCAGATTGGGTTCCTTAGCCTTGATTGGCAAGTAGTCTACCACAGAAAGAAATGGCAACCTACTGCAGGAAAATCTTCTACCTAGTCAGTCATATCTCGAAAGCGTGTATCATGTATGGCAATTACCTGACTGATACCATAACAATCCAAACACTTTACTTCATATGACAAAATTCTCTTCGAGTATGCAAAATGACGTAATTAAATAACTAATATATTTCAGTTGACTTAATGAATATTTAAGAGCGTTTTACAATTTTCTAGTAACCAACAACATTTTGCTTTTTTTATATACATACTATATTTCAAATAAATTCAGTACGGTTAGACATCCGATTGCTTACAGCCAAGATTGAAACCCGACCGATTTGGCATCAGTCGGAGATTCTACCTCTTAAGCTATCATCGCACAGTGGAGGAAGGCAGATATAATAAAATGAAAGAAGAAAGAGAATTTTTACGTATATATATATATATATATATATATATATATATATATATATGATAGAATAAATAAAGAATAGGTAGGAAAAGAGTGTCTGCGCTCAGGATCGCCATGTAAAGCTTAACATTGTGTCACATCCCGTCCAAGGATGAGGCATTTTGTAAATACACAGAGTTCCGTTCAAACTTGTGCTTGTCGGACGCTCTGCTTCGATCAGAGAGGGGTTCAATCGAAGCTATGTTTACGAGCAAAGGCTCGGTTGGGTAAAAATAGACAAAAACGCTATCCCACAATCGGAGCTGGGGAATTTTTGCTCGAGTGTACGCGCTCAGAAACCCCAAGTTTAACCCGTTCTGGTATCATATTCAGCCTCCGTGGGAAGGACTTGGGTAAATATCTAGAGTTCAGTTAGTCTACTGTAGGGCTCGCAATTATCAAGCTCTCTGTCTTCGGGCAGATTACGACTCATTCGGAGTTCTGTCTACAGATGGAGACTCGGCTGAGAAAAATACACAATGCAAAATGCTAGATGAGGCGTTTGTGAGGTAGGGTTAAATTTTGTCCCTTGGCTCGAATGTACGCGCACGGTTTCCCCACATTAAATCCAACCCTGTGTCACATCATTCTTAATGGGAAGACTTGGAGTAAATACCCACTTGTCAAATACTCTGTCATGGGGCAGTGTAGAACACGGCCGATTTTAGACAATGCAAAGTGCCCAATAACGCCGTTTGCGGGGCTGGTTAAATTCTGACACTAGGTCCGAGTATACACCCTCTGGTACCTAACATTAAACCAGAATTTGTTTCACAGCCTGCCTCAGTTTTAAGACTTTAAGTAAATAACCAGATTTTCGAGAGAGCTCGCAGTTACCATGCTCACTGTCTTTGGGCATAGTACGAATCATTCGTTGCACTGTCAACAGACAGAGACTCGGCGGAGAAAACATACAATGAAAAATGCCCGATCCTACGTCTGTGGAGGTGGATAAATTTGGTCTCTTGTCCTGTGAATGTGCTCTTGAACTCCCCTCGTTAAACCTGACCTTGTCTCAGGTTGTGTCCGGTCTCAGTGGGAAGACTTTTTGGTGAATATTCAGTATTCCGATTGTCAAGGTCTCTATCTTCGGGCAGTATTCAACTTAGTCGGAGATCTGTCTGCGGAGAAAATAAACAAAACGCTCGATTCCACGCTTGTTCGGGCTGGATAAATTTTGACCTTTGGCTCGAGTGTAAGCGCTCTTGTTCTCCACGTTAAGATCAACCCTGTGTTATATATCCCGTCTCAGTTAGGAGACTTTGGGTAAATACCCAGAGTTCCAGTAGTATCAGACTTTGATCTACCAGTGTGTCGATTTTGGTTGAATTTGAGAAAAGCGTCTTGGAGAAATGCATAAAAGTGTGCAAAACACCACCCGAAATTATGTTTGTCGTTGATTTTTGACGAACTCTGTACATTGATTAAAAAAAATTGTGTACATCAAAGTTTCGAGCCTTGATCTACAAGTTACCCGATTTTGGTTGAATTCGCATAGGGCGTCTCGGAGGAGAAGAGTTTGTAAATTCTAAGCGTTTTGGTGATTTCTGCCGTACCCTGTAAATCGATTCGAAAGATTTTTTGCGTACATTAAACGTTCATGTCATGATCGGCAACTGACACAATTTTAATTGAAATCGGACCAAGGGTTTCGGAGGAGTAGGGTTCTTAGAATGGAGACACACAAATACACAGACAGACAGACAGACAGACAGACAGACAGACAGATATATCCATTTTTATATATATACAGATTACCATTTTCATTATGATGTCCTGAAAAGTTATCAGCCCAACCCATTTTCCTAAATTTGTTTAATTGATCAAACATCAGATTTCTCAGGAACAGCTTCTTTGTCAGACCAAAAACTCAGTATCTTTCTCTCTCTCTCTCTCTCTCTCTCTCTCTCTCTCTCACACACACACACACACACACATATATATATATATATATATAATATGAAGATCAGCCGATTATACTATCAAGATTTCAACCTTTCTGCAGCGAAATCGGCTGATCTTAACATTTAAAAGATCCGAATATTAAGCATTTATCTTTTCTTTAAATGTCTATTTATCCCTTTTTAATACAACTCTTTACTGGTTTATGTTTTTATGTGTGTGATTATATACACTGAAAATAAGTAGATATTTATAGCTAAACAACAAAATAGTGACATAATTACAGTGCATAATTATATGTAATTATATACATATCCGAGAGCGATTTACTCTCATAGGACAAAATTTTAAAGTGTGGAATATACTTTTGTTATTGTTAACAATATAAGATGTTTCATTTTTGATTATCAATACTTCATCTGTCACATGATACGTCCGTAAATTTAAGTGGGCTATCATCACGTATATGTGCTTGTATGAATATATAAGGCAGTGCAGGAAATCTTTCACTTTGACATGTTTCGCCAATTATCCGGCACTGTCACATCTAGATTCTGTCAGTTAAGTGCTATACAGGATGCACGCTTGGACGATCATGTCTCTTTCGATCTATGACTGATTAAGCAGAAGATTTTCCAGCAGTAGGCTGCCATTTCTTTCTGCAGGAGACTTGTTGCAAATCAAGACTATAAAACCCAAACAGTCCTGATATTTAGCCCATAGGTGGAGTGAGAGAGATGAATTAATATATTTCGCAAAGGTATTTAAGCGTAAATAAATGTAACGAATTCAGATGGAATTCGAACTCGGTTCATCGATTTCTCGTTTCGAGCCGATATCCACTGCATCACAATGCACATCCAGATTTTTCTATGCTTGTTTGCTTTTTCATACGCTAAAAAGTAATGAGCATATGAAATAAAGATTTAAGAAAACATAAATGCTTTCATATCATAGATTTTGCAAGTAGACAAATGAAATAAGTATTTTGGGGAAATACTGGCTCTATAATTCAAAATTATGTTAAGGGCAGACATATTCTACTTGTAGACACGGGATAATTAAAATGGTGGTCAAAATAAGTGAAAATGCATAATGTTAGTTCATTGACTATTGTACACACAAATACAAGCAGTTTTCTCCATGGCAAGCATTAAGTTATCAAGGGCAAACTCATATTACTCAAGTTTGTCTTGTTCATGCGTTTAATAAATACATCATTATAGATCTTAGTTACTGAAAAATAGGACAGCCGCCAGGTAGCGATGATTAAACCTATCAAATGCTTTGGACTGATCTAAATTGATCAGTGCGGCTTCATCGTTGTCTTTTACACCCTCTAGGATCGTGAGGATCAAATGCAAGTTACTCTGAATTGTTTGTCCCTTCACAGCACAAGTCTGTTCAGGTCCCAACATAGACTCGGCAACTAACTGCAAACGATTCGTCTGGATCATGGCCAAAATATTTAGCTCTGTGTTTAGCATAGTTATGGGCCTGTAACCACCTACTTCCCTCCTAACATTCTTGCCGTTTCTGCCGGAACAAGTTGTTGAACACTACAGTCAAGATCGAGATAAAGACGTGCGACAGCCTCAAGTACAATTAATAGGGCAAACCATCCAGACGTGACGACTTGCCACTGCCGACCTTCTTCAAAGCCGCGTAGACTTCGTCCTCCGTAATCTCTCCCTCGCAGCTAGCTGCATCAGCCGGCAAGAGCCGAGAAAAGTCAGCCAAATAGCTGCGAAACTCCTCATCACGGAAACCAGGTTCCTTGGTAAACCGGTTCTCGAAATGCCGCCGAAACGCCTCGCACATGTTGTCGGTCGACTGAAGAGTATGCTCCTCCAGATCACGTACCTCTCGAATGTACCAGTCGCTACCTCGACAAATCTCTTCCTTGCGCAGTTCTGCGCCCATGTTTAAGCTTCGGAAGACATCTTATTGAACTTATGTCTAGTCGAACGCTCCAGGGCCTCCTAAGGCTATCTCTAGGGAATCCTCACCAGCCTCTGCCCGGATAAAACTCGCTCTTCCTTGCGCAGTTCTGAAGTTCGGAAGACATCTTGCTTAACCTATGTCTAATTACCTGACCCATGTAACGCTCGCTATTCGAACGCTGCAGGGCCTCTTAGCTATGGCTATCTCTAGGAGATCCCCATCAGCCTCCCCCCGGGAGTAATTAGCTCTAAATGTCTTCACCTTGGCAGCCTTATCTAGTTTAAGCAGTTGGCTGAACTTGGTGGTGAAAGATCTAATACTATTCTTAAAACTCTCCCACCACTTATTCTCAATGACTCTCCCAGTTAACGCCGGCTGTACTAAATTAATTAGCTGACGCCAGAAGTCCCGCCTGTCCAGTAAGGACACGTTGAACTTCCAGTAGCCAGCCATTCTAGGTCTATTTTCTAAATCTACGGGACACAAACGAATTTGTGGTCCGAGTAGCCGAACCAGTGGAAAGTGAGACAATCTAAGAGATCTATGTCGGCTTCATGAACTAACATTCTATTCAGGTAGCTAACCACCTGGGTAGAAGGCGAACTATTAACCCACGTCTACATCTTCCCACCCGGGTGATCGACCCGGTATCTATTGACGAGCCCGTACTCGTCAATGAAATCAACGAAGCTGCGCTCACGCACTTTCCCGCTAGTTCCCCACCCTCTATCCCACTTGGGGTCCAGGATGAGATAATCGGCACCTGGCGCCCAAGACCAGAACGAGCGAAACTCACCCTCCGACAAGCGGAGCACATCACGTAATGAATCCTTCGCGACGCCCTCCACTAACCCACGATAGAAAACTTTCTTAGGCTGTGAAAGGTCACTAGGCCGAGGAATGGTTCTCAAGGCTGCCCGACATTCGAGGAGAAAACTCGATCGCCCCCGAGGCGTACGGCACCGCTTCGAGATGGAGGGAGTGTTAGTAAGGCTAGGGAACGGCAATGAGTCTTCCAACAACGCACGTCTGAGAAAGACCACCCTTGAGGCGAGCTTGTTGCTCATCAAATGCGGCATTCCCAGATCCCCATGGCACAGAAATTGGACAGACGCGTTTGTCGACGTGATGTTTGCGTCCTCAGAAGCGAGAATAGCAAACGATCGATCGCTCGAGAATGTCATTTAAAAAATCCAGTCCCTCAAACCTACCAGACTAGGAATTATGATATTAAAAACAATGGGCTTAAAAACAACTATTGCGATAACAACAACAACAGGAAGAATAATAATAGAAAATCAAATATCTGTTTTCATTGAGGAAGAGCCGGACATGTACGGGCGAAATGTCAATTTCATACAAGGAGTGATTTTTGTAAAAATGTAAAAGCTTTTTCGAATGAGCGAACATATGCTTTTTCATTTGGGTTGGATACTATACCCAATAGTTATAATTCTTACCTAGTCGGCACGGGTGCGACAAATCATGTAATTACAGATGAAAAAAAAAATTATTAATTTTGACTCCAACTTCAAGCCAGATTCCCACTTTATTGAGTTGGCTGATAGTACCGGAGCTAATAATTTAGTTTTACAAAGAGGCGATGCTTAAATTTATTTACGCAATACTAATACTAAAGGAAATATTTGTAAATGTTTATTAAAATGGCTTCATATATTCCTAAATTTAAACAAAATATTTTCTCGGTTTAGTCTGCTGTTAAAACTGCTGTTAAAGTTAATTTTAACCGAGACAATTCAAAGTTATTATACCCAGACGGAATTGAATTTAATACACAACAAAATGAACTTTTGTATTATTTAAAAAATATTAAATTTGTAAAAACAGCCACCAACGACTTAAGGACTTGGCATAAAATATTAGGCCACTGTAATAATTCGGATGTTAAAAGATTGCTAGAACACGTTACTTGAATGAAAATTCCATCTCCCAAGGATTTACAACATTTTGACACGTGTATTAAAGGGAAAATGGTGAAATTTAGAAATAAGGATCAAATCCCCAAAACAACAGACATCTTGCTCCGAGTTTATTGCGACTTAGCGGGTCCCATTTCACCAATGGGGATAGGAACCTATTCATATTTATCAAACTTTGTTAACGTATATCTAGGATTTATGATATATTTTCTGAAAAACAAATCTGATACCCTACAAGCTACAAGAATGTATTTATCTGATATTTCACCTTATGGAAAAGTGAAAATGATTAGAACAGCTAATGGTGGAGAATTCACTTCTGATGATTACGAAAAATTTCTAATAAATGAAGGTATTAAACATGAAAAAACCTGTCCTTATTCCCCCACCAAAATGGAATCGCTTAACGTAGTTGGCGGACTCTTTTCAAAATGGTAGGATGTTTGCAAATAGAATCTAAGTTACCCAAAAATCTGTGGGTCTATGCACAGATACAGCCGTGTATATAAGAAACACAGATACAGCCGTGTATATAAGAAACCGTTTCTATAATAGTAACATTAACAAGACTCTTTACGAGGTTTATACGAACTACAAACCCCTTGTAAGTGGTATGCATATTTTTGGCACAATTTGCTACACATGTGTCAACCACTGGGCAAAACTAGATCCAAAAAGTGAAAGAAGCATATTCATTGGTTATGACAAAACAAGTCCGGCCTATATGATTTATTTCCCACAACGTAAAATAATAAGGAAGACCAGATGCATCAGATTTACAGATTCCTTTGAGCAAGTGGAGGATCCCGAAGAAAAGAACATTAACTGCGAAGAACACGAACTAGTATGGCCTAATTATGAGATAGGGCCAATAAATAAAAAGCCCGTTCAAAATCCACAGTTAAAGAAAGGTGTCATACCAGATGTTATAGGTGATGAAAAATCAGACGCAAACCTTGAGTTAAAAGATACAACCAAAGAGGAGGGGCAAATTCGCGTTATCTGACCAGAAATAGAAGAAAACTAGATTATTTTGGAATGGGTCAATATAATATCTGTGACATAGGCTGTTGCTACTTGGTACAATGTATTCCGAAAAACTATTAAGAAGCCATAAATTCTGATAATTCCAAGCGATGGATAGCTGCCATGCAAAAAGAAATGGAATCCCTAGTATCAAATGATACTTTGGAATTTAAAAAGGTCCCGGATGATAAAAATATTATCGGCAGCCGTTGGGTTTATACTATAAAGCGAACTGAGGATGGCTCGCCAGTATATGAGGCTCGTTTTGTAGCTAAAGGATTCTCTCAGATATACGAGGAAGATTGTAGAAACATTCAGTCCCACAGCAGACATAACAACAATCATAATTTTGATGCAAATGGCCGCAAATTGTTATGGATATACACCATATGGATGTTAAAGCAGCGTACTTAAACGCTCCGATTGACTATGAAATATACATAGAACCGCCAGAAGGTTTTGAAAAAGGTGACAATTATGTTTGGAAACTCAAAAGGTCATTATATGGGCTCAAACAAAGCGGAAGAACGTGGAATAAATTACTATATTCCTATTTAATTGAACAATATTTTAAACTCTCCCCAGTTGACTCATGCCTGTACATGTTGATTGGAAGTCTTATTTACGTTATGACATCAACAAGGCCAGACATCTGCTATATGGTTACTAAGTTGTCTCAAAGCTTAAATAAACCGAGGACTGTGCATTTAACAAGAGCTAAGCAAGTATTACGTTATTTAAAGGGAACTAAGAATCAGTTTCTTGTATTTCGACAATCAAAAACCCACTACAACTGGAAGGATTTTGTGATGCTGATTGGGCAAATTCAACAGATCGTAAAAGTATCACAGGCTATTGCTTTAGATTGGCAAAATATAATCCAATAATTGCCTGGAAATCTAAAAGACAGGGAATAATTTCACTTTTAACATGTGAGGCGGAATATGTTGCATTATCTCAAGCAACACAAGAGGTTATTTTTCTTAAATTACTAATAAAAACAATTACAACACTGATAATAAGTGGGCCTATAACTATTTACTGTGACAATCAGGACAGAATTGCTTTGGCTACAAATCCAATAATACATCAAAGATCAAAACGTATTGATATTAAATATCAGTTTGTTAGGGATCAGGTACAAAAGAAGACAGTGTGAATTGAGTATGTTCAATCGGAAAATAACGTGTCGGATTTGTTAACAAAGCCAATTACAAAATCGAAATTAGGGGCTTTCATTCCTGTCATATTTGGTACTGACCTATAAGGTCCTTATTAGTCCTGGGTAGGCCGTAAAACTGCACCCATTAGTTATTTAGAGATGTTAGTTTTTAGTATGAATTTGGGTGCTTAGTTTCGGGGTATAAAAATAAATAATCTTACTTTTAGCTCAATCCTCCTATGAATGAATCACTCTGACCCGGAGTGATATTGCCTATTTTAATGGGTCCCAGCTATGGGTAAAATAACAACTTTTTTCATTTTTTTTTTATTGTGATCACAGCCCACATTTATAATATTGTTATTAATATTTATTAACCTGAAATACTTAACAGTGGAGAAAATGATATAACTAATTTTTTGTAGATATTAATTAAAAAAAAATTCTAATAAAAAAAATTTCTAATCACAAAACAAAAAGATATATTTTATGAATACTAAAGTATTTGTTCCATATGAATATTGACTTTACTAATATTTTGCAAGAAGATTCCATAATGTACCCAAAATGGGGGGTGGTGGAGTTTTTTGGGGTAGCGTTGTATACTGATCGGCCAGCATTTTTTTTAAAACCAATAGAAGGGTTAACCAATCAGAAGACTCAAAATATTCAATACGACGTGTATAAAAGGCGGCTATATTTTTCCGAGTATTGGCGATCTAGTCCGATTCAGTAGAGTGTCTGACTCGTGAGTGTTAATCTTTGACGTTGTTTCATTGAACCGATTATGTCCTGCGCTGTATTCTATATTCTTAAACTATGGTGAACATGGTCAACAGTCTTCATAGTGGGATGTTCTTGTAGATAATGTTGTATGCTTTTGAATTTCTTGGGTTGTGCGTTTAGATGTAGGATTGAATATTGGACGTACTTGGAGGTTTTGCTGTTCTTAAAATTTTTGTGCATCTAGTTACAGTGAACCTTAACACATTTATATACACATAGACACTCACGTACAATTCTTATTTACTTTGCCATCATCATCATTACCATCATCATTACTATTATCGTTTTTACATGTTATCACGTCATACACCACATTCCGACATAAAACACTAAAACTATTTCCACACACACACACACACACACACACACACACACACACACACACACACACACAATTTTATGATCATCGACTTTTGGCGTAAAATTACCATACATGTTCACGTGACCATAATCAACCAACCAGACTGCATTTAAACCAATACCAATCAGTCTCTTTGTTTGCATTATCCAACTTTCGGTTAGATGTGAGGCATGTCATGTCAGAGGCCCATTTAATTCCATCTCAATTTAAGACGGTAAAGTTACTTTAAATAAATATTATTAAAGTCACTAGTAGCATTTTCAAATTATTTTAACCCTAATTTAAGTTACCAGACAGCCCTCTCTCGAAAATGCTGGGAATTGAAGGAGAATGACCTAAATCCACATATAAAGTGGAAGCTGATAGGCACGGCACGTGCTCCTAATAGCCTAGGTGATAGATGTAATGTATATTTAACAGAAAAAATTAAGATTTTGAAATTTCAATATCAGAATGTACTTCTGAATAAACGCAAAGAAATCATTAGTATGTGTCGTCACCATAATAAATTTAAATTTTAATTATTATCTCTTTCTTTTTATTCATAATAGAAATTGCCTCTTACCTAAACTAGATTTGATAATTTGGTGAATCCGTAACCTTTTCTCTACTATCTACCACTACTAACCCAATGGTCAAACCACATACCTCCCACCACCAAAAAAGAATTTACAACTACGATTCCCCTCGGCTTAACCTTATAGTAACCAACATTCTCCACCTCTTCTTTTACTAGCTCCTGCTTCCGGCTCTCCACAATTTCCTTTGGAGCTCTTAATAAATTTTGTTTTGTCCTCTATCCTAAACTCTGTTCTGCCATCCATTTACTCATACTTACCAGGTAGGTTATTGATTTTTTTCATCTGTACCTCTAGACGTCAATCTGTCTTACGAGTATCAGATATTTCAAGTCTTCTTTCCTCATGATGTGTCCTAGAAACCTCAACTGTTTCTTTCTGATGTTAAGTATAATTTTACTTTTTGTCTTCATGTTCGTTGTTGATCACATGTTCGGTCCATGGTATTCAGAGTATTTATCTGTAGAACCACATTTCGGTTTCTTTAAGTCTCTACTTCATCTGTACAGAGATTGTCCAGAATTCACTGCCATATAAAAGCATTGATATTATGTAACAGTTCCATACTTTTTCCATTGTTTCTAACAACATTTTTCTATTTCTTGATACTTGGTTTAGCTTTTGGACGGCATTAATCACTATCCCAATGCGTCTTCGTATTTCAGTGTAACACTTTTCGTAGGATTTATGGTTGCATAAACAGTTAAGAATAATAACTATAAGAAAAAGTTATTTTTAACAATTTACACTAAAATCAGGATGGAATTGTTCATTTGCTTTATTTCAATCCTGTAGATTTTGGTCATACATAATTATTGATAACATCTATTTTGATTGAAAGAAAGAAAATCACCTTCTATTTCAATGAGGAGTCATATTTTTCTTATAAAAGGCAAGAAGAAAGTATGATGTGTGTACTTATTTATGGACTATACAATAATGCTAAGATATTGCTAACAACCTTTTATAGAAATGTTCATTTATTTATCAAGTCAAATAAAGATAAGAGTATTTATTGTATGTATCAACTGAGTGTTTACACAAACCTGAATGCCCTGCTTGGTTGGATACCTTTTGTTGGTACAGGAGGATTCCATTGATATCACTTGCAGTTTGTCTTTTTTACTTATCTATTTACAGGCTGGGATCTATTTATGGAGAAAAAAACATATATGTCCTTGAAAGTAATGACGCGTATAAGAAGAAAGGAAATGCATATTTATGCTTTTTTGTTACAGTGACGTTCACCAAGTACAAATCTTGGGAGCCACTAGAGATAAAGGGTTACAGAGTGAGAGGCAAAGTTTATACATATATATGGAGAATACAACGGCTAATGCTAGACTTGAACTGTCCAAGATTGTAGTGATCGGGAAAACATCCTCTTGGGAGTTGGTTCTACAGAGCAGCTGTTCGCGAGAAGAAGCTACTCGAGTAGAATTTAGATCTCACTAAGTGAATACGAAGGGTGGTTTCCTACAATGTGCGTATTTTGGCAAGTCAGCCGTGAAGGTTAGAACGCGTGGAACTGAGGAATGTTGTTCGTCTGAGCACTTTTAATAGAATCAGTGAAATACTTGCCTTGTTTTGTCTGTGAGAAAAGGTTTACAGGATGGAATATAATTTATCATCCATAAGAACTGGGTGACGTTTTTAGACTCTGTTGAAACTGCAAAGTGAAGATTGCTCAAATAAAGCAACAGTATTCCATTTTAGTCCTGAAATAAATCATGTTAAAGTAGAAGATAGCACGAGAAGTTAGGTACTCACTAGAGTGATACAAGTAACCAACCATTTTCCCAGTATCTTTAATGATGGATCGTATGCACGAATTCCACCTGAAGTCTGGGTTAAGTTTAAGGCCCATTAGGTGTTCATCGTACGAGTGTTCCCCGAGGGAATATCTATTCAACGTGTCAGGTAATAGTTCAGAGTCCGATGATAGAATTTAACCAGTTTGGATTTCGAGACATAAAACGTGACCAGCAAGTTTTCTTTCCAGCTGAGCTGTTGCAGTTAGGTCATAAGAGAGATCCTGTCGTATAATAGGGATAGATATTCACAAATGATTGGAGTATACCCATAGGCGGTTCATTTATTTGAAGTAAAAAGAGGGTCGGTATAAGAAGCGATTCATGGGCGACATCAGTGTTGATTACTAGGAAAACTGGCCGTTAACAACTACCCATTAGGACGGAATTTATAATATTTCTGACAGCCTGTTATATATTTAGTGTTCTTTTATTTATCAAGCCAGATATAGATAAGTATTGAGGGTTTGCACAAACCTGAATGCTATGTTTGGTTAGATACACTTTGTTGTTGCAGGAGGTTTCCTTTGATAGCACCTGCGGTTTGTCTTTCTTTTTTTTTTTACCTATCTACCTATATATAGGTTAGGATCTATTTATGGGAACAGAAACATTATTTTCCGTATTACTTTCTGTGGAGGAAGGATAGTGAGACTCAATAGATTTGAACTATTATTTAAAAACTAGCAGAGGTACCCATTCATGCCAGGTTATGGTAGGAATCATAGTTGGTCATAATGACAGTAAAATTATTTTTTATTTGTGAAATGCAGTGGAGTGCAGATTAAATGAAAACACGAGATTGAACTTTCATTACTTAATATTTCATTCACTCCAGTATTTCAACAGTTATTCTCAGCCTGTTTGTTGTACAAGTCCAGTCTACCCAGGTTCAATATGTGAACTTTACTGCAAACATACAATGCGACCATCGACAAAGCTTTCCACCAACCAGCTAATGATTACCCTCATCGATCTGCATTGAAAGCTGAGAGAGGGTGCTATAAGATGACTCGGTGAAAGAAAAACGACACGTCGAGAAGTAAGAATGCGAACCCTGTTTCCGATGTCATGTGTAGACGTCTTATTGAGGGTTTCCTATTTCATGGTTTCTGATAAGTCAGCTCTTACATTTACCAACTCCTCGCCCATCTCATCCCAGTATGGTAGCTGACAGTACGAAATGTACGCTTCAACACCGCTCGACGAACAAGCCCGTCTCAGGCCAAAAGTGGAACATTGCTTTCCCCAATACAATGCATCACTCTTTATATAACCTGGCACCCGGATAAAGGCTATTTCTGTTTTTGTTGCCTTTTTTTCTCAGAAAATCTCTTTACTTCCCATTCTCATTTGATTAAAGGGAATGCTGCGCTTAGAAGCTCGAACTTCCAAAGGAACCACCTGCAAACAGAAACATTTAAAATCAAGATAAAGTCACCTCTTCTCTTTCTACGTGGGTGTACAGAGTATCACACTTACATTAGATGTGCAGTGTTAGACCCATTGGACGTACAAACATCTTCAACCAACTACAAGCTATTTTTATGGCATAACATATGACTTCACAAAAGATGAAATTTACCTACGTTGTTGAAAAACTACCAACGGAGGTTGCACATAAAAGTCTGAACTTGTTAAATGCAGCGTTTGGGATGGGTATGAACAACACGCTTGAAAAAAAAAAAATTCTAAACCGAACTGGTGAATCCGAAGAAAAGATATTAATGAATCTTCTTGAACCCCATATCTTGCCTGAGAATATTTTGTGTCAGCTTATTCTGAATAAGCTAACTAACAATGTGAACCAAATTTTAACTTCTTCATGTGAGGTCATGTACTTCCTCACTCGGCAGTCAGGACTGGCATTAGGTCAACAATCTCTCAATGTATGCTGTACAACTGTGTTCAGTGTCTATTATTGCGTCAGACTACATTAATATTGCATTACCTCTTATACCAAAAGGAAGCAAATGAAATGTATAATTTAAAAGATGTCTATAATTTATGTATAAAATTAAACATTTTTGTTGTCATTGTTTACATGCAAAATAGATGCATCACATTACGAGTGCATAAATATCATTCACAATAGGCATAGCATCAAATGACTGAAGTCATCCTTGCACTTAATGGAGGTGCTATGCATGAAGGAATATTTTCCATTTGCATTTCAACATTATAGACATTAATATATTTGGGATATAGCAACACCTTAATACACAGAATGGTTGAAAGAAAGTAAAATGTGCATGGTTCTCAAAGAGGTTATTTATACCAATATATACGTACTTATCACTAATTTGTCCACACAGAGAAATTATAATGTATGTCTATAACAAGTAGTGTGAAAGTGACGAAAAGCGAGAGTGTCTAACTTGTAATACTCCTCAATAGGAAAAAGGGCATGCTGTTAGTATCCTCTATGTGTCAGGTGAGACCATTTGGTTTTCTCTGTATGTTTTAATGTTGTGGGTATCTGGCATGTCTTTTTCGTGGCCCACAGAGCAACTGGCGTGGGCAGACATGTCTTTCCTCCAGGAATGATAAATAGCAAATGGAGTTCGACACTATGAACAGATGTTACTCACTGTCATGTAACTCATGTGACTTTGTCTCAGCCAAAGCGCAATAAATTCCCTTTGCATCCTTACACACTTATACAGCAACAGCGGAACTGCTTCCTGAGAATAAGGGATCAAAACAGGTGATAATCTGAAAAAGCTAAATTATAAATTTGCAGTAGATAGTAAAGCATTACAACAATATCACTGAAGCCACTCTTTCGTCAGGTTGGCTTCAGTGATGTTACCATTACGCAAACGTCCTGATTGTTTTTTATGAAAAACTTCCTTTAATCTGTTCAGTGTTTTACAATATCTGATTGCATTAATTATCCAGGAATGAACAGACTGCCTTTTCACACCTAAGAAACAGTTGGCATCACTGACTACGGAACATTTATTTATACATGTAGTGTATTTTCTGGTGCATAATATGCAAAATTTTGAACAAGAATCATGAGCAAACAAAGGGTCATACACATTTTCAGACACTTTCACTCATTTGAAAAACTTATTTGAAACAGCAACACTGCAAATAAGCTCAGTACAATCCTCTCTATAACAATAAAGGCCGTTATATATTGTATATATATATATATATATATATATATATATATATATATATATATGATAGAAAAAATATGAAGAGCTCAAACGTGCAGATAAGATTACAGAAGACCAGAACTTAGAAATTTAAGTTACTACCAACACAAGCTGCCAACTCTGAAGGGTATCCCAGTGTCATATAATTTTAAGAAGAAGGGCTAAAACGATTGTATACAACAAAGCATGCATATACTAGATCGAAGTAGTTGAAGGGTTATATACTAATTGAGAAATAAAATAGAAAGTTAACCAAACAATACCAAATCTTTTTTCTTGTTTGCCTGACTATGATGACTCCAGACTCTTTGGATTCCATTAGATACAAATTGGCTGATTTTTTCTCTGATTATGCTGCCCTAAAAAGTTTCCTTTGCATACTTATTCCCCTGTGTAGACCTTAAACAAGCCCCTTTGTATCTCAGTTTCAATAATGGCTTCCTCTGCAATCACTGGCCTTATCCATGTTAAGTCTTTTAGAGAAAAAACATTTATAGCGTAGACTTTTTTTTACCTCATAAGGAAAATTTAAGGTTAATTTTCTTGGGTCTTTATCTACCAATCTGCTTATAAAATGAATACATCTTGGTGTAATTTTAAGTGGTCAACCTGATTGCCTCTCTACACTTTTAATATTTCCACTTCTGATTTGCTTTTGCAATTTTAGCAACAACTATTTTTTGTAGCTATGACTTTATAAGAAATATGTTTAATATTGTATACTCTATTTATATTTGATCTCCTATAAGAAAAAAAATGCCGACAAGGCTGAATGCTTTGCCCGTAAATTCTCAACCAATTCGACACTGGACTCGTTAGGAATACCTACACCAGACTTCCCACCCAGAACTAAGGCTCAACTAAATAACGTCCTCATCTCGCCCTCGCTGGTCGCCAAGATAATTGCGCAACTTGACCGACACAAAGCGAGCGGCGGTGACGGAATCCCAGTCATAGTACTGAAGAAATGTGCCCCAGAACTCTCCTCTGTCCTCTCTAAACTCTATAACCTATGCCTATCTGCTTCCTGCTTTCCTGCCTGTTGGAAGTCCTCCTGCGTAGTACCTATATTTAAGAATTCTGGCGAACCCTCAGACGCCGCCAATTACCGTCCTATTAGTCTCCTTCCAATCTTTGGCAAAGTTTTCGAAGCCATTATCAACGCCGAGGTGATTCAGCACCTTATGACCAACGGGCTTCTCTCTGACAAACAGTATGGGTTTCGCTTCACCAGGTCTACTGCTGATATGCTAACGACCATTACCGAGTACATATACCAGGCACTCGACAAGAATGGTGAAGCCCGAACCATTGCCTTGGATATCTCCAAAGCATTCGACAGGGTCTGGCATGCTGGCCTCTTGTGCAAACTGCGGAGCTATGGGATAACTGGACATCTGTCTGACCTCATCCAGTCCTTCCTCTCTAACCGCACATTAAAGGTGGTATTAAATGGGCATGCCTCCCAAAACTACCAGACGAACGCGGGCGTCCCTCAAGGTTCTATCCTAGGTCCCACGCTATTTCTGATCTACATTAATGATCTCCCCGACACCATTAGATCCCAAGTTGGCATGTATGCCGACGACACAACAATCTACTCCCGCATCGATCAGAAACCAGGTCTGGACGACAAAGTGAACCTCGCTGCCGCACTGGAAAGGGACCTCCAATCCGTAGTGACCTGGGGTAGGAAATGGTTGGTAAATTTCAATGCCTCCAAAACAAAGCTGTTATCAACTAACCACCATAGACAATCGCATCTACCTCCCATTAGCATGGGACAGGCTAGCCTCCCAGAGAGTAAAATACTACGCCTCCTTGGCCTTACACTCTCGGCGGACCTCAAATGGAATGACTATATTGAATCCATTGCCAAATCTGCTGCTATGAAAGTCGGCTCCCTGTGCAGGGCCCGGAAATTTTTCCCACCTGAAACTATTCTGCACATATACAAATCTACCATCCGCCCGTGTATTGAACATTGCTGCCATATCTGGTCGGGTGCCCCTGCTGCTCTCCTTGGGCTTCTTGACAAAATACAAAGGAGGATCTGTAACGTGGTTGATACTAACTTGGCAGACCGGCTGCAGCCGCTCTCACACCGGCGTGATGTAGCTTCCCTGTGTCTCTTCTACAAGTACTTTCATGGCTTCTGCTCCGATGAGCTTAGATCACTGGTGCCGCCTAAGCACGAATTTACACGAGATACTAGATTAGCAACTAGGTCCCACCCTTTTACAGTTAAACAAATAAGATGTAACCGTAAATTCTACTCCAACAGCTTCTTTTCTCGCGCTTCCCGCCTGTGGAACTCCCTTCCGCAAGTCTGCTTTCCCGACAGTTACAATCTCCAGGTGTTTAAATGTAGGGTCAATAGACACCTCCTATCACACTAACTCCCAACTATTCTCACAACACTCTCATCTACCCAACCCTCATTCTCGGTATCCTCACCCGCCTATCACCCACCCTCTGTTATTTCCTATATTTAACCAGCCTTTCTCCTCTCTACGTAGCCCCCTGCACAGTAGTGGCAGTGACATGCCTTGCTCGGGGTGAAACGCTTAAAAAAAAAAAAAAAAAAAAAAATAGTTGTTTGAAAAAAATGAATTAAATAAACTATTTTTGTAGAGGAAGATTCACATTTTTGGCAGTAGATATTCAATGCTATGGAGCTTGTTAAAAAAGTAATACCTGGCAATAAAAATTTGCATTGTGTTACACTTGATATAGTAAAATCTTTCTTTGTCTGATTTAGGAGTAAACTCAATGTTTTATTAATAAATAACAAGGACATACTCTTTTATACTGTATAAGGGGCTCAGTTAATATAATACAATGATGGCTAAACTATGTCTTCTTGACATTTTATTTGCAGCTTATGAAAATATGTTGACAAATATTTTACAATCAAAGTTAATAAATAAAGTAAATAAAAAAGCTTTATGTATATTATTGGGTTAAAAAGCAAGACAGGCTTATTCTATATTCTTACTTGGCAACCAATCTACTGCAGAAAGAAACAACTTTCTAATGCAGGAAAATCTTCTGCTTAGTTAGTCATGAATCAAAGAAACATGGCCATCAAAGCGTGTTTCACATATGGTACTTAACTGACTTAGTATTTATCATTACTATTTATTGCTTTTACTCATGGCATTTAAGTTTTATGTTATTAAAATGCAAATTCACTTATTTATTATTGTTGTCCCTATTGTAGTGAACATAAAATATGGTACAAATCTAAATAGAAAATATAAAACCATACTTTCAAAGATGGCTAACCAAATACATTTTCTTTTCTTTCTTTTCATTGCTCACAACCTATACCTATAAATAACTCGATCATGACATAACAAATAGAGTAGTCAAGCAAAACTATCAACAGAGACACATCAAGAAAGAAAACAACCTGAAATTAGATGATTTCAGAATCAGTCAATCAAGAAACAGTGTTAAGTGTGATTAAATGCATGCAACCAGCATCCTCACTATTATAATAAAAACCATTGTGCGTGCATATATATATATATATATATATATATATATATATATATATATATATATATATATATATATATATATATATATATATATATATATATATATTTCCCACTTGTCATACTCATGGAGAAGGAAACAATAGCAAGGCAGCATCAGCTCAGTTCATTCACTTTACTACCACTTATTAAACATTACTACCAGTTATGAAGCTCTTGCTGCTTGTTTGCTTTTTAACAGTGAATCAATATTCTATTTCTTTGCAATAATTATGTCATCAAATAGTGAAGAATATATATATATATATATATATATATATATATATATATATATTCTCTCTATTGTATTAAAGACTGCTGTGTATTTATTTGTATATATATATATATCAGGGGGGATAACTGTCAGGAAACTGCTAATAATCCTCTCAAATATTTTTTCCATCATTTTTAATGGAAGGGGTTCACTCGTAATAGAAGATTACATCAGATTCTCATGCCTCTTTTCTTCTGTTCCACTTTTAGCCAGCAGTTGGTTTAAATTGATGCCGACCATATCAGTGTTTTACATAAGAAGATGGGTAACATGTATGTTAATTTAATTGATTAAAGTTTAATTTCCATTTTTCAGGAGATGATTAAAATTAATTTATTCCTTACTAGATGTACAGAGGCCTGTAATAAATATATTTTCATTCCTTTTTGAATGCATTTGTTCATTATTACTAATTTCTTCATTTGCATACAAGCAGTAACCATAACCACCATTGAGAAAAATCAGTGTTTGTATCAACCCCATGTAATTGTTAGGTTGTTACAAAAATAATGGCCAATTTCAGAAACATATTTTTATTTTTGAAAGAGTAACAGTAGAAATGTTGAAATTAGTAAATTTTCGAGCCTTAAGTATCTGTGCCCCACTGCCATTGATCGACGAGATTATTTATTCCTTGTTGATAAAATTATTGGCTGTGATGCAACAAATTCTTTGAAAGCTGATTCCACCTCTAGTTTGGACCTAAAGGTTTTACCATTTAAAAACGTATTTAAGTGCTTAAAAAATGATAATCAGTGTGTAAAAGATCAGGAGAATATGGAAGATTTAGTAAACTCTTGTTTCCTAAGTCTGTGAGTCTTTGTGGGGTCATACTTGCAACATGTGGCCACCCATTAACACGGAGAAGAATTAGACCACATCGATTCATCAGTGCAGGTCTCATTTTGTGCAAGCATGAATGCATTTCAGCAAGATGATTGCAGTAAATCTCTGCATTCATGCCGTAATTGGCTTCCAGAAAGCTGTAGAGGATAACACCACCAGAGATTGACCATAATCTTTTGCTGATGCAACTTTGGTTTTGGGAAATATTTGGGGGATTCATCATGATCAAGTCATTAACCTGATCATTTACAGTTATAATAAAGGGTCCACTTTTCATCTCAAGTAACTATTTGGTCAAGAAAGAGATCATTGGTGCTATGCAGAAAGAGCATCAAGCACACATCAAATGCCTAGGTTTTTGATTTTCATTTAGAACATGATGAAACCATTTATCAAGCTTTTACACCTTGCTAATCCTCTGCAAATTGCATAAGACTGTTGCAGTGCTGACACCAAGTGTCTGAGACATTTCTCTGACACTTTGACATGGGTTTTGTTCAACAACTGCTTGCAATTATTCATTGTCAATGACCATCCTCTACCTCCTTCATCTTCAAGGCTCTCATCACCAGTACAGAATTTCTGTAGCCACCTTCATACTACCTGATCACTTGTGGACCCATCTATGCTTTAAGAATATTTCTGTCTGAAAATAAATTAAAAGTTATTAAAGAGAACACATTAATTATGTATACCAAGATTCACGTAATATTTACCGTGAATACTATGTTAAAATGACTTTTCCAAAATACAAAGCTTTGAGCAGACATTATTTTTTTAACAGCCTAATAGAGCCAACCATCCCAGACCAGTGTGACAAATACTCTACTGGCAAATCAAATGTTTATAGTTAGTCAAACAGCTTTCTGAATAACCTTGTCAAGTAATTAGAAACAGTTTCTGGATTCACTTATAAAATTTGTGCAAACAATAATAATTATGTATTGCTTACAGAAATTAATGTACAGTGAAAGAGTACAATGCAATCCTACCTATATCAATCTCACTAATACTAACCGCAAGATACCAATGCATAAAAAATAATTAAACTAAACAGTTTTAATTCAGCAAGTATTGGGCATATTATATTGTTGTTAGATGAGAGATTTTGACATGTTTACATACAAGTAAGTTGGCAGATTATAAAATGCAAATTATAAAAATATAAACAATGTTTGTAAAGACATAACAATCAGTTGCAAAAGTGTCCATTGTTTAATGAGATCAAAGGTGAAGGATATTGAAATATTAGAATCAGGTCTAAAACATCTGAGAGAAAAACTTATTGGATTCTTTTGTTTACCTTTTCACCAAAAAATAAAGTTTCATGCTGATGATAAATGATTCAAACTCTGATACTTTTGAGTGATATGTGGAAACATTACTCAAATTGGGTGTATGACATTGAGCAAACATTTTTAGTACTCAGCTCTTTTGAGTTAGAAAGTCAAAACATATTTTGGATTATAAGAACAGATTTTTTGTAAGTGAATATTGCATTAACTTTTGAGAATAGCACTGTTTTTTTTTTCCATATACAAGTCTGACAATTTAACCCATAGCTGGAAGGAAGACATGGATTCATACTTTTTCCAAGAGTATTTGTGTGTAAATAAATGTAACAAACCTGACTGGAATTTGAATTTGGCCCTCTGATTTCTCATTCTGGGCCACTATCTATTACACCATCTGTACATCCATATATCCCTGACTAGCATCATAGCCTGGCATTGCCCATGTAACTCAGAACATTTTAGTAGTAGGAGAAGATGCCAACGAGAGGAGTAGATGGAAATCATATATTGAAAGTTGGAAAGGAGAGCTGAGGCTGTTAGTAACCATTTTCAGCATAAAGAAGAAGGCATTAAATGCATGTTGCTGTAGCCTTCGAACAGAGTATAAAGTGTAGTTTTAGTGTTGGTCATACTTTTGTCTCCTTCTAAGGGGGGTGGGGATTCTTTGATCTGGAAATGAATAGAAAACATTTGCAGGAAGTGGAGTGGGTAAGAGATAAGATAAAAGTTTACCTGTTTTAAATGTAGATAGTCAAAGATGGCTGCTAAATTACTTGGAACGCAATGTTTACAATACTCACACAAACGTCAAATCCCGTGACGCAATAATGTTTATAATATTAAATAGATAAATTCCTTTAAAACACAGTTATATAAAAGAGTAATTATATAAAAAATTGTTGTTTAAAAATTGTTAAACAATTCCATTAAAAAATCTATTTTCTTTTGTTTTGCATAAACGTGATTTGATGTTTTGTGTGACATTGTAAGTAACATTGTGTTTGTTTTTGTTTCAAAATTACGGGGGGAAAATATTTACATTTTTTGTTGATTAAATAAATTTAACATAAAAATAAAAATTATTTATTTTGTTTAACTGAAATTAGAAATAACAAAATTATTACGCTCTCAGTTCAGAAATTTTCAAAGAATATTTAAAAATGTAGACATTTAATTTTAGAGGAAAAAGTTACATTAATGCCACATGAATTACAGACAGTTGATTTCCTGCATGAAATATTTAGCAAAAAAAAAGCTTTATTTTTTTAATTTTATTTTCTGAAGTATGAAGTATTAAATCTGAAAAAAAAAGAGACTTAAATAATTAAATTAACAATTGGCACTTTTTTTTACATATCTTGTTTTTGTTTGAAAAAACATTTCTTTTTTTAAAATATTTTTTTGTTTCAAAATTCCTGGAAAAAATATTCACATTTTTTTGTTGACCAAATGAATTTTTAAAATGTCGGAATAAAAATTAAATATAAAGGCTCAATTTTTTTTTTAATAAAAAATATTTTAGTTGCATTTAACATGTGTGATTTGATTTCCGTGATGTAATTTAGCAACCATCTTAGATCTTAGATGTTTTACGGAGCAAATGTAAACAATTGGTTCCATTGGCCAAAAAGTGTGAAAGCGAAAATTGCTGAACTTAAACTCAAAATGTATGTGTCGACCTGGCTTCCCTGTAGATATATGTCTCTAGAAAGTTTGAATGGCGTAGCTTAAAAAATGTAGGCATGCATAGGGAACAGTCACACACAGACTCACAGATTGCCTTTTATATATATATATATATATAGATTATTGAACAATATTATTGTAGGAAGACATGTAAGGAAATTTTATTTTAAAAGATTGTCTTTTTTAATGGTGCCATGAAATTATTAGAAAATTTTTAAATTAAATATTTACCTAAGAAGGTATAAATACCAAAGTAAACAGGTCAAATATCACTTAAGTGAAAAATGAGCCATAGAACTAGAGGGAAAATAGATTTAAGAATGGCAAGTTATATAATAATATAATTTAATTATATGGCTAATAAGAAGAAATAAAACATCTATTTTAAGGAATTTAAATTATAGATTAATTATTAGGAAATTAAATCTAAATCTATGACAGCATTAATACCAAACCAATTGATAGAACCAGAAAAAAATATAGATTAAAGAAAGGGAGGTTATATTATAATATAATTTAATTATAGGGTTAATAAGAAGAAAAGAAACAAATATATATATATAAGCAAAAACAAATAAAAATATAAATAATACAAAAAATAAAAATAAAAACATATGTAAATGAATCTACCAACAAATCACATTTAAATGAAAATAAAAACAATGAATATCTCTGGAGCCATTTAGGTTGCTCTTTGTCTGGAAGATTGCCAAGCACAAAGAACATACAGTGAACTGTTCATCAATGCAACACCTATATTTGGATTTGATGACTTTAACTTTAGTATCTGAATGGATAGATGTAGGCAGGATATCAATTGCATTTAATTTTGTTCAATTATTAGATGTAATCATGACTACATCACTGCAATAATGATGATATTGACTCAGAATTTCAAGTGTTGGTTGGGTTTTTTCAGTTGAACTGATTCCCACTAAAATTAATACAGAGCAATGGTAAATTAGGGTAAAGCGAGATTGCATCAAATAAAGGTGCAAAATGATCATTATAATCAGCTTTCAAAATCCTAACCTTTACCCAGTTTTTAGCCAAGGTGGAGGTGGGTGAAAATTAGGCAATGATTTCTTATAACAAAGCTGTTTCAGCTAGTCGTAAATCGCCCAAACCTATCTGCGTTACCTTCACAAATATACAAGGTATTCGCACTAACTTCAATAGTGTAGAGTCTTTCCTTCTAACTAACTCACCCGATATCTTAGCTATATGTGAGACTAACCTTGACCCTTCTATCCCCTCTTCAGAGCTGTTCGTTCCTGGTTACCTTCAGGAAGGACTCCAATGTCCATATGCATGGGCTTGGTGTATATGTCAGCGAACAACTCCCCCTAGCCAGGGTCACATTTCTTGAATCCCTTGATCATTCCTTCACGTGCTTCCGTCTCTCACTTCTAAGCTCGGTTAGCTATCTCTTCTTCCTCTACCGCTCCCCCTCCTCCTCTGACTGTACGTTACTTGATTGCATCTCGACTAACATCGACAGGGCCATTTCTTCTCACCCATCTGCCCATATATTTGTGTTTGGCGATTTTAACGCCCACCACACCAAGTGGCTTGAAAACTCAGCCACCGACCTTGCTGGGATCCGCACCATGCACTTTTCAATAGCCCAAGCTCTAACGCAAGTGGTGGACTTCCCCACGCGTTTCTCTAAAAACCCTAACGGAAGGGACTCTTTACTCGACCTTTGTTTTACCTCCATCCCAGACTCCTGCACTACCAGGCAACTCTGCCCCCTTGGAAACTCTGACCACGCCGTAGTCTCCGTAAACATATCAATCCACACTAACTCTACCCAAGAAAACCAGACCAGCAGAATATCATACTGCTACCAAAGAGCCGACTGGGACTCGTTCAGGGACTTCCTCTGCGACGTCCCCTGGAACAACGTCTTTGATCTTCCTGTCGAAGACTGTGCCTCTGAAATCTCCTCTTGGGTTAAGGCTGGCATCGATGCTTTTATCCCTGCCAGAAAATTCCAACTAAAACCTAATTCGTCCCCCTGGTTCTCACCTGCTTGCTCGGCCGCTATTGCCCACCGGAACCATTTCTTCCGGCTCTATCGAAGCTGCTCGTCGAACCAAAACAGGCGCCTTTTCACCTCAGCACGGAACAAGTGTAAAAAAGTACTGAACGAAGCCAAAAGGGCGTTTGCTACCAGAATTAGGCAACGCATAGCATCCTCTAAGTTTGGCTCCAAAGATTACTGGCGTCTCTGCAAAAGCGTGCTCAGCAGGAACAAGACTTCAATACCCCCACTAATCAATGAATTTGAAGTTCTCACCTCCCCAGCCGACAAGGCTGAATGCTTTGCCCGTAAATTCTCAACCAATTCGACACTGGACTCGTTAGGAATACCTACACCAGACTTCCCACCCAGAACTAAGGCTCAACTAAATAACGTCCACATTTCACCCTCGCTGGTCGCCAAGATAATTGCGCAACTTGACCCACACAAAGCGAGTGGCGGTGACGGAATCCCTGTCATAGTACTGAAGAAATGTGCCCCAGAACTCTCCTCTGTCCTCTCTAAACTCTATAACCTATGCCTATCTGCTTCCTGCTTTCCTGCCTGTTGGAAGTCCTCCTGCGTAATACCTATATTTAAGAATTCTGGCGAACCCTCAGACCCCGCCAATTACCGTCCTATTAGTTTCCTTCCAATCTTTGGCAAAGTTTTCGAAGCCATTATCAACGCCGAGGTGATTCAGCACCTTATGACCAACGGGCTTCTCTCTGACAAACAGTATGGGTTTCGCTTCACCAGGTCTACTGCTGATATGCTAACGACCATTACCGAGTACATATACCAGGCACTCGACAAGAATGGTGAAGCCCGAACCATTGCCTTGGATATCTCCAAAGCATTCGACAGGGTCTGGCATGCTGGCCTCTTGTGCAAACTGCGGAGCTATGGGATAACTGGACATCTGTTTGACCTCATCCAGTCCTTCCTCTCTAACCGCACATTAAAGGTGGTATTAAATGGGCATGCCTCCCAAAACTACCAGACGAACGCGGGCGTCCCTCAAGGTTCTATCCTAGGTCCCACGCTATTTCTGATCTACATTAATGATCTCCCCGACACCATTAGGTCCCAAGTTGGCATGTATGCCGACGACACAACAATCTACTCTCGCATCGATCAGAAACCAGGTCTGGACGACAAAGTGAACCTCGCTGTCGCACTTGAAAGGGACCTCCAATCCGTAGTGACCTGGGGTAGGAAATGGTTGGTAAATTTCAATGCCTCCAAAACAAAGCTGTTATCAACTAACCACCATAGACAATCGCATCTACCTCCCATTAGCATGGGACAGGCTAGCCTCCCAGAGAGTAAAATACTACGCCTCCTTGGCCTTACACTCTCGGCGGACCTCAAATGGAATGACTATATTGAATCCATTGCCAAATCTGCTGCTATGAAAGTCGGCTCCCTGTGCAGGGCCCGGAAATTTTTCCCACCTGAAACTATTCTGCACATATACAAATCTACCATCCGCCCGTGTATTGAATATTGCTGCCATATCTGGTCGGGTGCCCCTGCTGCTCTCCTTGGGCTTCTTGACAAAATACAAAGGAGGATCTGTAACGTGGTTGATACTGACTTGGCAGACCGGCTGCAGCCGCTCTCACACCGGCGTGATGTAGCTTCCCTGTGCCTCTTCTACAAGTACTTTCATGGCTTCTGCTCCGATGAGCTTAGATCACTGGTGCCGCCTAAGCACGAATTTACACGAGATACTAGATTAGCAACTAGGTCCCACCCTTTTACAGTTAAACAAATAAGATGTAACCGTAAATTCTACTCCAACAGCTTCTTTTCTCGCGCTTCCCGCCTGTGGAACTCCCTTCCACAAGTCTGCTTTCCCGACAGTTACAATCTCCAGGTGTTTA